>VSWD01000011.1:32139243-32698215 GCA_033119305.1 Pinctada imbricata | reverse complement strand
TATCACATGAAACAAGTTCACAAAGAAATTAATGTAGGTAAAATGTTATAATCAGATATTAGTGTCATAATTCTTTTGAGATTTTTTTTTATAAAAATAGCAAGAACAATGTGACCTAAATAAACGCTAGAAGGAGAAATGGACATATCTCCATTTAGATGATGTTTTATTTCTTTTTTTATATTAAGAGCGAAATGCGCATTTGCATAAAAGGTATTTAAATGAAATAAACAGAAAAAAAATCATGAAAACAAGTGCACAAACAAGCACCTGGAAGAGAAAACAAATTTGCTTAATGGAATTCATTGTAGATGGCGCTATGAAAACGAATTTCCTGAGCTTTGTTCTTTAAAATAGCTATTAAGATTATTTCAGTTTGCTTTATCACTCTCTCTCACTTTCAACGGTGTTATTTTTAGTTTCACCCTATCTTTTTCAAGATAATTATTTGAGATAAAGGAGAAGAAAACTTCTATACTTAAATGTATACAATTTTGAGGGCAGCCATGTTTTGACGTGTACCCGAAGGGGATTCCCCATTTTGTAAGTACTTGAATACCCCATTTAGTACAGGAAGTCTCCATGGTCGAGCAATGCGTACAGGGTTCAGGATCCATAAGTTTTCCGTTAAAAGCATATATTTTAACTTATATACGACACTAGACCAGAATTCTTACCCATGCATCAGCTATACTTTGTTGTGTGGTGATCTTACACTAGGAGGATATTCTACATAACAATTATTGTGCGTCGAGACATCTGGGTAGCAAGAAAAGTGGAAGGGTTGTGCGCACATTATCACGATCACCTCACAATTCATTACTTACTTGACCTATGGCTGCCTTAATTTGTCGGAGCCTATTGCCAATTGGGTTCGTTGGTCTATGTGCACTCTTATGTAATTGGTGTTTTGATGTCGTATTGGATGTTTCTCGTTTCTCATCGTATCTCTTGATGTGTACCGTTTGTTCTACTTTTTCGTCTGAATACAGCAGTATGATTTTTAAGTGTGCCTTGATATTCATAAATTCTTGCCTCAGAAATATGTTTTTATCTCTTACTCTATTTATCCTATTCTTTTTTCCCTTTTTTATTTTTTTTCTTCTCCCCCTCCCATTCCCCCCCCCCAAAGGGAGGAGAAGGAACGACACAGCCCCCTCCATGGAGGATCGGGCTCTGTCGGGGAGACGGAGGCTTATGATACATAAGGGGATGGTCTGTGTGAAAAGAAAGTGAGGACCTGTGTTAGACTTAAGTATCCCTCCTTCCCAATGCCCAAAAGAACCCAAAGGAATCGGAACATTTGTTGTAAAATAAACGGTTTAAGTCATATTTATATGCCGAAAATCACCATATAAGTTGTGTTGTGTTGAGCGAGGCGATACACAAAATATTTCAAAAATACCCTTGAATTATGTACCTGATGAAGTTGCTAGTCGTTTTATGATGAAAACATTGATAATGATAAATATACTTCTTCTTTTTAGAAGGCATGAACTGAACAATAGAACCACTTTCTCGATGAAATATATTCAAACAAAAGAAATTACATCAAAACGGAAGTGAGATAAGCACATCGTTGTACGTACGTTTGTTATAAATATTGATAAAGAAATATATATTGTCGTTTTTTTTACACTGAATAAAGGCCAAGTGGCCGAACATTTGTGTATTCATGTGTTTGTGTTTTTATTTAAATCATCACTTTCATCTAAAAGAAATATTTCAATTTACTGATAGATAAGGCGTAGATATCAAATCTAAACTTCGCTCCTCATAAGCGCTTCGTGGCCGAGTGGTCTAAGGCGCTGATCCTTCTATATCATGATGATAATGTCCTGGTTCAAATCCGTCTCGATGTCAACTCTTTTTTCAAATGGAAGTTTATCCAAAAAGAAAAAGGTAATTTTTTTTACATTTCTTCCTTTATTTAATTGATTTGTTGTTATTATTTTTTCATCTCAAAGAGATAGTGAAAGTATTGTAAGCCTATTGCAAACAACCGAGACTTATCAATCTATTTTGAGGGAAAATTCTATACACATGTTAAACGTCTTCAAATACACATGTAGCTTTTGCCCAGGTATGATATATTATTACCTATTATTCCATTTCTCATCTACTTCGTATGCGTATTTTACATATGTAATACACACAAGTAAAATCATGGTACGTGATAATTCATTTTCAGAGAAAAACAAATGCTATATTAAAAAAAAAGATATATTAACTATAAATGGAGATTTTGCTTTTAGATTTCAAGTTTTTTCGCTGCTTGCATTGTACATTGTATAAAACATTGACTAAATATTTTACACGCGATATAAAATATAATTCAATTTCTCAACATTGAACCGCTGTTCATTCTGTTTGAAGCAGTCAGTATCTTCCTAACTTTCCTCCGTCCTATTTTTTCTCCAATGAATGGAAGTCTATCACATGAAACAAGTTCACAAAGAAATTAATGTAGGTAAAATGTTATAATCAGATATTAGTGTCATAATTCTTTTGAGATTTTTTTTTATAAAAATAGCAAGAACAATGTGACCTAAATAAACGCTAGAAGGAGAAATGGACATATCTCCATTTAGATGATGTTTTATTTCTTTTTTTATATTAAGAGCGAAATGCGCATTTGCATAAAAGGTATTTAAATGAAATAAACAGAAAAAAAAATCATGAAAACAAGTGCACAAACAAGCACCTGGAAGAGAAAACAAATTTGCTTAATGGAATTCATTGTAGATGGCGCTATGAAAACGAATTTCCTGAGCTTTGTTCTTTAAAATAGCTATTAAGATTATTTCAGTTTGCTTTATCACTCTCTCTCACTTTCAACGGTGTTATTTTTAGTTTCACCCTATCTTTTTCAAGATGATTATTTGAGATAAAGGAGAAGAAAACTTCTATACTAAAATGTATACAATTTTGAGGGCAGCCATGTTTTGACGTGTACCCGAAGGGGATTCCCCATTTTGTAAGTACTTGAATACCCCATTTAGTACAGGAAGTCTCCATGGTCGAGCAATGCGTACAGGGTTCAGGATCCATAAGTTTTCCGTTAAAAGCATATATTTTAACTTATATACGACACTAGACCAGAATTCTTACCCATGCATCAGCTATACTTTGTTGTGTGGTGATCTTACACTAGGAGGATATTCTACATAACAATTATTGTGCGTCGAGACATCTGGGTAGCAAGAAAAGTGGAAGGGTTGTGCGCACATTATCACGATCACCTCACAATTCATTACTTACTTGACCTATGGCTGCCTTAATTTGTCGGAGCCTATTGCCAATTGGGTTCGGTTGGTCTATGTGCACTCTTATGTAATTGGTGTTTTGATGTCGTATTGGATGTTTCTCGTTTCTCATCGTATCTCTTGATGTGTACCGTTTGTTCTACTTTTTCGTCTGAATACAGCAGTATGATTTTTAAGTGTGCCTTGATATTCATAAATTCTTGCCTCAGAAATATGTTTTTATCTCTTACTCTATTTATCCTATTCTTTTTTCCCTTTTTTATTTTTTTTCTTCTCCCCCCCCCATTCCCCCCCCCAAAGGGAGGAGAAGGAACGACACAGCCCCCTCCATGGAGGATCGGGCTCTGTCGGGGAGACGGAGGCTTATGATACATAAGGGGATGGTCTGTGTGAAAAGAAAGTGAGGACCTGTGTTAGACTTAAGTATCCCTCCTTCCCAATGCCCAAAAGAACCCAAAGGAATCGGAACATTTGTTGTAAAATAAACGGTTTAAGTCATATTTATATGCCGAAAATCACCATATAAGTTGTGTTGTGTTGAGCGAGGCGATACACAAAATATTTCAAAAATACCCTTGAATTATGTACCTGATGAAGTTGCTAGTCGTTTTATGATGAAAACATTGATAATGATAAATATACTTCTTCTTTTTAGAAGGCATGAACTGAACAATAGAACCACTTTCTCGATGAAATATATTCAAACAAAAGAAATTACATCAAAACGGAAGTGAGATAAGCACATCGTTGTACGTACGTTTGTTATAAATATTGATAAAGAAATATATATTGTCGTTTTTTTTACACTGAATAAAGGCCAAGTGGCCGAACATTTGTGTATTCATGTGTTTGTGTTTTTATTTAAATCATCACTTTCATCTAAAAGAAATATTTCAATTTACTGATAGATAAGGCGTAGATATCAAATCTAAACTTCGCTCCTCATAAGCGCTTCGTGGCCGAGTGGTCTAAGGCGCTGATCCTTCTATATCATGATGATAATGTCCTGGTTCGAATCCGTCTCGATGTCAACTCTTTTTTCAAATGGAAGTTTATCCAAAAAGAAAAAGGTAATTTTTTTTACATTTCTTCCTTTATTTAATTGATTTGTTGTTATTATTTTTTCATCTCAAAGAGATAGTGAAAGTATTGTAAGCCTATTGCAAACAACCGAGACTTATCAATCTATTTTGAGGGAAAATTCTATACACATGTTAAACGTCTTCAAATACACATGTAGCTTTTGCCCAGGTATGATATATTATTACCTATTATTCCATTTCTCATCTACTTCGTATGCGTATTTTACATATGTAATACACACAAGTAAAATCATGGTACGTGATAATTCATTTTCAGAGAAAAACAAATGCTATATTAAAAAAAAAAAGATATATTAACTATAAATGGAGATTTTGCTTTTAGATTTCAAGTTTTTTCGCTGCTTGCATTGTACATTGTATAAAACATTGACTAAATATTTTACACGCGATATAAAATATAATTCAATTTCTCAACATTGAACCGCTGTTCATTCTGTTTGAAGCAGTCAGTATCTTCCTAACTTTCCTCCGTCCTATTTTTTCTCCAATGAATGAAGTCTATCACATGAAACAAGTTCACAAAGAAATTAATGTAGGTAAAATGTTATAATCAGATATTAGTGTCATAATTCTTTTGAGATTTTTTTTTATAAAAATAGCAAGAACAATGTGACCTAAATAAACGCTAGAAGGAGAAATGGACATATCTCCATTTAGATGATGTTTTATTTCTTTTTTTATATTAAGAGCGAAATGCGCATTTGCATAAAAGGTATTTAAATGAAATAAACAGAAAAAAAATCATGAAAACAAGTGCACAAACAAGCACCTGGAAGAGAAAACAAATTTGCTTAATGGAATTCATTGTAGATGGCTGCTATGAAAACGAATTTCCTGAGCTTTGTTCTTTAAAATAGCTATTAGATTATTTCAGTTTGCTTTATCACTCTCTCTCACTTTCAACGGTGTTATTTTTAGTTTCACCCTATCTTTTTCAAGATAATTATTTAAGATAAAGGACAAGAAAACTTCTATACTAAAATGTATACAATTTTGAGGGCAGCCATGTTTTGACGTGTACCCGAAGGGGATTCCCCATTTTGTAAGTGCTTGAATACCCCATCTAGTACAGGAAGTCTCCATGCTCGAGCAATGCGTACAGGGTTCAGGATCCATAACTTTTCCGTTTAAAGCATATATTTTTAACTTATATACGACACTAGACCAGAATTCTTACCCATGCATCACTTTGATACCCAAAGCTATACTTTGCTGTTTGGTGATCTTACACTAGGAGGATATTCTACATAACAATTATTGTGCGTCGAGACATCTGGGTAGCAAGAAAAGTGGAAGGGTTGTGCGCACATTATCACGATCACCTCACAATTCATTACTTACTTGACCTATGGCTGCCTTAATTTGTCGGAGCCTATTGCCAATTGGGTTCGTTGGTCTATGTGCACTCTTATGTAATTGGTGTTTTGATGTCGTATTGGATGTTTCTCGTTTCTCATCGTATCTCTTGATGTGTACCGTTTGTTCTACTTTTTCGTCTGAATACAGCAGTATGATTTTTAAGTGTGCCTTGATATTCATAAATTCTTGCCTCAGAAATATGTTTTTATCTCTTACTCTATTTATCCTATTCTTTTTTCCCTTTTTTATTTTTTTTCTTCTCCCCCCCCCTTCCCCCCCCAAAGGGAGGAGAAGGAACGACACAGCCCCCTCCATGGAGGATCGGGCTCTGTCGGGGAGACGGAGGCTTATGATACATAAGGGGATGGTCTGTGTGAAAAGAAAGTGAGGACCTGTGTTAGACTTAAGTATCCCTCCTTCCCAATGCCCAAAAGAACCCAAAGGAATCGGAACATTTGTTGTAAAATAAACGGTTTAAGTCATATTTATATGCCGAAAATCACCATATAAGTTGTGTTGTGTTGAGCGAGGCGATACACAAAATATTTCAAAAATACCCTTGAATTATGTACCTGATGAAGTTGCTAGTCGTTTTATGATGAAAACATTGATAATGATAAATATACTTCTTCTTTTTAGAAGGCATGAACTGAACAATAGAACCACTTTCTCGATGAAATATATTCAAACAAAAGAAATTACATCAAAACGGAAGTGAGATAAGCACATCGTTGTACGTACGTTTGTTATAAATATTGATAAAGAAATATATATTGTCGTTTTTTTTACACTGAATAAAGGCCAAGTGGCCGAACATTTGTGTATTCATGTGTTTGTGTTTTTATTTAAATCATCACTTTCATCTAAAGAAATATTTCAATTTACTGATAGATAAGGCGTAGATATCAAATCTAAACTTCGCTCCTCATAAGCGCTTCGTGGCCGAGTGGTCTAAGGCGCTGATCCTTCTATATCATGATGATAATGTCCTGGTTCAAATCCGTCTCGATGTCAACTCTTTTTTCAAATGGAAGTTTATCCAAAAAGAAAAAGGTAATTTTTTTTACATTTCTTCCTTTATTTAATTGATTTGTTGTTATTATTTTTTCATCTCAAAGAGATAGTGAAAGTATTGTAAGCCTATTGCAAACAACCGAGACTTATCAATCTATTTTGAGGGAAAATTCTATACACATGTTAAACGTCTTCAAATACACATGTAGCTTTTGCCCAGGTATGATATATTATTACCTATTATTCCATTTCTCATCTACTTCGTATGCGTATTTTACATATGTAATACACACAAGTAAAATCATGGTACGTGATAATTCATTTTCAGAGAAAAACAAATGCTATATTAAAAAAAAAGATATATTAACTATAAATGGAGATTTTGCTTTTAGATTTCAAGTTTTTTCGCTGCTTGCATTGTACATTGTATAAAACATTGACTAAATATTTTACACGCGATATAAAATATAATTCAATTTCTCAACATTGAACCGCTGTTCATTCTGTTTGAAGCAGTCAGTATCTTCCTAACTTTCCTCCGTCCTATTTTTTCTCCAATGAATGGAATCTATCACATGAAACAAGTTCACAAAGAAATTAATGTAGGTAAAATGTTATAATCAGATATTAGTGTCATAATTCTTTTGAGATTTTTTTTTATAAAAATAGCAAGAACAATGTGACCTAAATAAACGCTAGAAGGAGAAATGGACATATCTCCATTTAGATGATGTTTTATTTCTTTTTTTATATTAAGAGCGAAATGAAATTTAAATGAAATAAACAGAAAAAAATCATGAAGACAAGTGCACAAACAAGCACCTGGAATGAGAAAACAAATTTGCTTAATGGAATTCATTGTAGATGGCTGCTATGAAAACGAATTTCCTGAGCTTTGTTCTTTAAAATAGCTATTAAGATTATTTCAGTTTGCTTTATCACTCTCTCTTACTTTCAACGATGTTGTTTTTAGTTTCAATCTATCTTTTTCAAGATAATTATTTGAGATAAAGGACAAGAAAACTCCTATACTAAAATGTATACAATTTTGAGGGCAGCCATGTTTTGACGTGTACCCGAAGGGGATTCCCCATTTTGTAAGTGCTTGAATACCCCATCTAGTACAGGAAGTCTCCATGCTCGAGCAATGCGTACAGGGTTCAGGATCCATAACTTTTCCGTTTAATGTATCTTTTTTAACTTATAGTACGACACTAGACCAGAATTATTACCCATGCATCACTTTGATACCCAAAGCTATACTTTGTTGTGTGGTGATCTTACACAAGGATGTTATTCTACATAACAATTATTGTGCGTCGAGACATCTGGGTAGCAAGAAAAGTGGAAGGATTGTGCGCACGTTATCAGGATCACCTCACAATTCATTACTTAAGTGACCTATGGCTGTCCTAGACTTGTCGGAGCCTATTACCAATTGGGCTCGTTGGCCTATGTGCACTCTTATGTAATTGGTGTTTTGATGTCGTATTGGATGTTTCTCGTTTCTCATCGTATCTCTTGATGTGTACCGTTTGTTCTACTTTTTCGTCTGAATACAGCAGTATGATTTTTAAGTGTGCCTTGATATTCATAAATTCTTGCCTCAGAAATATGTTTTTATCTCTTACTCTATTTATCCTATTCTTTTTTCCCCTTTTTTATTTTTTTTCTTCTCCCCCCCCCTTCCCCCCCCCAAAGGGAGGAGAAGGAACGACACAGCCCCCTCCATGGAGGATCGGGCTCTGTCGGGGAGACGGAGGCTTATGATACATAAGGGGATGGTCTGTGTGAAAAGAAAGTGAGGACCTGTGTTAGACTTGAGTATCCCTCCTTCCCAATGCCCAAAAGAACCCAAAGGAATCGGAACATTTGTTGTAAAATAAACGGTTTAAGTCATATTTATATGCCGAAAATCACCATATAAGTTGTGTTGTGTTGAGAGAGGCGATACACAAAATATTTCAAAAATACCTTTGAATTATGTACCTCATGAAGTTCCTTCTCGTTTTGTGATGAAAACATTTATAATGATAAATATACTTCTTCTTTTTAGAAGGCATGAACTGAAAAATAAAACAATAATAATTACATCAAAACGGAAGTGAGATAAGCACAACGTTGTACGTACGTTTGTTATAAATATTGATAAAGAAATATATATTGTCGTTTTTTTACACTGGATAAAGGCCAAGTGGCCGAACATTTGTGTATTTATGTGTTTGTGTTTTTATTTAAATCATCACTTCCATCTGGAAGAAATATTTCAATTTACTGAAGATAAGGCGTACATATATATGTATCAAATATAAGATTCGCTGTTCATAACCGCTTCATGACCGAGTGGTCTAAGGCGCTGATCCTTCTATATCATGATGTTAATGTCCTGGTTCGAATACGTCTCGATGTCAACTTTTTTTCAAATGGAAGTTTATCCAAAAAGAAAAAGGTAATTTTTCTACATTTCTTCCTTTATTTAATTGATTTGTTGTTATTATTTTTTCATCTCAAAGAGATAGTGAAAGTATTGTAAGCCTATTGCAAACAACCGAGACTTATCAATCTATTTTGAGGGAAAATTCTATACACATGTTAAACGTCTTCAAATACACATGTAGCTTTTGCCCAGGTATGATATATTATTACCTATTATTCCATTTTTCATCTACTTCGTATGCGTATTTTACATATGTAATACACACAAGTAAAATCATGGTACGTGATAATTCATTTTCAGAGAAAAACAAATGCTATATTAAAAAAAAGATATATTAACTATAAATGCAGATTTTGCTTTTAGATTTCAAGTTTTTTCGCTGCTTGCATTGTACATTGTATAAAACATTGACTAAATATTTTACACGCGATATAAAATATAATTCAATTTCTCAACATTGAACCGCTGTTCATTCTGTTTGAAGCAGTCAGTATCTTCCTAACTTTCCTCCGTCCTATTTTTTCTCCAATGAATGGAATCTATCACATGAAACAAGTTTACAAAGAAATTAATGTAGGTAAAATGTTATAATCAGATATTAGTGTCATAATTCTTTTGAGATTTTTTTCATAAAAATAGCAAGAACAACTTGACCTAAATAAACGCTAGAAGGAGAAATGGACATATCTCCATTTAGAAGATGTTTTTATTTCTTTTTTTTATGTTGAGAGCGAAATGCGCATTTGCATAAAAAAATTTAAATGAAATAAACAGAAAAAATCATGAAGACAAGTGCACAAACAAGCACCTGGATGAGAAAACATATTTGCTTAATGGAATTCATTGTAGATGGTGCTATGAAAACGAATTTCCTGAGCTTTGTTCTTTAAAATAGCTATTAGATTATTTCAGTTTGCTTTATCACTCTCTTTTACTTTCAACGATGTTGTTTTTAGTTTCAATCTATCTTTTTCAAGATAATTATTTGAGATAAAGGACAAGAAAACTCCTATACTAAAATGTATACAATTTTGAGGGCAGCCATGTTTTGACGTGTACCCGAAGGGGATTCCCCATTTTGTAAGTGCTTGAATACCCCATCTAGTACAGGAAGTCTCCATGCTCGAGCAATGCGTACAGGGTTCAGGATCCATAACTTTTCCGTTTAATGTATCTTTTTTAACTTATATACGACACTAGACCAGAATTATTACCCATGCATCACTTTGATACCCAAAGCTATACTTTGTTGTGTGGTTATCTTACACAAGGATGTTATTCTACATAACAATTATTGTGCGTCGAGACATCTGGGTAGCAAGAAAAGTGGAAGGATTGTGCGCACGTTATCAGGATCACCTCACAATTCATTACTTAAGTGACCTATGGCTGTCCTAGACTTGTCGGAGCCTATTACCAATTGGGCTCGTTGGCCTATGTGCACTCTTATGTAATTGGTGTTTTGATGTCGTATTGGATGTTTTTCGTTTCTCATCGTATCTCTTGATGTGTATCGTTTGTTCTACTTTTTCGTCTGAATACAGCAGTATTTTTTTTTTTTTGATTTTTAAGTGTGCCTTGATATTCATAAATTCTTGCCTCAGAAATATGTTTTTATCTCTTACTCCATTTATCCTATTCTTTTTTTCCCCCTTTTTTATTTCTTTTCTTCTCCCCCCCCTTTCCCCCCCCAAAAGGGAGGAGAAGGAACGACACAGTCCCCTCCATGGAGGATCGGGCTCTATGTCGGGGAGACGGAGGCTTATGATACATAAGGGGATGGTCTGTGTGAAAAGAAAGTGAGGACCTGTGTTAGACTTGAGTATCCCTCCTTCCTAATGCCCAAAAGAACCCTAAGGAATCGGAACATTTGTTGTAAAATAAACGGTTTAAGTCATATTTATATGCCGAAAATCACCATATAAGTTGTGTTGTGTTGAGAGAAGCGATACACAAAATATTTCAAAAATACCCTTGAATTATGTACCTCATGAAGTTGCTAGTCGTTTTATGATGAAAACATTAATAATGATAAATATACTTCTTCTTTTTAGAAGGCATGAACTGAACAATAAAACCACTTTCTCGATGAAATATATTCAAACAAAAGAAATTACATCAAAACGGAAGTGAGATAAGCACAACGTTGTACGTACGTTTGTTATAAATATTGATAAATAAATATATATTGTCGTTTTTTTACACTGGATAAAGGCCAAGTGGCCAAACATTTGTGTATTTATGTGTTTGTGTTTTTATTTAAATCATCACTTCCATCTGGAAGAAATATTTCAATTTACTGATAGATAAGGCGTACATATATATATGTATCAAATCTAATGTTCGCTCCTCATAAGCGTTGCGTGGCCGAGTGGTCTAAGGCGCTGATCCTTCTATATCATGATGTTAATGTCCTGGTTCGAATACGTCTCGATGTCAACTTTTTTTCAAATGGAAGTTTATTCAAAAAGAAAAAGGTAATTTCTTTTACATTTCTTCCTTTATTATTTGATTTGTTGTTATTTTTTCATCTCAAAGGGATAGTGAAAGTATTGTAAGCCTATTGCAAACAATCGAGACTTATCCATCTATTTTGAGGAAAAATTCTATACACATGTAGCTTCTGCCGAGGTATGATATATTATTACCTATTATTCCATTTTTCATCTACTTCGTATGTGTATTCTACATATGAAATACCCACAAGTAGAATTATAGTACGTGATAATTCATTTTCAGAGAAAGACAAATGCTAAATTAAAAAGATAAATTAACTATTAATGCAGATTTTGCTTTTAGATTTCAAGTGTTTTCGCTGCTTGCATTGTGCATTGTATAAAACATTGACTAAATATTTTACACGCGATATAAAATATAATTCAATTTTTCAACATTAAACCGCTGTTCATTCTGTTTGAAGCAGTCAGTATCTTCCTAACTTTCCTCCGTCATATTTTTTCTCCAACGAATGGAATCTATCACATGAAACAAGTTAACAAAGAAATTAATGTAGGTAAAATGTTATAATCAGATATTAGTGTCATAATTCTTTTGAGATTTTTCTCATAAAAATAGCAAGAACAACTTGACCTAAATAAACGCTAGAAGGAGAAATGGACATATCTCCATTTAGAAGATGTTTTTATTTCTTTTTTTATGTTAAGAGCGAAATGCGCATTTGCATAAAAGAAATTTAAATGAAATAAACAGAAAAAATCATGAAGACAAGTGCACAAACAAGCACCTGGATGAGAAAACATATTTGCTTAATGGAATTCATTGTAGATGGTGCTATGAAAACGAATTTCCTGAGCTTTGTTCTTTAAAATAGCTATTAGATTATTTCAGTTTGCTTTATCACTCTCTTTTACTTTCAACGATGTTGTTTTTAGTTTCAATCTATCTTTTTCAAGATAATTATTTGAGATAAAGGACAAGAAAACTCCTATACTAAAATGTATACAATTTTGAGGGCAGCCATGTTTTGACGTGTACCCGAAGGGGATTCCCCATTTTGTAAGTGCTTGAATACCCCATCTAGTACAGGAAGTCTCCATGCTCGAGCAATGCGTACAGGGTTCAGGATCCATAACTTTTCCGTTTAATGTATCTTTTTTAACTTATGTACGACACTAGACCAGAATTATTACCCATGCATCACTTTGATACCCAAAGCTATACTTTGTTGTGTGGTTATCTTACACAAGGATGTTATTCTACATAACAATTATTGTGCGTCGAGACATCTGGGTAGCAAGAAAAGTGGAAGGATTGTGCGCACGTTATCAGGATCACCTCACAATTCATTACTTAAGTGACCTATGGCTGTCCTAGACTTGTCGGAGCCTATTACCAATTGGGCTCGTTGGCCTATGTGCACTCTTATGTAATTGGTGTTTTGATGTCGTATTGGATGTTTTTCGTTTCTCATCGTATCTCTTGATGTGTATCGTTTGTTCTACTTTTTCGTCTGAATACAGCAGTATTTTTTTTTTTTTGATTTTTAAGTGTGCCTTGATATTCATAAATTCTTGCCTCAGAAATATGTTTTTATCTCATTACTCCATTTATCCTATTCTTTTTTTTCCCTTTTTTATTTCTTTTCTTCTCCCCCCCCTTTCCCCCCCCAAAAGGGAGGAGAAGGAACGACACAGTCCCCTCCATGGAGGATCGGGCTCTATGTCGGGGAGACGGAGGCTTATGATACATAAGGGGATGGTCTGTGTGAAAAGAAAGTGAGGACCTGTGTTAGACTTGAGTATCCCTCCTTCCTAATGCCCAAAAGAACCCTAAGGAATCGGAACATTTGTTGTAAAATAAACGGTTTAAGTCATATTTATATGCCGAAAATCACCATATAAGTTGTGTTGTGTTGAGAGAAGCGATACACAAAATATTTCAAAAATACCCTTGAATTATGTACCTCATGAAGTTGCTAGTCGTTTTATGATGAAAACATTAACAATGATAAATATACTTCTTCTTTTTAGAAGGCATGAACTGAACAATAAAACCACTTTCTCGATGAAATATATTCAAACAAAAGAAATTACATCAAAACGGAAGTGAGATAAGCACAACGTTGTACGTACGTTTGTTATAAATATTGATAAATAAATATATATTGTCGTTTTTTTACACTGGATAAAGGCCAAGTGGCCAAACATTTGTGTATTTATGTGTTTGTGTTTTTATTTAAATCATCACTTCCATCTGGAAGAAATATTTCAATTTACTGATAGATAAGGCGTACATATATATATGTATCAAATCTAATGTTCGCTCCTCATAAGCGCTGGTCTAAGGCGCTGATCCTTCTATATCATGATGTTAATGTCCTGGTTCGAATACGTCTCGATGTGAACTTTTTTTCAAATGGAAGTTTATTCAAAAAGAAAAAGGTAATTTCTTTTACATTTCTTCCTTTATTATTTGATTTGTTGTTATTTTTTCATCTCAAAGGGATAGTGAAAGTATTGTAAGCCTATTGCAAACAATCGAGACTTATCCATCTATTTTGAGGAAAAATTCTATACACATGTAGCTTCTGCCGAGGTATGATATATTATTACCTATTATTCCATTTTTCATCTACTTCGTATGTGTATTCTACATATGAAATACCCACAAGTAGAATTATAGTACGTGATAATTCATTTTCAGAGAAAGACAAATGCTAAATTAAAAAGATAAATTAACTATTAATGCAGATTTTGCTTTTAGATTTCAAGTGTTTTCGCTGCTTGCATTGTGCATTGTATAAAACATTGACTAAATATTTTACACGCGATATAAAATATAATTCAATTTTTCAACATTAAACCGCTGTTCATTCTGTTTGAAGCAGTCAGTATCTTCCTAACTTTCCTCCGTCATATTTTTTCTCCAACGAATGGAATCTATCACATGAAACAAGTTAACAAAGAAATTAATGTAGGTAAAATGTTATAATCAGATATTAGTGTCATAATTCTTTTGAGATTTTTCTCATAAAAATAGCAAGAACAACTTGACCTAAATAAACGTTAGAAGGAGAAATGGACATATCTCCATTTAGAAGATGTTTTTATTTCTTTTTTTTATGTTAAGAGCGAAATGCGCATTTGCATAAAAAATATTTAAATGAAATAAACAGAAAAAATCATGAAGACAAGTGCACAAACAAGCACCTGGATGAGAAAACATATTTGCTTAATGGAATTCATTGTAGATGGTGCTATGAAAACGAATTTCCTGAGCTTTGTTCTTTAAAATAGCTATTAGATTATTTCAGTTTGCTTTATCACTCTCTTTTACTTTCAACGATGTTGTTTTTAGTTTCAATCTATCTTTTTCAAGATAATTATTTGAGATAAAGGACAAGAAAACTCCTATACTAAAATGTATACAATTTTGAGGGCAGCCATGTTTTGACGTGTACCCGAAGGGGATTCCCCATTTTGTAAGTGCTTGAATACCCCATCTAGTACAGGAAGTCTCCATGCTCGAGCAATGCGTACAGGGTTCAGGATCCATAACTTTTCCGTTTAATGTATCTTTTTTAACTTATGTACGACACTAGACCAGAATTATTACCCATGCATCACTTTGATACCCAAAGCTATACTTTGTTGTGTGGTTATCTTACACAAGGATGTTATTCTACATAACAATTATTGTGCGTCGAGACATCTGGGTAGCAAGAAAAGTGGAAGGATTGTGCGCACGTTATCAGGATCACCTCACAATTCATTACTTAAGTGACCTATGGCTGTCCTAGACTTGTCGGAGCCTATTACCAATTGGGCTCGTTGGCCTATGTGCACTCTTATGTAATTGGTGTTTTGATGTCGTATTGGATGTTTTTCGTTTCTCATCGTATCTCTTGATGTGTATCGTTTGTTCTACTTTTTCGTCTGAACACAGCAGTATGATTTTTAAGTGTGCCTTGGTGATATTCAGAAATTCTTGCCTCAGAAATATGTTTTTATCTCTTACTCTTTTTATCCTATTCTTTTTCCCTTTTATATTTCTTTTCTTATGATATATTTGATTTGATAGCAAGAACAATGTGACCTAAATAAACGCTAGAAGGAGAAATGGACATATCTCCATTTAGAAGATGTTTTTATTTCTTTTTTTTATGTTAAGAGCGAAATGCGCATTTGCATAAAAAATATTTAAATGAAATAAACAGAAAAAATCATGAAGACAAGTGCACAAATAAGCACCTGGATGAGAAAACATATTTGCTTAATGGAATTCATTGTAGATGGTGCTATGAAAACGAATTTCCTGAGCTTTGTTCTTTAAAATAGCTATTAGATTATTTCAGTTTGCTTTATCACTCTCTTTCACTTTCAACGGTGTTATTTTTAGTTTCAATCTATCTTTTTCAAGATAATTATTTGAGATCAAGGACAAGAAAACTCCTATACTAAAATGTATACAATTTTGAGGGCAGCCATGTTTTGACGTGTACCCGAAGGGGATTCCCCATTTTGTAAGTGCTTGAATACCCCATCTAGTACAGGAAGTCTCCATGCTCGAGCAATGCGTACAGGGTTCAGGATCCATAACTTTTCCGTTTAATGTATCTTTTTTAACTTATATACGACACTAGACCAGAATTATTACCCATGCATCACTTTGATACCCAAAGCTATACTTTGTCGTGTGGTGATCTTACACAAGGATGTTATTCTACATAACAATTATTGTGCGTCGAGACATCTGGGTAGCAAGAAAAGTGGAAGGGTTGTGCGCACGTTATCAGGATCACCTCACAATTCATTACTTAAGTGACCTATGGCTGTCCTAAACTTGTCGGAGCCTATTGCCAATTGGGCTCGTTGGTCTATGTGCACTCTTATATAATTGGTGTTTTGATGTCGTATTGGATGTTTTTCGTTTCTCATCGCATCTCTTGATGTGTATCCTTTCTTTTATATCTACACTTATTTCGTGTTGCAGTGTGGAGTTGGTAATACAATTTCCCGCGACCCGATGTTTGAAGTGTTTTATTTCCAAATCGTTCTCTAACTTGACTGTGTTGTAGTATCTTCTACGCAGGATCTTAATTCACCTTTCTATCCTCGATTATTTCATTATGGCATTTCTAAGGTCGCCTCGTATTAAATTAAAACCTTTGAGATTACCCTCTGTCACTACAGTCACGTTACCATCATCGACATTTAACAGTAATCAACTTTTTACCTCACCCAGAGTACATCTATCACCTCTTAAATTTATAACCCGTAGACGTATTACACCTACTACTCCATCTGCAGGCTCTACATTTAACAACAAACACAGAGGGTTCTCAACCATTCGCCAGTGCAATGGAAAGAGATGTTCCATTTGTCCGCTCATCAATTGCAATTCCACGATTACATCTAGTGTTAATGTGCATACGTTTAAGATCGAGATTGATAGCGACGTTGATTGATCGTATCAAGATGTCATTTATGTTATTACATGAAACGCCAGGGGATGTGGCGCCCAATATGTAGGGGAAACAGGCCAGTCCTTAAAATCTCGTTTTCGAAATCATTCATATCAGATAAGAAACTCGCGTCACAAAAAGCACAGAAATTTCCTGTACCATCACTTCTTTAAATATAAACATTCAATTTCGGATTTAAGTATTACTCCAGTTCAGTCTTTCCCAAAACTCAAAAATCTAAGTAAAACTGAAATTAAAAAACGCCGACTACAAGCTGAACTTGCCTGGATCACTAAATTACAAACTGCGTACCCCCTTGGTTTAAACGATCAAATTTACGGACAAGGAAATATTTCCTCGACCTCGACAAAGATCAATGTCTTTTCAATCCGCCCTCTCGCTAAACGAAAGTTTAGGTCACACGGAAAAAGGCGAAACAGAAACCTTATAATTGCACGAAACGGCGGCAGACATGAACTGCTTCATGCTCTCTCATCAATACCAGCAGTTCAATTGAAATCTATCTTGGATGAAGCAGAGGTTGCATTCTTAAGAAATACTGATTGATTCAAACTTAATATCATTGTTGCATTCGCACAGAATAAACTTTTTCCTGTCATTAAAAACATTCCCCTTAGAAGACGATTCATAAAAATTCCATTTATTAACAAAGGTTTCGATCTTCTTAACATCTCTAATATTTTTCGGGATCATCGCGTCCAAAGTGCTATTCCTCAATATTTTGAGAATTTTGAACCTCCTCTTATTTGTTACAAGTATAAAAAACCTATTCGAAATTTCGTATTTAACTACAATAAAGTAACACCAGATCCTAAAATTCTTGAATCAATTCCTACTTCTTGAGAATGTGCAACTTCTGAATACCTTTATAAACCAGCTGGCCATATTGTAACAGGTGACTTTTCAATTATCCAGGACAGGCAGCTCCGCAATCTTCTCAAGAAAGGACCTAAGTACAGAATTCCATCCAAGATAGATTTTATCAAATGTCGCGAAGAACTAAAGGAATCCTTAGATAACTACACAAAAAGATGGTGTAAATCGGAAGGGGTCGAATCACATTCTCTGAATGACTGGAAGAATCTCATATTGGATATTACCGATATTCGAATAGATAACTTCCACAAAAATCCTCATCTTTTCGAAAATCCAAGTTCTAAATCTGAAAGATATTTCAAATCCAAATTACGCAATTTACACGAAAAATATGTCTTCGCTCCTGCAGACAAAGCAGCCAACAACACCATAATCATTTGAAAACGTTACTACATATCAACTTTGGTTTCGGAACTTTCGTCTACAAACACTTATATCAAAAGCAATGAAAGTGTTCCTAACATTTTGAACAAACACAACAGTGAAATTTCTTCATTCAAGATCCCTATTTCTAAACTGGATCTTCCTACACTATACTGCATACCAAAATTGCACAAGTCTCCTTACAAATTTCGATACATTGCTAATTCTAGCAACTGCTCAACTACAATTTTGTCTAGAAATCTGACGTCAGCACTCACGGTGATAAAGGAACACGTTGCAAAATATTGTGAAACTGTTCTAAACAGGAATGATGTAAACTTATTTTGGTCTATTAAAAATTCAGGGGATGTGATTGACAAAATGAAATCGAGAAATTTTCAAGCCAATTCGATTTCTTCGTACGACTTTTCAAATATGTACACCACGCTTCCTCACGATAAGATTAATGATCAATTGTCCAAACTCATTAAATGGTGCTTTAACCGAGAGGGTAAAACTTATATTTGTACATCTGAATCAAAGGGTTTCTTTTCCAATACAGAATACAAATCATATAAATCATGGACATGTAGTGACCTTTGTATTGCCTTGTCCTTTCTTTTGGACAACATTTATGTAAGATTTGGTGAGAATCTCTACAAGCAGGTTGTAGGGATCCCTATGGGTACTAATTGTGCGCCTCTTGTTGCAGATTTATTTTTATTCACGTATGAAAAAGAATTTATCCAAAATCTTCAAAAACAAAGAAAACATGATGATGTGAAATGTTTCAATGGTACTTCTAGGTACCTGGATGATATCCTTACTATCGACAATCCTGTTTTTGAAAAGTATAAAAATGTCATTTATCCACAGGAACTGACTCTAAACAAGGCGAACGTCACAAACACAGAAACACCATTTTTGGACCTGAATATCAAAATTATTAATGGAGAGATTCATACAAGGGTGTATGACAAAAGAGATGACTTTGGATTCAATATAGTAAATTTTCCCTGGCTTGACGGTGATGTTCCTAGATTACCGTCTTATGGTATCTACATTTCGCAGCTCATCCGGTATGCTAGAGCATATACTGATGTTTTGGATTTTCATGATAGAAATTTACAAATAACAAAGAAACTTTTAGGTCAAGGTTTTCGCTTTCACAAACTTGTCAAGACATTCTGGAAATTTTACAAAAATTATTGTCAACTACTTTTGAAATTCGGACCCATACAAGCAACAGAGTATATTACTTTGGGTATTTCGCAACCTGCATTTTATGGTGACATGATCAACAAAATTAGAAGGATCAAAGGTAGACAGAATTACTATCGAAAATGCGTCAGAGTCATCAAACGCCTCTTATACCGTGGATATGATCCTAATGTCACCAGACGGACACTAGGCTTGGTGCTTGACCAATCTACAGTCTTGTACCAGCGCATCCTTAATACTTGCACGCTGACTGACTGTGACGACGGGACTCCATGACGGGCCCTGTCCAAACCTCTTTAGAGAAGACAGGGCCCCGACCACCTGTCCTCTCTGAATGTCAGTCGGACTCCTCGGGTGATAACATACATTAGCTCGCTACAGCCGGCAGAGCACAGGTCGTATTACGCATGCCCTCTTTTTATATCAATTTACATATTCATCTGTGTTGCTTGGGCCCCTGCGTCTTGCGGTCTTGTTTGTGCGTGGTCATCTGACAGTGAGGAGGTTGTTTTACACCACAATTGTACGTTCTTCGAGACCTCTGGGTAATCGGAATAGTGGGAGGGTTGTGCGCACGTAATCCAGGATAACCACACCGTCTGCTACTGACGAGGCAGATGGCCGTCCTAAGTCGGCACCGTTTGCCCATTGGTCTCGTTGGTTTATGTGTAGTCATTTGTGTTTTATGTTTTTCTGTGATTTGACGTTCATTGTACTACTGCGTCTCTTTCTGTGCGTGTCATTTTTGTGTTTTACAGTGGGTGTTTTGGGAGGTTGCTGTTGATGCTGCAACTAGGTGTTGTTGGAGATCCCCTCCTTTCTTCTACTTTTTCGTCTGAACACAGCAATATGATTTTTAAGTGTGCCTTGGTGATATTCAGAAATTCTTGCCTCAGAAATATGTTTTTATCTCTTACTCTTTTTATCCTATTCTTTTTCCCTTTTTTATTTCTTTTCTTCTTCCCCCGCTTTTCCTTCTGTTTGAAGCAGTCAGTATCTTCCTAACTTTCCTCCGTCATATTCTTTCTCCAATGAATGGAATTTATCACCTGAAACAAGTTAACAAAGAAATTAATGTAGGTAAAATGTTTTTCATCTACTTCGTATGCGTATTCTACATATGAAATACACACAAGTAGAATTATAGTACGTGATAATTCATTTTCAGAGAAAGACAAATGCTAAATGAAAAAGATAAATTAACTATTAATGCAGATTTTGCTTTTAGATTTCAAGTGTTTTCGCTGCTTGCATTGTGCATTGTATAAAACATTGACTAAATATTTTACACGCGATATAAAATATAATTCAATTTCTCAACATTGAACCGCTTTTCCTTGAAGCAGTCAGTATCTTCCTAACTTTCCTCCGTCATATTTTTTCTCCAATGAATGGAATCTATCACATGAAACAAGTTAACAAAGAAATTAATGTAGGTAAAATGTTATAATCAGATATTAGTGTCATAATTCTTTTGAGATTTTTCTCATAAAAATAGCAAGAACAATGTGACCTAAATAAACGCTAGAAGGAGAAATGGACATATCTCCATTTAGAAGACGTTTTTATTTCTTTTTTTTATAAAGAGCGAAATGCGCATTTGCATAAAAAATATTTAAATGAAATCAACAGAAAAAATCATGAAGAGAAGTGCACAAACAAGCACCTGGATGAGAAAAGATATTTGCTTAATGGAATTCATTGTAGATGGCGCTATGAAAACGAATTTCCTGAGCTTTGTTCTTTAAAATAGCTATTAGATTATTTCAGTTTGCTTTATCACTCTCTTTCACTTTCAACGGTGTTATTTTTAGTTTCAATCTATCTTTTTCAAGATAATTATTTGAGATCAAGGACAAGAAAACTCCTATACTAAAATGTATACAATTTTGAGGGCAGCCATGTTTTGACGTGTACCCGAAGGGGATTCCCCATTTTGTAAGTGCTTGAATACCCCATCTAGTACAGGAAGTCTCCATGCTCGAGCAATGCGTACAGGGTTCAGGATCCATAACTTTTCCGTTTAATGTATCTTTTTTAACTTATATACGACACTAGACCAGAATTATTACCCATGCATCACTTTGATACCCAAAGCTATACTTTGTCGTGTGGTGATCTTACACAAGGATGTTATTCTACATAACAATTATTGTGCGTCGAGACATCTGGGTAGCAAGAAAAGTGGAAGGGTTGTGCGCACGTTATCAGGATCACCTCACAATTCATTACTTAAGTGACCTATGGCTGTCCTAAACTTGTCGGAGCCTATTGCCAATTGGGCTCGTTGGTCTATGTGCACTCTTATATAATTGGTGTTTTGATGTCGTATTGGATGTTTTTCGTTTCTCATCGCATCTCTTGATGTGTATCCTTTCTTTTATATCTACACTTATTTCGTGTTGCAGTGTGGAGTTGGTAATACAATTCCCCGCGACCCGATGTTTGAAGTGTTTTATTTCCAAATCGTTCTCTAACTTGACTGTGTTGTAGTATCTTCTACGCAGGATCTTAATTCACCTTTCTATCCTCGATTATTTCATTATGGCATTTCTAAGGTCGCCTCGTATTAAATTAAAACCTTTGAGATTACCCTCTGTCACTACAGTCACGTTACCATCATCGACATTTAACAGTAATCAACTTTTTACCTCACCCAGAGTACATCTATCACCTCTTAAATTTATAACCCGTAGACGTATTACACCTACTACTCCATCTGCAGGCTCTACATTTAACAACAAACACAGAGGGTTCTCAACCATTCGCCAGTGCAATGGAAAGAGATGTTCCATTTGTCCGCTCATCAATTGCAATTCCACGATTACATCTAGTGTTAATGGGCATACGTTTAAGATCGAGATTGATAGCGACGTTGATTGATCGTATCAAGATGTCATTTATGTTATTACATGAAACGCCAGGGGATGTGGCGCCCAATATGTAGGGGAAACAGGCCAGTCCTTAAAATCTCGTTTTCGAAATCATTCATATCAGATAAGAAACTCGCGTCACAAAAAGCACAGAAATTTCCTGTACCATCACTTCTTTAAATATAAACATTCAATTTCGGATTTAAGTATTACTCCAGTTCAGTCTTTCCCAAAACTCAAAAATCTAAGTAAAACTGAAATTAAAAAACGCCGACTACAAGCTGAACTTGCCTGGATCACTAAATTACAAACTGCGTACCCCCTTGGTTTAAACGATCAAATTTACGGACAAGGAAATATTTCCTCGACCTCGACAAAGATCAATGTCTTTTCAATCCGCCCTCTCGCTAAACGAAAGTTTAGGTCACACGGAAAAAGGCGAAACAGAAACCTTAGAAACAGAGCTAGAATACATCGTACCCTCAGAGATCTACTTATAATTGCACGAAACGGCGGCAGACATGAACTGCTTCATGCTCTCTCATCAATACCAGCAGTTCAATTGAAATCTATCTTGGATGAAGCAGAGGTTGCATTCTTAAGAAATACTGATTGATTCAAACTTAATATCACTGTTGCATTCGCACAGAATAAACTTTTTCCTGTCATTAAAAACATTCCCCTTAGAAGACGATTCATAAAAATTCCATTTATTAACAAAGGTTTCGATCTTCTTAACATCTCTAATATTTTTCGGGATCATCGCGTCCAAAGTGCTATTCCTCAATATTTTGAGAATTTTGAACCTCCTCTTATTTGTTACAAGTATAAAAAACCTATTCGAAATTTCGTATTTAACTACAATAAAGTAACACCAGATCCTAAAATTCTTGAATCAATTCCTACTTCTTGAGAATGTGCAACTTCTGAATACCTTTATAAACCAGCTGGCCATATTGTAACAGGTGACTTTTCAATTATCCAGGACAGGCAGCTCCGCAATCTTCTCAAGAAAAGACCTAAGTACAGAATTCCATCCAAGATAGATTTTATCAAATGTCGCGAAGAACTAAAGGAAGCCTTAGATAACTACACAAAAAGATGGTGTAAATCGGAAGGGGTCGAATCACATTCTCTGAATGACTGGTAGAATCTCATATTGGATATTACCGATATTCGAATAGATAACTTCCACAAAAATCCTCATCTTTTCGAAAATCCAAGTTCTAAATCTGAAAGATATTTCAAATCCAAATTACGCAATTTACACGAAAAATATGTCTTCGCTCCTGCAGACAAAGCAGCCAACAACACCATAATCATTTGAAAACGTTACTACATATCAACTTTGGTTTCGGAACTTTCGTCTACAAACACTTATATCAAAAGCAATGAAAGTGTTCCTAACATTTTGAACAAACACAACAGTGAAATTTCTTCATTCAAGATCCCGATTTCTAAACTGGATCTTCCTACACTATACTGCATACCAAAATTGCACAAGTCTCCTTACAAATTTCGATACATTGCTAATTCTAGCAACTGCTCAACTACAATTTTGTCTAGAAATCTGACGTCAGCACTCACGGTGATAAAGGAACACGTTGCAAAATATTGTGAAACTGTTCTAAACAGGAATGATGTAAACTTATTTTGGTCTATTAAAAATTCAGGGGATGTGATTGACAAAATGAAATCGAGAAATTTTCAAGCCAATTCGATTTCTTCGTACGACTTTTCAAATATGTACACCACGCTTCCTCACGATAAGATTAATGATCAATTGTCCAAACTCATTAAATGGTGCTTTAACCGAGAGGGTAAAACTTATATTTGTACATCTGAATCAAAGGGTTTCTTTTCCAATACAGAATACAAATCATATAAATCATGGACATGTAGTGACCTTTGTATTGCCTTGTCCTTTCTTTTGGACAACATTTATGTAAGATTTGGTGAGAATCTCTACAAGCAGGTTGTAGGGATCCCTATGGGTACTAATTGTGTGCCTCTTGTTGCAGATTTATTTTTATTCACGTATGAAAAAGAATTTATCCAAAATCTTCAAAAACAAAGAAAACATGATGATGTGAAATGTTTCAATGGTACTTCTAGGTACCTGGATGATATCCTTACTATCGACAATCCTGTTTTTGAAAAGTATAAAAATGTCATTTATCCACAGGAACTGACTCTAAACAAGGCGAACGTCACAAACACAGAAACACCATTTTTGGACCTGAATATCAAAATTATTAATGGAGAGATTCATACAAGGGTGTATGACAAAAGAGATGACTTTGGATTCAATATAGTAAATTTTCCCTGGCTTGACGGTGATTTTCCTAGATTACCGTCTTATGGTATCTACATTTCGCAGCTCATCCGGTATGCTAGAGCATGTACTGATGTTTTGGATTTTCATGATAGAAATTTACAAATAACAAAGAAACTTTTAGGTCAAGGTTTTCGCTTTCACAAACTTGTCAAGACATTCTGGAAATTTTACAAAAATTATTGTCAACTACTTTTGAAATTCGGACCCATACAAGCAACAGAGTATATTACTTTGGGTATTTCGCAACCTGCATTTTATGGTGACATGATCAACAAAATTAGAGGGATCAAAGGTAGACAGAATTACTATCGAAAATGCGTCAGAGTCATCAAACGCCTCTTATACCAGACGGACACTAGGCTTGGTGCTTGACCAATCTACAGTCTTGTACCAGCGCATCCTTAATACTTGCACGCTGACTGACTGTGACGACGGGACTCCATGACGGGCCCTGTCCAAACCTCTTTAGAGAAGACAGGGCCCCGACCACCTGTCCTCTCTGAATGTCAGTCGGACTCCTCGGGTGATAACATACATTAGCTCGCTACAGCCGGCAGAGCACAGGTCGTATTACGCATGCCCTCTTTTTATATCAATTTACATATTCATCTGTGTTGCTTGGGCCCCTGCGTCTTGCGGTCTTGTTTGTGCGTGGTCATCTGACAGTGAGGAGGTTGTTTTACACCACAATTGTACGTTCTTCGAGACCTCTGGGTAATCGGAATAGTGGGAGGGTTGTGCGCACGTAATCCAGGATAACCACACCGTCTGCTACTGACGAGGCAGATGGCCGTCCTAAGTCGGCACCGTTTGCCCATTGGTCTCGTTGGTTTATGTGTAGTCATTTGTGTTTTATGTTTTTCTGTGATTTGACGTTCATTGTACTACTGCGTCTCTTTCTGTGCGTGTCATTTTTGTGTTTTACAGTGGGTGTTTTGGGAGGTTGCTGTTGATGCTGCAACTAGGTGTTGTTGGAGATCCCCTCCTTTCTTCTACTTTTTCGTCTGAACACAGCAATATGATTTTTAAGTGTGCCTTGGTGATATTCAGAAATTCTTGCCTCAGAAATATGTTTTTATCTCTTACTCTTTTTATCCTATTCTTTTTCCCTTTTTAATTTCTTTTCTTCTTCCCCCGCTTTTCCTTCTGTTTGAAGCAGTCAGTATCTTCCTAACTTTCCTCCGTCATATTTTTTCTCCAATGAATGGAATTTATCACCTGAAACAAGTTAACAAAGAAATTAATGTAGGTAAAATGTTTTTCATCTACTTCGTATGCGTATTCTACATATGAAATACACACAAGTAGAATTATAGTACGTGATAATTCATTTTCAGAGAAAGACAAATGCTAAATGAAAAAGATAAATTAACTATTAATGCAGATTTTGCTTTTAGATTTCAAGTTTTTTCGCTGCTTGCATTGTGCATTGTATAAAACATTGACTAAATATTTTACACGCGATATAAAATATAATTCAATTTCTCAACATTGAACCGCTTTTCCTTCTGTTTGAAGCAGTCAGTATCTTCCTAACTTTCCTCCGTCATATTTTTTCTCCAATGAATGGAATCTATCACATGAAACAAGTTAACAAAGAAATTAATGTAGGTAAAATGTTATAATCAGATATTAGTGTCATAATTCTTTTGAGATTTTTCTCATAAAAATAGCAAGAACAATGTGACCTAAATAAACGCTAGAAGGAGAAATGGACATATCTCCATTTAGAAGACGTTTTTATTTCTTTTTTTTTTATAAAGAGCGAAATGCGCATTTGCATAAAAAATATTTAAATGAAATCAACAGAAAAAATCATGAAGACAAGTGCACAAACAAGCACCTGGATGAGAAAAGATATTTGCTTAATGGAATTCATTGTAGATGGCGCTATGAAAACGAATTTCCTGAGCTTTGTTCTTTAAAATAGCTATTAGATTATTTCAGTTTGCTTTATCACTCTCTTTTACTTTCAACGGTGTTATTTTTAGTTTCAATCTATCTTTTTCAAGATAATTATTTGAGATCAAGGACAAGAAAACTCCTATACTAAAATGTATACAATTTTGAGGGCAGCCATGTTTTGACGTGTACCCGAAGGGGATTCCCCATTTTGTAAGTGCTTGAATACCCCATCTAGTACAGGAAGTCTCCATGCTCGAGCAATGCGTACAGGGTTGAGGATCCATAACTTTTCCGTTTAATGTATCTTTTTTAACTTATATACGACACTAGACCAGAATTCTTACCCATGCATCACTTTGATACCCAAAGCTATACTTTGTTGTGTGGTGATCTTACACAAGGATATTATTGTGCGTCGAGACATCTGGGTAGCAAGAAAAGTGGAAGGGTTGTGCGCACGTTATCAGGATCACCTCACAATTCATTACTTAAGTGACCTATGGCTGTCCTAAACTTGTCGGAGCCTATTGCCAATTGGGCTCGTTGGTCTATGTGCACTCTTATGTAATTGGTGTTTTGATGTCGTATTGGATGTTTTTCGTTTCTCATCGTATCTCTTGATGTGTATCGTTTGTTCTACTTTTTCGTCTGAACACAGCAGTATGATTTTTAAGTGTGCCTTGGTGATATTCAGAAATTCTTGCCTCAGAAATATGTTTTTATCTCTTACTCTTTTTATCCTATTCTTTTTCCCTTTTTTATTTCTTTTCTTCTCCCCCCCCTCCCCCCCCCCAAGGGAGGAGAAGGAACGACACAGTCCCCTCCATGGCTTGTCGGGCTCTATGTCGGGGAGACGGTTGCTTATGATACATAAGGGGATGGTCTGTGTGAAAAGAAAGTGAGGACTGTGTTAGACTTGAGTATCCCTCCTTCCCAATGCCCCCAAAAAACCCCAAAGGAATCGGAACATTTGTTGTAAAATAAACGGTTTAAGTCATATTTATATGCCGAAAATCACCATATAAGTTGTGTTGTGTTGAGAGAGGCGATACGCAAAATATTTCAAAAATACCCTTGAATTATGTACCTGATGAAGTTGCTTCTCGTTTTGTGATGAAAACATTAATAATGATAAATATACTTCTTCTTTTAAGAAGGCATGAACTGAACAATAGAACCACTTTCTCGATGAAATATATTCAAACAAAAGAAATTACATCAAAACGGAAGTGAGATAAGCACAACTTTGTACGTACGTTTGTTATAAATATTGATAAATAAATATATATTGTCGTTTTTTTACACTGGATAAAGGTCAAGTGGCCGAACATTTGTGTATTTGAGTGTTTGTATTTTTATTTAAATTATCATTTCCATCTGGAAGAATTATTTCAATTTACTGATAGATAAGGCGTACATATATATATCAAATCTTATGTTCACTCTTCATTGGCGCTTCATGGCCGAGTGGTCTAAGGCGCTGATCCTTCTATATCATGATGTTAATGTCCTGTTTCGAATCCGTCGCGATGGCAACTTTTTTTTCAAATGGAAGTTTATCAAAAAAGAAAAAGGTAATATATTTACATTTCTTCCTTTATTATTTGATTTGTTGTTATTATTTTTTCATCTCAAAGAGATAGTGAAAGTATTGTAAGCCTATTGCAAACAATCGAGACTTATCAATCTATTTTGAGGGAAAATTCTATACACATGTTAAACGTCTTCAAATACACATGTAGCTTCTGCCCAGGTATGATATATTATTACTTATTATTCCCTTTTTCATCTACTTCGTATGCGTATTCTACATATGAAATACACACAAGTAGAATTATAGTACGTGATAATTCATTTTCAGAGAAAGACAAATGCTAAATGAAAAAGATAAATTAACTATTAATGCAGATTTTGCTTTTAGATTTCAAGTTTTTTCGCTGCTTGCATTGTGCATTGTATAAAACATTGACTAAATATTTTACACGCGATATAAAATATAATTCAATTTCTCAACATTGAACCGCTTTTCCTTCTGTTTGAAGCAGTCAGTATCTTCCTAACTTTCCTCCGTCATATTTTTTCTCCAATGAATGGAATCTATCACATGAAACAAGTTAACAAAGAAATTAATGTAGGTAAAATGTTATAATCAGATATTAGTGTCATAATTCTTTTGAGATTTTTCTCTGCGTTTCGCGGTCTTGTTTGTGTGACGTCATCTTACAGTGAGGAGGTTGTTTTACACCACATTTGTACGTTCTTCGAGACCTCTAGGTAACTGGAGAAGTGAGAGGGTTGTGCGCACGTAATCCAGGATAACCACACCGTCTGCTATTTACTTGGCAGATGGCCGTCCTAAGTCGGCACCGGTTGCCCATTGGTCTCGTTGGTTTAAGTGTAGTCTTTTATGTTTCTATGTTGTGAGTTGGTGTTCCTTGTCCATTTTGCGTCTCTTTCTGTGGGTATCTGTTCTGTGTTTTTTGCATGGGTGTTTTGGGATTTTGCTGTGGGTGCTGCAACCTAGTGTTGTTGGAGATCCCCTCCTTTCTTTCATAAAAATAGCAAGAACAATGTGACCTAAATAAACGCTAGAAGGAGAAATGGACATATCTCCATTGAGAAGACGTTTTTATTTCTTTTTTTTATAAAGAGCGAAATGCGCATTTGCATAAAAAATATTTAAATGAAATCAACAGAAAAAATCATGAAGACAAGTGCACAAACAAGCACCTGGATGAGAAAAGATATTTGCTTAATGGAATTCATTGTAGATGGCGCTATGAAAACGAATTTCCTGAGCTTTGTTCTTTAAAATAGCTATTAGATTATTTCAGTTTGCTTTATCACTCTCTTTCACTTTCAACGGTGTTATTTTTAGTTTCAATCTATCTTTTTCAAGATAATTATTTGAGATCAAGGACAAGAAAACTCCTATACTAAAATGTATACAATTTTGAGGGCAGCCATGTTTTGACGTGTACCCGAAGGGGATTCCCCATTTTGTAAGTGCTTGAATACCCCATCTAGTACAGGAAGTCTCCATGCTCGAGCAATGCGTACAGGGTTCAGGATCCATAACTTTTCCGTTTAATGTATCTTTTTTAACTTATATACGACACTAGACCAGAATTATTACCCATGCATCACTTTGATACCCAAAGCTATACTTTGTTGTGTGGTGATCTTACACAAGGATGTTATTCTACATAACAATTATTGTGCGTCGAGACATCTGGGTAGCAAGAAAAGTGGAAGGGTTGTGCGCACGTTATCAGGATCACCTCACAATTCATTACTTAAGTGACCTATGGCTGTCCTAAACTTGTCGGAGCCTATTGCCAATTGGGCTCGTTGGTCTATGTGCACTCTTATGTAATTGGTGTTTTGATGTCGTATTGGATGTTTTTCGTTTCTCATCGTATCTCTTGATGTGTATCGTTTGTTCTACTTTTTCGTCTGAACACAGCAGTATGATTTTTAAGTGTGCCTTGGTGATATTCAGAAATTCTTGCCTCAGAAATATGTTTTATCTCTTACTCTTTTTATCCTATTCTTTTTCCCTTTTTTATTTCTTTTCTTCTCCCCCCTTCCCCCCAAAGGGAGGAGAAGGAACGACACAGTCCCCTCCATGGCTTGTCGGGCTCTATGCGGGGAGACGGTTGCTTATGATATATAAGGGGATGGTCTGTGTGAAAAGAAAGTGAGGACCTGTGTTAGACTTGAGTATCCCTTCTTCCCAATGCCCCCCAAAAAACCCCAAAGGAATCGGAACATTTGTTGTAAAATAAACGGTTTAAGTCATATTTATATGCCGAAAATCACCATATAAGTTGTGTTGCGTTGAGAGAGGCGATACACAAAATATTTCAAAAATACCCTTGAATTATGTACCTGATGAAGTTGCTTCTCGTTTTGTGATGAAAACATTAATCATGATAAATATACTTCTTCTTTTAAGAAGGCATGAACTGAACAATAGAACCACTTTCTCGATGAAATATATTCAAACAAAAGAAATTACATCAAAACGGAAGTGAGATAAGCACAACGTTGTACGTACGTTTGTTATAAATATTGATAAATAAATATATATTGTCGTTTTTTTACACTGGATAAAGGTCAAGTGGCCGAACATTTGTGTATTTGAGTGTTTGTATTTTTATTTAAATTACCATTTCCATCTGGAAGAATTATTTCAATGTACTGATAAATAAGGCGTACATATATATATATATATATATATATATGATAATCATGATAAATATACTTCTTCTTTTAAGATGTCCCTTCCGCTGGGTTTAAACACGTTTAGTGTCGTGGTCGCTTGTACCTTTTTTTGTGCTTTTATATCTTTTTTTCCAAGCGACGTGCATTCGCCCTTTGTTGGGCTGATCCGACATTGTCTGAATAGTGAACGTGGTTGTTTTCACCTCTTTTGTGCTGTTTATATATATATATATATATATATATATATATATATATATATATATATATATATATATATATATATATATATATATATATATATCAAATCTTATGTTCACTCTTCATTGGCGCTTCATGGCCGAGTGGTCTAAGGCGCTGATCCTTCTATATGAAGATGTTAATGTCCTATTTCGAATCCGTCGCGATGGCAACTTTTTTTTTCAAATGGAAGTTTATCAAAAATGAAAAAGGTAATATATTTACATTTCTTCCTTTATTATTTGATTTGTTGTTATTATTTTTTCATCTCAAAGAGATAGTGAAAGTATTGTAAGCCTATTGCAAACAATCGAGACTTATCAATCTATTTTGAGGGAAAATTCTATACACATGTAAACGTCTTCAAATACACATGTAGCTTCTGCCCAGGTATGATATATTATTACTTATTATTCCATTTTTCATCTACTTCGTATGCGTATTCTACATATGAAATACACACAAGTAGAATTATAGTACGTGATAATTCATTTTCAGAGAAAGACAAATGCTAAATTAAAAAGATAGATTAACTATTAATGCAGATTTTGCTTTTAGATTTCAAGTTTTTTCGCTGCTTGCATTGTGCATTGTATAAAACATTGACTAAATATTTTACACGCGATATAAAATATAATTCAATTTTTCAACATTGAACCGCTGTTCATTCTGTTTGAAGCAGTCAGTATCTTCCTAACTTTCCTCCGTCATATTTTTTCTCCAATGAATGGAATCTATCACATGAAACAAGTTAACAAAGAAATTAATGTAGGTAAAATGTTATAATCAGATATTAGTGTCATAATTCTTTTGAGATTTTTTTCATAAAAATAGCAAGAACAATGTGACCTTAATAAACGCTAGAAGGAGAAATGGACATATCTCTATTTAGAAGATGTTTTTATTTCTTTTTTTTATGTTAAGAGCGAAATGCGCATTTGCATAAAAAATATTTAAATGAAATAAACAGAAAAAATCATGAAGACAAGTGCACAAACAAGCACCTGGATGAGAAAACATATTTGCTTAATGGAATTCATTGTAGATGGCGCTATGAAAACGAATTTCCTGAGCTTTGTTCTTTAAAATAGCTATTAGATTATTTCAGTTTGCTTTATCACTCTCTTTCACTTTCAACGGTGTTATTTTTAGTTTCAATCTATCTTTTTCAAGATAATTATTTGAGATAAAGGACAAGAAAACTCCTATACTAAAATGTATACAATTAGACCAGAATTTTTACCCATGCATCACTTTAATACCCAACGCTATACTTTGTTGTGTGGTGATCTTACACCAGGAGGTTATTCTACATAACAATTATTGTGCGTCGAGACATCTGGGTAGCAAGAAAAGTGGAAAGGTTGTGCGCACGTTATCAGGATCACCTCACAATTCATTACTTACGTGACCTATGGCTGCCTTAACTTGTCGGAGCCTATTGCCAATTGGGCTCGTTGGTCTATGTGCACTCTTATGTAATTGGTGTTTTGATGTCGTATTGGATTTTTCTCGTTTCTCATCGTATCTCTTGATGTGTACCGTTTGTTCTACTTTTTCGTCTGAATACAGCAGTATGATTTTTAAGTGTGCCTTGATATTCATAAATTCTTGCCTCAGAAATATGTTTTTATCTCTTAATCTATTTATCCTATTCTTTTTTCCCTTTTTTATTTCTTTTCTTCTCCCCCCTCCCCCCCAAAGGGAGGAGAAGGAACGACACAGTTACCTCCATGGAGGATCGGGCTCTATGTCGGGGAGACGGAGGCTTATGATACATAAGGGGATGGTCTGTGTGAAACGAAAGTGAGGACCTGTGTTAGACTTGAGTATCCCTCCTTCCCAATACCAAAAAGAACCCAAAGGAATCGGAACATTTGTTGTAAAATTTACGGTTTAAGTCATATTTATATGCCGAAAATCACCATATAAGTTGTGTTGTGTTGAGAGAGGCGATACACAAAATATTTCAAAAATACCCTTGAATTATTTACCTCATGAAGTTGCTTCTCGTTTTGTGATGAAAACATTAATAATGATAAATATACTTCTTCTTTTAAGAAGGCATGAACTGAACAATAGAACCACTTTCTCGATGAAATATATTCAAACAAAAGAAATTACATTAAAACGGAAATGAGATAAGCACAACGTTGTACGTACGTTTGTTATAAATATTGATAAATAAATATACATTGTCGTTGTTTTACATTGGATAAAAGTCAAGTGGTCAAACATTTGTGTATTTGAGTGTTTGTGTTTTTATTAAAATTATCACTTCCATCTGGAAGAATTATTTCAATTTACTGATAGATAAGGCGTACATATATATATATATATATATATATATATATATATATATCAAATCTAATGTTCACTCTTCATTGGCGCTTCATGGCCGAGTGGTCTAAGGCGCTGATCCTTCTATATCATGATGTTAATGTCCTGTTTCGAATCCATCGCGATGGCAACTTTTTTTCAAATGGAAGTTTATCAAAAAAGAAAAAGGTAATATTTTTACATTTGTTCCTTTATTATTTGATTTGTTGTTATTTTTTTCATGTCAAAGAGATAGTGAAAGTGAAAGCCTATTGCAAACAATCGAGACTTATCGATCTATTTTGGGGGAAAATTCTATACACATGTAGCTTCTGCCGAGATATGATATATTATTACCTATTATTCCATTTTTCATCTACTTCGTATGCGTATTTTATATATGAAATACATACAAGTAAAATCATGGTACGTGATCATTCATTTTCAGAGAAAAACAAATGCTAAATTAAAAAGATAAATTAACTATTAATGCAGATTTTGCTTTTAGATTTCAAGTTTTTTCGCTGCTTGCATTGTACATTGTATAAAACATTGACTAAATATTTTACACGCGATATAAAATATAATTCAATTTCTCAACATTGAACCGCTGTTCATTCTGTTTGAAGCAGTCAGTATCTCCCTAACTTTCCTCCGTCATATTTTTTCTCCAATCAATGGATAATATCACATGAAACAAGTTAACAAAGAAATTAATGTAGGTAAAATGTTATAATCAGATATTAGTGTCATAATTCTTTTGAGATTTTTCTCATAAAAATAGCAAGAACAATGTGACCTAAATAAACGCTAGAATGAGAAATTGACATATCTCCATTTAGATGATGTTTCTATTTCTTTTTTATATTAAGATCGAAATGCGCATTTGCATAAAAAATATTTAAATGAAATAAACAGAAAAAATCACGAAGACAAGTGCACAAACAAGCACCTGGATGAGAAAACATTTTTGCTTAATGGAATTCATTGTAGATGGCTCTATGAAAACGAATTTCCTGAGCTTTGTTCTTTAAAATAGCTATTAGATTATTTCAGTTTGCTTTATCACTCTCTTTCACTTTCAACGGTGTTATTTTCAGAAGGCATGAACTGAACAATAGAACCACTTTATCGATGAAATATATTCAAACAAAAGAAATTACATCAAAACGGAAGTGAGATAAGCACAACGTTGTACGTACGTTTGTTATAAATATTGCTAAATAAATATAAATTGTCGTTTTTTTACACTGGATAAAGGCCAAGTGGCCGAACATTTGTGTATTTGAGTGTTTGTGTTTTTATTCAAATCATCAATTCCATCTGGAAGAAATATTTCAATTTACTGAAAGAAAAGGCGTACATATATATATATATCAAATCTAAGATTCGCTCTCATAAGCGCTTCATGGCCGAGTGGTCTAAAGCCCCCTTCACACTCACGACTCCGCTACGACTCCAAAAAAGGTTCATCCGTGGCGAGTCGGGACGCAAATTGTTTGATGATCCATGAACCTACGACTCCAGTACGTATTGCTACGGGTTGATACGAATCGAGTACGGCTAGCTACGGATAGCTAAGGATTGCTACGGATATCGTCCCGACATTGCTACGGATTGCTATGACACGCGTACGGATAGATACGGATTGCTACGACACGTGTACGGATAGGTACGGATTGCTAAGGATTACCACGACTCGAGTACGGATAGCCACGATTCGCACAAGGATAGCTACGACCTCAGTACGGATTGGTAGGACTGGCTTGAATTTCCTATGCATTTTTTATCCATAATTATTTACTAAAACACCGAATATTTTCAAATTGAGATGGTCTCACTTGTTTTATAACAGTATTGAGGTTTTATACATGCCTTTATATCATGACCTGAAATTGAATAGTTGAAGTATTAACTCATAAATTGACCGAAAAACGAACAAAACCCTAAAAAATTTGAAGTTTATATAAGACACAATCCTTGGCTATCCGTAGCAACCCGTAGATGAGTCGTAGCAATCCGTAGCGGAGTCGTAGCAATCCGTAGCAGAGTCGTAGCAATCCGTAGCACAGTCGTATTACAAAAATTGTCCCGGATTGCTACGGATGCGCTACGGGTTACTACGACTCCCCTACGGATAACTACGACTCCACTACGGGTTGCTAAGACTCCCCTATGACTCCGCTACGACAAATCTATCCGTCTGTCTCATCCTGGATAGCTACGGATTGCCAAGGATAGCTACGACTTGTCACGACTAGTGCCGGATCGAGCTACGGATAGCTACGGATGTAAAATTTTTCTCCTTTATTATTTGATTTGTTGTTATTATTTTTTTTTCATCTTAAAGAGATAGTGAAAGTATTGTAAGCCTATTTATTGCAAACAATCGAGACTTATCCATCTATTTTTAGGGAAAATTCTATGCACATGTGAATCGTCTTCAAATACGCATGAAATTGCATAAAAACGGAAGTAAGATAAGCACAATGTTGTACGTACATGTACGTTTGTTATACAAAGAGATAGTGAAAGTATTGTAAGCCTATTGCAAACAATCGAGGCTTATCCATTTATTTTGAAGTAAAATCATGGTACGTGATGATTCATTTTCAGAGAAAGACAAATGCTATATTGAAAAAAATATATTAACTTTAAATGCAGATAAAACTTAGCTTAAAGATTTCAAGTTTTTTTTTTAATCTAAAATGATGCTAATGAATTTGAAGACGTTAAACATTCGCTGCTTACATTGTACATCGACTAAATATTTTACACGCGATATATCATTCAATTTCTCAACATTGAACCGCTGTTCATTATATTTGAAGCAGTCAGTATCTTCTTATCTTTCTTCCGTCATATTTTTTTCTCCAATCTATCTGGAATTTATCACATTGATTGTCTGATGCCATTCAAAAAAATCCGTATCGTTTTCCTGTGGGTTTGTTCCACTGGGTGATTACAGGGTAGTCATGCTGTGTATCCTTCCCTTTTTTTAACGACAAGCGTGATAATGACGGGATTTTGTATGTATGAGCTTTGATGATAAATGATAGGACGTCTAGAAACAGACAAACTATTATATCACAACTAGTCACGGACATAAAGTGTTAAAATCAATTTGGTTTCGTATTTGAAGCAAAAGTTTAGGGAAAGTTATCATTGCAAATATAAATGAACCATTTGATACACATTGTACAACTTAACATACATTTAGTCATGTTCGATGCATTTTTTCTTTCAAAATTATCAGAATTATCTACTTATATTATATAACCAGGATGTAACGTCGATTCTGATTGGCTGGAGCGCGAGTCATTATTTTCCGATAATGACCGCTGACGGAAGATAATGACTCGGTGTGGTATTTGTCCTGATTTCAGCATTAACGATAAAAATTAAGATATTTATTTTGTTTAATTTTAAAAGTTAAGATACATTTTTCACAAAAAAAAGTGCTATTAAATGTTAAGTTCTGAACTAAACATTATGTGTTCATATTGATTTGAATCATTATTTTAATAATATTTAGCCTTACAATTCGTTATATATAACAAATAAGGACTTGGCCTCGGTCATTATGGCATTATAATGACCCGATGAGATTTATAATATTGACCTCGGCCTTCGGCCTCGGTCAATATTACAGATCTCATCGGGTCATTATAATGACATAATGACCTCGACCAAGTCCATATTTGTATATTATTCCCACGCCGATCTGCAGACCAGCAGACCAGCAGACATGGCCCCCAAACTAGTATAGATGTAAAGAAGAATGTCATGTGGATTTCCCATTGATATTAAATGCTCGATAAACTGTTCAGCATCATTTCAATTTTCGATAAAAATATTTTTTTACAAAATCATTGCTTAACAAAGAAAAAAGGAAATCAAAAATCGTAATAATTGGAAGAATCTGAAAAGAGAAATGGAGTATAAACGAATTGGTATTGGCTGGGCAGTTGGGAGAAAGAGAGCTTAGCAAACGACTATAACTTTGAAACTGAAGTCGGTATAAAAGCTGACTACTGTCATTTCGTTTTTCACTTTGTCACCCCGACATAACCAAAATCATTTACCCCTCCCCTATTAATCGACATTGTGGGGCGTTATAGCATTTCGTGTGCGAATAGAACTACATGTATAAGTGTTGGATGATTGGTTTGAAATTTTCTTGAGGGTGTTGCATGGAATCGGGAGACACTGACTGCACGGGCACCTGATCTCATTTCAGAATGCTATATTCAGAGGTTCGCAACGGTTCCAATGGAAACTTGCCTTCGTGACTTTGAGACTGAATAACTGCATGGGTACTTCTTTTATGTCTATTACTTCAAGAAGGTAAAAAGTTGGAATACATTTGAATACATTCTCCACAACACACTAGTATACAAATCCATGTTTTCGCATACATGTTTTCTTGAATATAATGACATCAATGGAAAAAAAGAAACATTTAGGAAATTTCAAGCTGCAGATTGCATAATAATTGTGTTTCTCCATCCCCTGATATTTTAAGCTCTATTATATTACACTGGAAATTCACCAAAAGAACAACTTTGAACTGATAATATCGATTATTTACAGTTGCGAAATATGTATGTATATGAAAAGTCTGTAACCCAATTTTTAAAGGTAGGATTTGACCTAATTGTAGGAAATTTTCCATTCTGAACAGCCGAGCTATTCACGCAATTTTAATTATTTCATTCAAGGGTGACACAAAGGCGCAGTTCGGTCTTTAATGGGAGTATCCCCATACGGTTTTCCCATTTTTTTTTTTCATGCTCAGGGATTGAAACCTATACGCTCTATTGATTAAGGGTGGGTACTAGTATTGATTTGAAAATGAGCATAGGTAAGTTAAATGGAGCAGAATTTTCATGTATGTCACGGGAAAACCCATTAATGACTGACTTATCGATTGAAATCGACTTGTAATATTCCATTACAAAATCAGCATTATTCGTCATTATCATTTTTATACATTACCTAGCAACGATGAGAAGGAATATAAGTCAAAGATTTTTGTTTCAAACTCCAATTCCTGTCCGTCATCTGCAGGATCAAAACAAAGGGAGATCTCCTGAAGAAGGTAGTATATCCATTTCCTATAGTCTTAAAAACTTAGGGAAATAAATTTTTCATGCTTCTTGCTAGTTTCTATTTCATTAAATTTATTCATCTAATCTATTCATTGCTTATTTTCATTTATTTTTCATATTTTTACAGTATAAGAAATGTAAGTCTCATTACTCTAAAAACATTATTTTTTCTGTAGCAGCAATGCGTGTGCAAATTCTTGATTCTGATGCACGGATTTTGTCGTTAAAAGAAGCCAATTTATTTTTGAACATCCAACAAAATATTACTTTTATAGAAGTATTATTTGACAAAAATGTACCCTGTACATGATTATCAGGTGTTGATTGTATTTTGTGGACGCTTCAGCTTTGGTCGGTACATGGTAGTCTTGTTGGAGATCTCGCCCACATGGCTCTTTGTTGATCATTATTGAATGTTAAACGTCTTCAAATTCAATAGCATCATTTATGAACGGATAAATTTGCAGCATGGACCAGACATGAACGTTTCGGATACTCAACCCTCGTCAGTGATTCTCAATCTAAACAATGTAATATGACCAAAGAGGAAAAAATGTACCGAAAGATGGATGGATGGGATATGATGCTACAGGACCCACGTTTTAGAAATTTCAATAATTTTAGTTCCAGAAAATGTTGAATGCGTTGGAGAGACAGACGATCAACCGAAGTTGATCGAACTTGGCTACATGTGAAAACATTTTTTACTGAATTATGAAAAATATAGTTGAAGAAAGAAGAGTTCGATACATCCTTATGAATTCTCTTTTTTATCACCTTTCCTGTAGTAGTAGTGTAAGTTCTAATTGGCCTTCATCAAGGCAGTATAAAAATAAATAAAAGGCCAGTGAGTATGTGCAGGTCAATTGCAATTCGTTTACATTTGTCTTACCCATTTTCTTTCAGAAGACTCTTCGAATTCATGTCTACTCATGTTTTTTTTTTTTTTGCATTAGAAGTTGACCTACGACAAATATTTCGAATATTTTAGAATATCGAATACCTTCAAACGTCGTATCGTTTAATTCTGTTTATCTTTCAATGATCAAAATCGATGACAAGCTTTTTCAAATGCAACCTTTTGTTTAACGTCATGGAATGAGCACGGAGAGATTAAACATTTATAAAAATGTTATTGTTTTACAATAATTACGGTATAGAATAGATCAATGACATGACCAAATAATACTATCAGAATTAACTAACACAATAGAATAAGACAGATGTCAGTCATACCATAAAGGTCCTTAATTTATAGCGTCAATTATTGTTCTTAACAGGTACATTCTTTTGAACACCTACGTTATTCTTTCAACTGTAGTAATACTTCAGTTTGAGCTCATTTTTACGATTCATTACATAATTTTCAGACTCAAACTTAAATTTAGATGGCAACAGTTAAACTAAGCCAATCACAGACTTCTTAATTGATCGTCTTATTCGTTAATTAGAAAAAAAAAACTTTTGCCGTATGTGAATTTCGAGCTCGGGATTTTCCAAATGCTAATTGAGTGTCCTAGCCATTGAGCAACCGAGGAGGTTGCCATCTAAATTGGTTAGGAGATATTTTGAAGTTTCTACATGAACAAGAAGGGGCCACCTCCTCCTTATTCGTGTAACTTCAAAATACCAGGATTTCTTTAAAAATTACCAAAATGTATTTTTTGTCATATCTGATTTTCAAGTAAGACAAAATGATATTTAAATAACATAAATGATATCCATGTGATTTCTTTTATTCAGATTCAAAACCCTTGGTGTATAATTCAAATGTGCATAGACTTAAAATCTCTTAGCAGAATACATGTTTGAACGTCTCCTCTCTGAAACACGCCTCATGCAATCAATGAACAATAAAAAAAATGAGAGACTACAAGCTGAGTCATGCATAATTTTTTTGAAATATTTATTCCTTTTCGATTGATTTACCTTTTTGAAAGAAATACAATGAAAAAAATGTCTTCTATTTATAAATGCTCATCGTACTTTGGGCTTTTTCTCATTATTTTGTAAGAAGCTTTTGCAGAACGGTCTTTTTGATAAAACACTGGTTAATGTCTTTACAATTTTTTTCTTTTACACCGACGTACATATCATTTTTTTCTGCTTAGGTAAAGATATTATGTTCCGGATCTTAAGGATTTCTATGCTTTTATTTTCAAAATATAATCGACTATCAGCATGCATTGAGGGTACTGTATTACTTTGACTAGTTCCATAAAGATGTTTTTAAAAGTGACATTTCTATGGAAAATACGACAATGACCTATGGATAGATTACTTTGGATAGTTTAAAACGCATATTCAATTTTCTTTTTGAAAAAAAGGAAATCGTATATGGAATTCCGTGACAGTCCCAGTTCTGTTTAAGTCTGAATTAAAAACTCGTATCTATTAGTTTGAAATTTAAACAGAATCCTAATGGGACGAGGACGACCATTTTCTATTCTGAGAGAGAGGCCTCGCAATTTTTTTCGAGTTGGATTATTTATTTCCAATGCAAATCCGGATGAATTATCTATTTTCTTTAATTTCAAGGTCAGAATATTTATTTTCAACTCCTGAAAATGCAAAAAAATGAAAAGAAAACCTGTCTGATCTAAATATAAGATTGTTTCATTATTTGACGGGTAAATCGAACCTGGCAAAGTTTTGAATTTCGCAAAGCAAGAGGAGATAAAGCGAGCCGAAATCTTTTATTCAATTTTGGTACTGTTTACCTCATCTCTTTAGACTTTTGCAATCGAACATACAGGAAATCCGGAGCCGCGCACAGAATTGAAAAAAATCATCTAGAGGGTGCTGATTGGATAAATTTGACTGTGTCTGAAAGGCACTTTGGCATTAAGTACCGCTATCCGAATCACGTGTCTGGTGCATGGAAATTGGTGTGAAATATTCTTTAAGAAGGTGTAGAGTTGGAACACTTCCATCTTATTCGTGTGCGGTGGAAATGAAGTGTCCTGCGTTTTCCTATGGAGCTGTGTTATTGTCTCTGTCTTTTCTCGTGAAGAAGTTCTTTATATTTTTCAAGAATTTGTAAGCATTTAGGTTGTGATTTTTATCTGATTTCGAACTTTGTGATTGACATTGATGATGTGCTGTCCATCAACAATCCAGAATTCGCGAATTACCTCAGCAGAATCTATCCTTCGGAGCTGGAAGTCAAAGATACCACAGAGACAAAGAATTCAGCATCCTATTTGGACATAATGCTGTCAAACGACACTGTTGGTCACATGAACACGTAAAAGTAAATGTACAAATCTAAATTCAAAAAGAAAATGAGGGCGCTACTGAAATGAATTTTGGTGGCTCCACTGGACGCATCACTGATGAGAATTTAATACATGTATTCGAAACACCTGTCTGGTGCAGAAAATTGGTTTGGAATTTTCTTCTTGAAGGTAGAGAGTTGGAACACTTCCGTATTACTATGACAAACGTGACTACTTCAATTTTAGCATCACAAACTATCCACTCATCGCCTGCATATGGCGTGTTTATATCTCAATTGATATTTTATGTTAGAGCAAGATTTGGTCTGAGGGCTAGGCGTCTCTCTGAGTTCTACTGTCAATACTAAAAATTCGTCATACACTATGACGTCCCATTGTCCAGAATGGTAAATGATGTTCTGTCTTATACCATTGTAACCATATGACCATAGTATATACTTGAAATGAATTGATGCGACGTACGAAAAACACTTTAGCTGGAATCATCACTAATAAGGATTTAATATCAAAAACACGTGTCGTGTGCATAAAAAGTGGTTGGTTTGAAATTTTCTTCAAGAAGGCACAGAGTTGCAACACTTCCGTATTATTGTACCTTCCTTAGTGGAAGTAGTCGGATGTGGCATGTCTGCCGAATTGAAGCGACGGATGTTACATGCAAGCACGGGATTCTGACTCTTCCTGGGCACATGGCATCACTCCCTTATTCTGTTATGGTGGAATTTTTGTTTGCTTGCTTTGGTTCATGTTTTGTCAAGATTTTGTTTGCGCTTCGGTTAATGATTTTCGAATTTTCCATTTTGTTTTCTATATTGTGATATGGTTCTAGTCAATATTTTCAGTTTCATTCAATAGAGGTGTAGGCTAGAATATTTATTTTCTGTTTCCAAAAAGCGTCCAATTATTCATTTTTAATATTTTCGGGGTCACCCACCCCCCATCAGAATCAAGTGGTCGTCCCCTGAGATTGTGCAACTTTTGTGGAGAAGATACATTATTATTCATTTTTATTTTTTCCTATTTCTATTTTTAAGTATTCTGGATCTGGTCAAGCTGTGCTTATTTCACTTGCGGACTTTTATGTTTAGGGATATTTTGATAAACAAGATAAATTTATTCTGCTTTCCTTCGTTAATTTTATCACATGCAAATCAATTCAACACGTCATGTCTGTGTACCTGTGTGAAGTTTAATGCATGAAATAGTACCTAGTATTTCCTCAACTTCATTGTCGCATATTGTTTAGATTTAGAATATCTTGCTGATCAAACTCAAGATGGTAGAGGTTGTCCCCCTTGTCGGTCTGATTCTATCAGCTGTTGCCCTTGTCATGGACATAGCATTGAGTTTCTCCCCCATGTGGTGGTACCATAGAAAGTCAGAAGTGGGAGGCGTTACGACGACCAATCAAGGAGGACTGTGGAGGACATGTACTAAGATAGAATCTGCCTCCTCCACCACGGAGGATTGTGAGGATCACACGGATGATAACTACACATATGACAAAAGTAAGTAGTTTTTCTTCAATTTTAAAATAAGAAATGACTTTAGTTCGTGTAAGTGTTTGCAGAACAGGGATTTATTTTTAAGTCAATGTGTTTTTCTGTTAAGACTACACATTTACAGCTTTTAGTTTGAGGATGACAATGAAGTGTTAAAAAAAGAAATATCACAGAAAGATAGTAAATGCCTGTAAACGTGGTTATTTTCGCTTAGGTAATTTTTCGCGATTATAACATTTTGACGGTTTCGCTTGGGGGAAATATTCGCGAATTAAACGGCTGTGCCTTTGTAGGAATACAGCAGTGTTATTTTCGCGTAGAGGAAATTTTCGCTAAGTCCCCTGATTCGTGAAATACGCGAAAAATACCAATACGCGAAAAATACCAATACGCGAAAAATACCAATACGCGAAAAATACCAATACGCGTAATTTCCTATTGAAAGTACCTCAATGAGAATTGGAAATGCTAAACAAGTAATGTATGAGTAGAATAATTCGCTTGTACTTCTTTCGTGATTTCATAAAAGAAAACCTTTTCGCTCTGACCCTAAATAGACGCTTGACCGCTATTAATGTCGAGTTGTACTTGTGTTATTACACCCCTTTCATCATAGATACATAACATTGAAAAAAATTATACTTTGACTTGAAGTAACACTAATGCAGATTTACTTACTGAAACACGTGTTAGGTGCATTAAAATTGGTTTGAAATGTTGTTCAGGAATGTTACGAGTTGGAACACTTCAATTTTCTTTTAAAATTCAATGAGACAAATTTTCGCGCATAAAGCTGATCGCGAAAGTAGCGAGGATTCATACACAGCGGATCATTCTTTGTATACAGTATGTCTCGCACATTCTCCGTCCTTGACATTATTATCACTGTCTCGTATTGGGTATAATTCCTATCTTTACTATAGTTTGTCATTTTCAGTGTTCGTTGGAGCTGCTCAAGTTTTTCAATGCCTTGGTTTCCTCCTGCTTGTGACCACCATTATTTTTCTGGTTCTCAGGATGTTTGTCCTCAAGGAAAAGAGCTTTCTGAAACCACTAGCGTGTGCCCATGCTTTATGGGCAGGTACGTATGATTCTGATATTTGCAAATCTATATAGTTAGCCGAAGCTCTCATCAATTTTATAATCATATCGATCTTATCCCATTCAGGCCATTGCTATACATTTTACTCTGAGTCTCACAGTGGATATTGCATATGGGTCAGGTAGGAGATTCTGGTTTTTAATCTCATCTGAGCTACTTGAGTAGCAAGATTCACTCCGTCATCTTTTATCATTTCGTCTTCCCCTCTATAACAATTCCAAGTCATAAATCAGTAATAGACCACTTGCCAAAATCCATAATGGCTGACAAATTTTTTTTAAAATGTCCAAGGCAGGCAACTTTCGGGCACTTTTTTATTTTCACGTTTCTATATTTACATTACTAGTAGATTTCCCATGTTAAACGCCCATTAGGCTACTAGAATTATATTCCAATAACTTGGGTTGCTATTGTGACGTCACGTTCAAGTTTTGCATGTAGGGAGAATTTACCAACGTTCAAACACATTTGACTCTATAACAGGCAAAATATGCGAAATGCATGCAAATAAAAATGACCGAAATTTAGAATAAATGTAAATATAAGTAATGACTGTCTTACTTTTGGTGTTCATGGGTGTATAATTCTGGTTGGACACGTGCAAATTTTCCGAGAATCGCTTCGCGATTCACGGAATTTGCACGTGACCAACCAGAATTATACACCCATGAACACCAAAAGTAAGACAGTCATTTCTTAAATAGAATTACGTCTTTTAACAGTGACGTCATAATGAAAAACAACACCAAAAGATATTTACTCGGACACTTTGAACTTGTTATCAAGATCTGAAAATGGTCTATTATCAACTACAAGTGCTGTTATTTGTCATCCATCAAAATATGACACAGACATCTTTTCTTTTACATTCTAATAGATGTTTAATCATTTATTATAAATTAGGTTTATTTCAATACATGCTATTTATGTATTACTTTTAAATCTACGCTAAAGTCTTTGAAAACTGAACAAGAACAAGGGAAATTCAAGACAAATGAATAAGTATAAAAAACTAAAAATAATGTGTACATTTATATGTAAAAGGAATGTTGAATAAATGACATCCTAGAAAAAGATTATGAGACCTCCTATCTTTTCCTTGATCAAATACAGATTATTGTATATTCATCCCTTCTGAAAATGTGTCTGATGTTACATATAAGGATATTAGGATTTGGGCGGATTTTCATCTGTACTTTTTGTGTTTGATATTTGTATAAGCAATCAAATTGTTACATCCTTTATCAAAAATACGCTGCATTTTCTTTTTTAGTTCGTTACCATCATATTATATTTTAAAAATTCGAAACTTTGAAGCTTGACAATGTTATTTCACTTAACTTTTTTCAAGACTATATTTTCTATACACAATGAAGAATGAATTGAGAAATAATGGGATATTTATGAAGTCGTTAACTGATTTCAACTTCAATTGCACTATATGTGAAGTCAAATTAACTATGACGAAAATTATACCTTTCTACACTTATTTCTACACTTATAGCGACTTGTCGTAAGGATTCACTTTTACGGTTTCGATGACCATAAACTCATCTTTCACATTAGCTAATTGCAATGGATTGGCACATCCTTGTTGTCTATGACAGCTGATGACTTAAGTTTTTTTTTATTGAATTAAGTTTTCCCCCTTATTTTGTGCTATATAAAATGTGACTAAAAAGGCATGTTTTTTTTCTATGTTTGAAATAAGATCTTCTTCCAAAACGGTTACTAATCATTTATTTGATCAAAAGATATCTCAATATCTAAAATGTGTTAAAAAAAAACAAAACAAAACCCTCAACTTGTTTACCAATAAACGAATAATGTCATGAAATTCAATTGCATATCATTTGTGAATTGAAACAGAAATGTCTGAAAAACAAATTCCCCTTGTCGGTGTCTTTGTCAGTATCAACACTGATAAAAGGTCGAGATCACGAGGGAAAAAATGTGGAATCAATGGAAAGGCCTTGTCACAAGGAATACATATCCGAAATATGAAAGCCCTACCAATCGAAATTCAAAAGGTATTTCTACGTAGTTACGTATGTCAAAGGTCAAGGTAACGAGGTCAAAAATTCATATCAATAGAAAGATCTTGTCAGTAAAATACACATGCGAAATATCAAAACCCTATCACTCACAATTCAAAAGCCGAAGAAAAAATCTTTGAAAAGTACTTCAAAGGCCAAGGTCAAGATCGTCTTCCACCGCAACGTCATAGGTTCCTTCCACTACTTTCCACTCTCAATATGACCTTGCCTTCACCCCTTAGGTCCCATGTATTTTTCAAATTAATTAAAAAGGAAATTACATAAATTCAGATTGAAGATAGGGATAAAGTTAGAATAACTGTTCTAAATTATGGCGCCAAAAATTAAAAGTAATGGCATTTGTTGTTTTCCGACGTCATTAAACTACAATGACGTGACGTCATAATAGGGCCGCCGACAGAAATCCTGTCGAAACTGGGGACCCCTGATTCCAAGGGTACTTTGCGATGAAGCGTCTGGCGGAATGCGATGAAACCCTTGGTGCACCAAGATGGGTCAAGATAGCATGGTAAAAATATAAGGTATCAATGGTAAGGATTTGTCTAAAAAAACGTGAAATTTGAAAGCCCTATCACTCACCATTCAGAAGTTGTGACCAATGTTAAAGTTTTTTTTAATGAAGGTCAAAGGCCAAGGTTTAAAAATATTCAAGTTGAAATCAATGGAAAGGTCTATCACAAACAATACACTTGTGGAATATGAAAGCTCTATCACTTACCGTACTAAAGATAAGTCTAATGTTAAAGTATTTACCTCTGACTAACAGTCAGACAAACAGACGGACAAGTAAAAATTATGTGCCTCCGAATCTTTGATTCTAAGGCTCAAATGGATACATGTATAATAAAGTTGTTGAGCAAAGCCAACTTGTGTGTGTAAGTGTGCGCGTACTTCAAAAAGAGTAAATGAAGTCATCACATTTTGTGTCCTACCACCAATGTAAATACACGTAAAAGTAAGCGTGCATGCTCAAGCTGTGTTTATCCAACCTTTCTACTATCAAAACATACCATGATATGCGTACAATCCTTCTTTTTGCTTCTTTTATTCATAGAATAGGCTATGTGAGATAGCTACATGAATAATTCAATAGAGTACATAGCAAAAACTGTAAATGATATAATCTCATATTGAAGAACAGAAGATCATAACTCATTAGCAAAAAAAAAAATAGTTTTGAAGTTTTTCTGTCTATTTCAGGCTTGTGTCTGATTGGATCAGCCGCTGTATTTGGGCGTGGCATCAAGGTATTGAATACCCCTACCTACGACTACCGTGACGATCTACACTTCAGCCTTGCCTTTGCAGCTATCAGTGGAATAATAGCTCTGATTGCGGGCGTTGTGCTCCTTGTGGGAATGATTAAGGATAAAAGTACTAGATAAAGAATTTCAAAGTAATTCAGTTTATTTAGATATTACTATTCAATATTTATTCTTATGCAGTGATATGAAACAATTTTCATAGAATAATTAATATAGGCAGCGAAAACAAGGCAGGATTGAAATGTAGATGAAACATATTTCCTGAATTTTCTCATACAATTTAAATTATTTTGATTCCTCATTACACGCAAAATGTCTGGAGAATTGAGTATAGGAGAACACAAACACTGCGAATGTGAAAAAAAAACAAATTAAGTCAGTAGTTTGTTTGGTGGGATTTTTTCAAGTCTATTCTCCTATATGTATCGTAGATGTTCCTTCAGAATATTCAATTGATATTTTTATTTTTTAAATATATAATACTAATTATTCTTATAGTTCTAAACAATTATCTGTAAATTAAATTGCACCACATACAACGAATTTACTTCATTGGATGTCTTCTTTTTTCCCCTTGGTTCTTTCATATCATTTGTAGAAATATTTTCAGGGTTCATAAGTTGTTTTCTATCTATTTTCAATTGCAATGTTGACCAAGGTGAATTTCGAAAACTTTTAGATATCCCTACCCTATTGTTCTGTCAAATGAACTGCAAATGAGTATCTTGGACGAGAATATCTTTTGTCAGCCAGAAGATGATGTATGGTAAAGAAGTAAAGACTTACATGTATCCTACTCAGCTGTCGGTGACCAGCCATGGAATATCATAGCTTAATAACAAACACTTTCTTATGCAGATACATATTCTTGTACGTTCCGGATAAACACACCATTGGCTACTGGAAGTCGGCACCGATTATCCATTGGTCTCCTTGGTATATGTGTTTTCCTTTATGTTTGATGTTTCTTTGGTGTGTTTTGCTGTTTCTTGCCCCTATTGCATCTCTCGCTGTACATGTCTGCTCTGTGTTTTGCATGGGGTATTTTGGAATATTACTATGGGTGCTCCTTCCTTCTGCAAGTCTATAATAAAACCTCCAAGGGCGGACGCTATCTTTGTACTCAATCGTGACTTTCTATCGTACCTTCCCCAAAGGCCCCATTGATATATATATATTTTTTTATTTTTGGTTTGCCTGTCTCATGATGCATGGATAAAAAACTCAAATCAAAAATTAAGCCTAAAAGTTTTACTTGCCGAATTCAGATTCCTTAAACTAAGAGGCCACAAAAAGAAATATAAAAAAAGTTTCTATCCGTTTGGGTTTTATTTATATACAGGAAAGGGTTTGTTACTAAGCTATGATACCAGTGGCTTAAATCTATTAGCTAATGTAACAAATTGCTATTCAATTTTTTACAGTCAGACACCAGCTTTACCTTTATAGCTGTGTTTCATGATTGATTGTACAGTAAATGTGGTTATTTTCACTAGAAGAGTATAACATTTAGACGTTTCGCTTGGGAAAAATATTCACGATATAATAGGATGTGCCTTTGTAAGAATGGAGCAGGGTTATTTTCGCGCGGAGGAAATTTTCGCGAAATCGTTTGATTCGTAAAATACGCGAAAATAATCACCACGCGAAAATAATCACCACGCGAAAATAATCACCACGCGAAAAATTTCTACGTTTACAGTATTTCAGGGAAGCATTTTACATATTTATCAGAGAAATCAATAATTTTGTTATAAATCTTATATATAAATTATACAGTATTATTTCCCCTGGTTTTGTATGCCAGTATTGGTTAAGATTTTCGATACCGATCATGGTTTTGTGTTTCTTTTTATTACTGGTGCATTTAACTTATTTAACGAGAATGACTTTTTCTGTATACATGAGTTACTGAATTGACAAATTAGCCAGTGAATTATTCTGATACTAAATATGAGCGATCTTTGTATACTAATCTTATAAATGCTCTTTTTTTTTTCGTTCGGAAGAGAGATGTTCATATTTTAACTTATTTTTGTAGTTAATAAAGTTCTCTAAACATCCTTAGAGTAACTCCATAGTTCGTGTTCCTTTTTGTTGCATCGCCTCAAACTTAGCCAGTTGAGGGAATGATTTCATTGCAATGTATATGTACGCTTAGACTTCCTGAATTCCGATGAAGTTGGTGAAGGATTTCAGTAGAATCATCTATACAATATAAGACTCTGTGGAAATAATTTCATTGTTGAATGTTGTGTTGTCCCTCGTGTGTCAGTAATGTTATGTTATCATGAACATATGCAGAGCCTATAGGAGAGCGCAGTTGTTGTATTTATTCTCGCTTTATTACTAATTTTTAAAGAAAATTCTACTGTAACACATTATCAAACGTTATGTATATTCCATTATCAATCGATACCATCCAGGTGTCTTACCCAATGATTATGTGCCAAAATCTAGGTCACCCACTTGTACACTTCCAAGAAGTGTGACGTAGTAAGTTTATCACGCGTCACATCAGACGAAGTTCAAGGACGAACTGCACTGCTGTCTGCAGAGAGATGTTTGGACATCAGTGGATCAAATATTCGATATTTAGGATGAGAATTTTATCCGCTTGTGTCACTACTCAACAGTGAATTTAATATAATATCTTTGCTTCTTTTGGAATCATAATACCAGAAATATTTTGAGTATCAGCGGATTTTGAGCCATGCTAGTAGGTCCATGTAGATCAAATTTTCGCTTATAAATTTATGAACTGTCGATGTTCACGCACAAAAATGAAAAAATATCTAAAATACATGCACTGCCTGAGGTTACAGTGTATGTCGATATAGAAATTAACTGCTATGGAGACCGTGTCAGGGAAAAATATTCAAAATACTTACTGTCAAACCCCTGGCGGGTAACATTCTTACGAGCGCCACACGGCAAAGGGCATAAGTGTGACACAAATGAGTTAAAGAAGATCCTGACGACCATGCCATTAAGGCATTCGAAATCCATGGCACTGCATTTTTTTCTTTCTTGCTATGTCATTTTCACAAAGAATATACATAAATAGTCGTTTATACTTGTACGGTACATGCGGTTTGGGATTAAAGACAAAAGGGCGTAAAGTGCAAATGGGACGGATAGTTCTTACGTCGTATATATACGTAACGTCTACGTGAAATCTTCTTCCTCTAACTCCTCTACGCACATGCATACTCGTTCAAACGTTCGAACAAAAATGAAATGAGATAAAATTTATGTTCCATATTGTACAGTGACGGTGGCACGTAAAGGGGTTTCATCTATTTTTCCTTTTTGAGACATTTCTATCTATGGAATATACCTGCCCTTCACGCGTGCGCGATACGGCTCGTCGTGCTGTACAAATCAAAACAAACATGGCGAGTATAGCGCACACTCTCAACAGAAAAGAGGGGAAAACGTACTGATACACAGATTTGGATAGAGAAAGAAATAAAAGGAAGACAAAGTGTGATAGAGCAATATGGAAAGTATATATTAGAGACCAAATGGATACATAAAATTCGGTGAAAAATGAGTTAAATCTCGTCACACGCCACGAAGAAGCTGATATTTTGCAGGACATGTAAGTCAAATTAGATATAATCGGTCCTAAATCGTTTGATACACATTATTTTATCGTTACTGTTCGAAATGCCGTATGAAAGAAACATGCGATGTCTATTTTACCTCTCGTTGTTAAGAATAATCATCGAAATGGCCTACTAAATCGGTATATGTATCAAATGAGCTCTCCTGCTCATTAATATTAATGAGGAGGCACGGCTACAGCTGAACATTCGAACGCCCGTATCTCTCTAACGGGGGAGGTATCGGATTTTATACTTGGTACACCAATGAATGACCATAACATGGAACAATCTATGTTAAGAAATATGTATTACAAGTATCAATCCCTTTACAACCCAAAGTCGGAATGTGCTGCTTTAAAGTCTAATGACTTCAACTTTAGCATGACGCGCATACTTTTTGAGCCGTTGGAACAGTGCGCGAAAACTGTATATTGGAATCTTGTCTTTGTCTGCTTTTCTTTTCGCGTCTCATGCGTGTGTGTTCCGCTATGAACATTGTCATGTTGGAGATCTCCTTTTTATCGAATAATCATATGAAAGATATTAGTCATTTTGATTCGAAGTAATGGAGAGGAGATTAATTCACCGATGAAATGAATTCTGTTCTCAATGTATTTTTGTTGCTTCGATTTTACAGAAAATTGAGTCCTAAGAACCGTCTCAATTTACATAACAGAATCAAAAGAAATGTGGACATATTTTATTCAAAAGAATCAATGTCATAAATCACAATTTGGCAATTTCTTTTAAAACAGTTTTCGTTTTCACTTGAATATTGGTGGTTGGACAGTAGGTGCAGCAGTGGTCGGGGCGGCTGTAGTTGGTGCCGCAGTCGTTGGTGCCGCAGTCGTTGGTGCCGCAGTTGTGGGTGCAGCGGTAGTCGGGGCCGCAGTAGTTGGTGCCGCGGTAGTCGGGGCTGCAGTCGGTGCTGCTGTTGGAGCGGCTGTAGTTGGTGCCGCAGTTGTGGCAGCAGCTGTTGTAGTGGCTACGCTAGTTGTTGTTCCTAGAAAAATAGAAATTATTGACATCCATTAAAACAAACAAAAGAGTACCCACTAATAATACCCACACAAAAATGGATCAACAAACTACGAAAGCATGCAAATTGAAACATGAACATCAGCACATGAGATCAATGTGCGTACGGAACAAAGAAGTACATGCATGTATCAAAAAGTTAGCTCCGCGTATTTTTCTACTCGTAAGCTACTCGTTCAGGTTTATATAACAAAACGAATGAAATCATAATTGAGGGCGTCCTACGTTCACTACAGGCATATTATAAAAGCATTTGATATCCTACTTTCCGGAATGATCAGTGATCGACATTCTGGATTGCGATTGAAATGCTGTCAACATCATCAAACAAGACATCTTTACCTGATATGTACATGTACATCAGTATGTTCATCGAGACAATCATCAAACTTGACAAGTATCATGGAATTGATGCGACGGGTGTTGAATGTAAACAGGAGATACTGATTTTCCCCGTGCACATGGTCTCACTTCGGGATATTTATTTTCGGACTTTTGCAAGTATTTTGTCTTATATAGGCTGACCCCTGGCCGTCTGAATAATTCTTTCTCGATGTTTATTTTACTCTAAGCTCAAACTCTCATTCTGATATCCAGCAGTGCTAAGTCATACTTTTCATTTCAATTCGTCGAGATGGTTTCGAAAAAAAATTAAGTGTGGACTAAGCGATGTAGTCCGACTCCCAGTGGTCAGATGGTATTTCTGTGTGCATTTTGTCACACCATTTGCCATCCATATTTCGGCATCCGAAGCCGCTCAAATCGAGAGACATGATCAATGAAGAATATCTCTATTTTTCTCTTGTGATCCGAATTATCAAACTATTTTATCTACGAATATAGTTTACAAGCTTACAAGTTGTTTGCGCGATGCCCTTTCAGGTATGTATTGCAATTTGTGATCGTGCGTTTGTGTGTGTGTGTGAGTGGGTCGTTGTGATCACTGCAACGCTTTAGTATTTTATATATTTTCCTTATTCCCTCCATTGTCCTTCCTCGATCTTAACTCAAAACATGGCCCTTTTATGCAAGAAAAAGATTTGAAGATTTGATTCATAATCCCGATTCACAACCTTGTGTCAATACTGATAGTCAATCTATTTTATGCTATAAGGTATAGTTCAAACATTTTTGACCATAAAAACAAGTTATGATGTTTGTTCTCGATTATTCAGTATAACGTTGTGCGAACGTTCCCTCTGGGTTCTCATTTGTCCGTTTGATTTTTATTTTATGTAGATGAGGCGTTGCCTGCCCATAAAAGTATAACGTGTGTAGTCAAGGGGAAGGGGGGTCCATACGGCCAGGGGTCAGCCTATATATAGACAAAATACTTGCAAAACCGTTCAACGGTCTTGTTTGTATTGCCATCTCACAATGAGAGACGATTTGCTTGAATACAACCATTTTCGTTTTGGGGAGACCTATTTGTATACGGGAAAATGGATGGGTTGTGCATACATAATTCGGATAACTACACCTTCTCCTGTAAAAAGTCGGCGCTGGATACATATTGGTCTCTCTCCTTTTTATAAGTAGCCTTACGTGTTCAGTGAAATTAGGGGAGTACTGTCATTATCTCTGTTGATGTGGATGTTGTAACTTGGTAAACAGATAAGTTGAAGGGTTATTTGCATATAATCCGGATAACCCTTTGTAGGCTTATAGATCGTTTCTCGTCGACAGCAAAATCCTCTTTAGTTCTTCCATGCAATCAAAACGTTTTTATCAATATCATACAATTCATGTATCGATAAATTTGTTTTAATAAAATTTTTAGTTTCGTTTCTGTGTGTTCATTTCTTATATCTTGATATTATATACATTTAGAGTATTTAATGTGAAAACAACAAATTTATGGTAAATAATAAAAAAATATCTCCGTGTTACAAAAAGCATTCTTCGTTTTGAACTAGAATCAGTGATAAAATCCACAATCAAAATTCTTGAAAATCTCCAAGAGTCATCCTCGGTACCCCAGGCTATTTGCGCTTTGACTGGATACCCTGGGTCATATCGTACTATTTCGGGGATTTCCATTTATATGCAATTATTGCTGATTGGGTCCCGGACAAACTTTTTTATCCAATCGCATAATTGTTTACTAACGTCTTTTGGATAGCAATAATAAATAGTGCATGTTTGACTAGGTAAGATACTTCTTGATGCCCTGAGACAATAATCGAATTCTTAATTAGATGTTTTCGATACAAATATTCAGGTAACCGAGACACATACACACATGTGTACGATTCACATACTGTCCTCACTGGTCTGCGCACAGCAAGTTTTTTAACTTCACGAAGAAAAGCTATTTCTTTTTAAAAAAAACTCCGAAATAGTACGATCTGACCCAGGGTATTCAGCTAAAGCGCAAATAGCCTGGGGTACCGAGGATGCCTAAGAGTGAATTCAGCGGAACGTTTTCACGGAACTTTAGCAACGGAACTTTTCCTCTTCGCGTTTCCTCATGTGAAGAGAAAAAGCGGACAAAAAGACAAAGACAATAACAAGGCACTATGGAAACACGAAAGACAACACTATATAGTGAAATTGTTCATAGTGTGCAATGTAAGAACGGAATTTACTATAGGTGGCGCCACTCACTACTACTTAACTGTGAAGACATTGAAAGTGTTAAAACGGAATTCGTTGTAGGTGTCGCTATTTAAAAAAAAATAGAGGCGTACATTTTTAATTCAAAAATGCAATTTCATTGATCTGAAAGCATGCCAAACATAATACTTATTTTGTGGAACCTGCTCTTTTTAAATAGATAAAAAAATGAATAATGAAGACTAAAACATCAACAAACAGTAAAATAGAAAGTAAAATATGAAAACATAAAGATATCCAGATTAATGTCAGAATATTACATATAGCAAGGAAAGACAATTCAGTTTTTAATAGATATACGATATGGATATACCAATTTAACGATTTTTTCATCTTTTTTTTTTCATCTTTTTTTTTTTTCTTTTTATTTGTTTATTTTTTTCATTTAATTATTTTTTTTGTGTGTGAAAAAGGTCTGAACTAAAAGTAATACAATTAATACAAATAAATACATTTAAACTTTGTTTTGAAAATTTCCAAAATGCAAGCGACCGAAACAAAATTATTCAAGAATCGATTTTTTTTCTTTTTTTTTTTTTTTTTCTTATCTAGGATACTGAATAGCATAAATACATTTTGGAGCTGGGGATTTTTATACGGGAACACTCAAAAAGTTTTATGTTCAGAATCATCCTGAACTAAAGCTTAACAGCACTTTACAATATTACAATGTTCCTTTTATCAAGACTCGACAATTACCTGCTGATGTGGTTGTACTCTTGCATTTGGGTCTTCGTTTTCCTCCCTTCTTCCTTCCTCCACGTCTTCCCCCTTTTTTCCCTCCTCGTCTACCTCCTCGGCGTCCCCCTCGTTGACGACCACCGGGGCGTCTCCCGAGGAGCTGTACCTGCCCGGAATTACTATCATTGCTATCATATAGCTGAACATCGTCGTCGGATACCGTTGCCGGTGTCGTTTTGTCACGATTCTTCCCTCCCTTTCTACCCTTTCTGGGACGGGCTTCACATAAAACTAGAACGATACAAACCACGAGGGCTAGGACAAATATCCCTCTTAGACCCATTGCTAACACTGACCTCCTGGACTGTGGCCTGACCCATGGTCCCCTTTGATATATATATTAAGACAGGCGCGGGTCTAGATGGGGTTAAGGGAGGACACCCCTAACCCCCCCTCTTGGAACTGGCAAAAGTTATGATTTTCGAGTTTTAACGTATGATTTTTTAAAGTAAATTTGACACCTATCATGATGTCCGGGACCCCCCTCCCCCTCCCTGGACAATTTCTATATTCACGCATGTTAGATGCCCGGGGTGTATATGGGAAAGAGGTGTTTTATTATGTAGACATGCCGTCTGCTTTTATCTACGTCATCTTGTGGAAATGTGTTATTCTATTTTCATTGTTCGTAGAGATTAAATCAAAGAATTAGTTTGGATATAATCATCCAACGAAACAAAATAAACATGAATTCAACATTTATCACGATTCAATTTATCTACCTTTTAGATCTGTGGTTTTATGCTACATAGAATGTGTATTGCGGCGGTATTGGATTCTATATTTTCAATTAAGATTTAAATTTAAGAAAACAAAAAGAAACCCGCTTACAGGAAACTGAAGCTAAAAAAAATCAAAGGAAATGGTTATTTTTTTTTTATGTGACTACATCTTTATGTATGCTAATATATGTGCCTTATTTTGCGGCTTTGTGTACTTGTCCTTATACATGCTCAAACATATTTTGGAATACAGTTAACATTTGACAGTTACATTCCAGAATGCAGTTGAAAATTCGTTTTAGAAATATTTGTTGATAATAATGTGTACAAATTCAATGTTCAGAATTCATGGCACAGACGGAACTCCCGTTTTATAATCTGAGCCAATATTTCTACACGCCTAATACATTGAACCCTCCCCCCTTTCGTATCGCGAAGTACACATTCACATATCATTAGCTTAAATTTTATAGTAATCTCCTGGTTAGGGGGCTGATATTTTAAGGGATTCGTGCCTATGTATGAACACTATATTTGTATGTATAAATTTGTTGAGGGTACATGGCCTAGATACCGAGGAATGAGGCCGAAAACTTCGAATTTTTTTAAGAATTTATCAGAATTGAAGAATTATTGGCTAAGTTCTCGGTCTCATTCCTTGGTAACAAGGTCATGCACCCTCACAAAATTTAGAGCGTGTATGAGGCTATGCCTACATGTAGGCATGGATCTTTAAAATTTTCAGTATCCTAACCAGGGGTACTATAAAAGTTTGGACTAAGAATTATTTAAGAATTTATCAAAATTGAAGAAATATTGGCTAAGTTCTCGGTCTCATTCCTCGGTAACAAGGCCATGCACCCTCAACAAATTTAAAGTGGGTATATGTAAGAATCTATACCTAGGCATGATTCCCTGAAATTTTTAGTATCCTAACCAGAGAATTACTATCATATACTATTACCAAGGGCACGTGGCTAGGTTTTGTTTCCTCATTTTATCTGTTTTCCTTTAGAAGTGGGGCGAAGAAATAAAAAAAGGAAGGTTTATAGTCTCGTTCGCCTGAGCCTCACGCGACTTCTACAATTACCTCCCTGGCGAGACCTTTACAATCCAGTACCTTCTCAACTCCCTTGGGAGTATACAAGCAGAGCTGCCGTTTAGGCGCTAATGCTTTTCATTCACATTACAAGCTCGTCTCATGTGCCAGGTACCCGGTTTACTCGTAGGTGAAGAGAGTGCAACGTAGTGTAAAGTAACTTGCCCTAGGTTACAATGGTTTGCAATGATCGGCGACGGTGAGGCTCGACCTATGGATTCGTAGTCCACCGCGCTAACCACTACGCTACCAGCACTACAAATATGGGTGTCATATGTAATTTTCATACGATGAAATTGTAATAATTCAATTTCCATTGATATTTTCAAGAAACGAAGATTGTGATTGGCTCAGAAATGTTTCACGAATGTCTATTTATAGCACTATTTTTGGAACTGGGAATACCCTAAATCGCATATATATCAGATCGCAACTGAAAATACGATTTGTTGATGTTTGCTTAAAATTTCAAGGACAACATTTCTTTTTTACATTTACTTACTCAAAAATGTACTGTACATGTAGAATTTGCTCAAGCATGTTCTTATTCCAAAGATAAAGGAAAACTATTGTTCACCCTTTGAATCATGGCGGTAGCCATAACTATGTTTTCGTCTTAAAAGGCAGTTGTATCACTGCACAATCCCAGAACTTACGAAATATAGTGCGGGGATAGATTGATTCAAGAAACAGTCAGTTTTTCATAAGAAGAAGATATGAAATGATAAGAAATAAATCTTAGATTATATTGTTGATGCAAGTATCGAGCATTGATACAACTTTCTGGTTATAGTCATTGAAAGTAATCATTTGTCGCTATTACACTGAAGGTTCCTAATTATTATTTATTCATATTTCGTGTACCGTATTTTATTTCAATTTATCCATTTTATAATAATTATCCTTTCTTTTCAGATTCATTTTTTTTTTTTTTGAAGAGAGTTTGCTAATATACGTATTACTTTTAATTAGTTGTTTCCTATAAAAAAAAAGAACCGATAACCTAAAGAAATCCTTAACCGTGGGAATGACAGAAATACGTCATATATGGTTATTAAATATGGGTTTATGTGTCAAGGACAATTTTTAATTTGAAAAGACTTTAGCCTCTTATGATTAAGGCGACTGAAAATAAGATTAAAGATGACATTTAACAATATTTTAATGAAACAATTCAGCAAATATTTACTGGGTTTAAATGTATCATTTACAAGTAGGACAATGTTCTAATCTTTATCAAGAGTACTTGAAGAGTCTCAAACTTTAATCATGTTAAAATCACAAATAAAACAAACACGTGTTCTTCAAAATATTGAATATTTTCTCAACGAAATATTCATCCGTGTGAAACCTAGTTGGTTCAGCCCCTGGTCGTTGTTTAAAGGGAGATCACTCACTCTTTTGATTTCTTTTATTTCTTCTAAGTCAGATTTGGCATCTTCCAGCATGAGTTGATGTTCTTGGCAGCTCCAGTCTAACCTTAATTTTTGGATAGACTTATGGATATCGAGTAACTGTTGGGCAATTTCTTGATCTTGCTGACGCATTTCCTCCTATGAGAAATAAAAGTATTAAGATGTCATTTTGTTCTTATTACAAGGATTTGAAATATCAAACAAGAAACAAAAGAAATTTTTTTTAAAAGCAAGAAAACAAAATTACAGATTTATGAACAATTTAACCATCAATACTTTAGAAAACTTAAACTTATTGTCAATCTAGGCCTTACATGCACCAAAAAACCTCAGGGATGAGGTTCAATGTATCATTGTATCAACATTAAATATTTTATGAATTCATTGTAAATCAAATATATTTAATTTGACAATTTTTTTCCCCTTTTCAATTCACAATTTACTGAACTCTTTACTCTTGTAGAGAAAAGAGAGGAAAGAGTTTGTAACTAAGCCCTGTGATTTAAGCACACTGACCTTGATAAACAAAAATATTGAGATGGGTGAAGAAATTTAAAAATATCATAGAACTAATTAATTTATAAATATAAACTCGATGAAAACAGGACAAACGGACGAATATATTTTACAGCTATTTATCGGGGTTTTTTTTTTTTTATTTCTAGACTTTATATCGTCTCTTTGTAGTTACTGTAGCATCATTTTATTTATTCATTTTCGATCATTCAATAATTTATTCATGGATTTATTCTTTTAAAGGAGATGTTAAGATAAGGCGTAAAATCTGCCCTGAAAAGTTGAATTTTCTAAATGCAAAAATTGAGAAAACTTTTTGGTAAAAAGAAGAAGTTACTTGGTCCAGATATGAATCTTCTGTCAGGTTGGATAAATTATTCAAATTAAGACTAATTTTGGGGTCAAAATAAGCGTTTTTCCTATAATAATCAATGGAAAATGGAAAAGTTTTTCTACAACATTGCCCCCCCCCCCCCCCTCTCGGTTCAGAATGCCACTTTTACCAAAGGTGCATATCAATAAAACAAATCTTCTGTCCAAGTGGGGTTCTGAACCAGGGGGGGGGGGACATTGTCCTACAGGCGAAAAACGAAAAAAGGGGGATGGATGGCTATTTTAGAATCAGTATTTAGAGTGGTAAAATAAATTAAAATTGCAATTTTTTCTTTTAATATCATGTAACAATCTATTCAGAGTGTGTTCCGATTAAATGATTAACCGTTAGGAGGGAAATGAACGAGAAAGTTGTCTATTTCTACACTGTGCGTATTTCGCGCCTGAAAGCTACATATGTGGCTGATAAATACGAAATATAACCATTTTTCAATTTCAGGATTGCGATTTTTGCCGATTATATTGATTTAATAACATCAAGGTTATAATTTCTCTTTTCCAAGTTTGACATTAAAAGGTAGAGAAGTATAATAAACATCTTTGTGTAAACTTATGCATTTTTTTCTTTTTTTTTTTTTTTTTTTTGTTGAATTTTCTCTCGATATCTGACGTTTTCTCTCATCCGTATCCCTCCCTCTTCAACTCGTAATTATAACATCTTTCACCAAATCTATTTAAATAAAATACCTACTAAGAATCTTCTAATACTTAATATTTTAATCCTGACCACTTTTTACCTGAAATAGAAGGACAGCGCACGAGAAATAATCGAGTGATTTCAGGGCTAAATTAGGCCCGTATCTTAACAGCTCCTTTACATTGTACATGTATATTTGGCCAATTTTTTTTTTCTTTCTTCTTCTTCCTTAAAAATTACAAAAACAAAACTCTTACCAATTCCTCTCTCGCCCATGCTAAAGCCGAATTTATATTATTGATTTTATCATTACTGAATTCTGTGTGAAATCTGCCCTTATTCGTACTTTCACAGTCAGATTGCTTATTAGCTATGACACTCTCCCTCCATTCAACGAAACTCTGTCGTCGTGTCTCTAACTTCAGTTTTGTTGTCACATTCTTCAATCTAAATAAATTCGTTCCATCTGGAAAATATTTGAAAATTGGCGAATTTTCACTTTGCAGTGATTCCTTTTTGAAAGGTGAACAGGGAGTCAAAAGTGGCGCTAGTTCATCTTCCGGGATGCTGTAGTCCGAGAGAGAATCGCTTGACTCAGATGATCTGAGACGGAGTCTATTTGGGATAATCCTCAACGGAGATATTTTAATACATTTCTGTGTCGCTTTCTGTTGACTATCACCGGACACACGCTCAGAATCTTCCATTTTCTTATACTTCACTATCATATATGCGCTCAACTTCGAATCATCAGCATTTTTAAATATTTTTTTTTTACGTTTTGCACTAAAAAGCTACTGAACTTCTTAACTCTTACTCGCTTTTATGTGCATTCATATTTGACGAAGGTAATACTTTTCCTCGACATGAATCCAATATTTTTTTTTCATCAAGTATTTATTCGATATTAACCGTGTAAGTTTCATCCAGTTTTGAAATAAAATCCATTTCGACCTTCGTTGTGATTCTTTATGATTTTAAACGAATATGTATTAGATGGTTACATTCATCTGAATTCAAATTTTAAACCATGAAATTGTGTAGTTTTTCATAATGAAAAAACGGACGTTCTTAAATTCTAAATAAGAAAAAGATGTTTTGCATAAGAGATAAGCCCTTTGACAAAGGGGAGGTAACTCTACCGAAACGGAGTGAGAGGTCAGAGTTACACCTGTTAAGTTAGTACAGAAATACTGATTATAAACACAAGGTCTTTATTTAATAAGTAAATCCTACTTAGTGGTCAAGTGAATTACTTTGAACAATGCTAATGTGGCTTTCAAGAATTTTCGACATTCTTTCATGACTTTTCAAAACAGAATCTGAATGTTAAAGTTTGTGATTTTATAACATATTACAATATCAGAGTTTGCTTTTTGCACAAATGAATTATAATTTATAAACCATGCAATGACTACTAAACTGAAGTACGTTTTTCATACGAGATTCGAAATGAATTTAATTTAAAAAAAAAAACAACCAACCAAACAAACAATGTAACAAACAATTCACTTTATTCAACGTAAATAGAAAACTACTATAAGAAGCACAAAGAACGATATGATTTATAATTGATAAATATAGCCAAAATTGTTTCAAGTACACGTATGTAAATGGTATCGTTGCCAGTAGAACGTAAAACATGGGATACATACGTCCGATTTCAGTTCCGCTTATCTTCACTTTGAAAATGTACTACAACCCCCTGTGCCACCTATGACCCTGTTTGCGAGTTGATGCGATTCCTCATCTTCAGATAAAGGTGCTCCTGGGGTGTATCTTTTTTACTCAAACACATATCATTTTTACTCGAAAACAAGTAAGCAGCTTACGGAATTTAGATGACAAGAAACATTTAATTGTATTAGATAATATATTCATACCTCACAAGATGTCATTTAAATAGATAACCTTGAAATCTTATTTAGTGGATATCTATAACGTTTAACGTATAATTTTTTATGAGAACGTTATCAAAGATCAAACATAACGTTTCTTTTTTATGGTTTTTTTTTTTTTTTTTTTTTTTTGTCAACATACTAGTATGCTTTTTGTGAACATCCTCTTGAGAAGAAGGGGGATCTCCAATCAGACTCGGTGGTAACACCCACAACAAAGCACCAAAAACACCCACAACAAAGCACCAAAAACACCCGATGCGAAAATACAGCAAGAGACGCAAAAGAGAAATTACAATTTTATCAAGTTTTACATTCTCACTCTACAATGTATTCAATTTTCTGCAGTCTAAATCACCAAGACGCTCCAGTCTGAAATTGGAGCGCCTAGATGACCGAGACTTATGTTCATATCGCTATCATCATCAGTTTACAGTATTTACATTTCAAAAGAAAAAAAGTATTTTCAGATGAGCATAAGGTCAGCGTCCCTTTATCTTTTGTGTCCATTGTCATTTATGAAATCTTGTGTATGACCTTGTTTTCAAAGCCATCAGCAGCAGCATCCGTATATTAACTGAATATTAATTAATCGTGAAGAAATAAAGTTAAATTGACTTAATACATGTATATATGAACTATATGGAACTAATTGCGTAAAACAGCGAGAACATATTTCTCTAAATCTGTATAAAAACAAAGAAGGTTTCAGCATTCCGGGTCAGACTGAGGTCTTTAAAAGTAGATAGAATAATGTACTGAAGCGCAGAACATTCCTTTTCTCATTCGGATTAGCCTCGACCTTTTTTCTTCGAAAAAAGCCTCGGACATCAGTGGGCGCCATTTTAAAAGAAAGTTCCCTGTTGGTCTATCGGTTTTAGTAATAATTTACCATGAAAAAAACAAGCTCCAATCGTACGGTAACTGACAAACATGTTATTCACATTCAAGATTACTCTATCAAGTTGCAGAATTTTGAAAAGGTTCCTGTTTATTTTTACATCGAATTGATGTAAATCACTACACCATATGCCGTTACATATAAAGTGCGAGGGGGTCCGAATGTCATTTTCCTTTGATTTACTGGTTTGTATCATGATAGTAACCTACATGTAATTCATAGATTCATTGATACCAATTTGATAATACGTTCGTTAGGAATGGAGATACATAGTTCTAGCCATTCCTTTTATCCGGTTTTGGTATAATAACATATTGATTTGGATGTAACGAGTTATAAAGATAGCGGAACGGACAATAAAAGAAAATCACAAATTGATGTGCGTAGTAATTATCTGTGCATTTCTAATATAGATTTTCTCAGTAAGATGACAGTGAAAATTATCAGAAATGAAGCCTCTCTGAAAATAAAGGCATTTATCCGAAAAGTAAGACGGACTGAAGGACTGATTTGTCTAAACACAGACGGACACTCACGATACACTATAATAATGATTCCCTTCTGACTTCTTCCTTGTTCTTGAAGCATAAACAATGCGAGAAACTTATTTTCGAAGTAGTTTTTGTTTATAATTTCAATATTCATAAACATGATGAATAAACAATACTTCTAATATATGTATAATATATCAACGAATTTTAAAACAATGTAAGTAATAATCAAGAGAAGTGAAAAGGAGGAGGGATTGATTGCACATTTACCTTGTCATGTCAATTTCAACGAAAGCTAATCAGGTTTCCAGTTGATATTTCAACAGGATTAATTTTACACAATACACATGTACATTTCTAGAATATAGAATATTTCCGCAAAGAAATGTTCATATTTGTAAAACCGAGTTCTTTCAGACTATGGTCCTCATTCAGAGGTAAGATCGCTGACCCGTTTGATTTCTCTCATCTCCTCCAGGTCGGACTTGGCGTCCTCTAGCATCTGTTGATGTTGCTGACAGCTCCACTCCAAACGGAGGCTCTGAATAGTTCGATGAATACTCAACAATTTCTGTGCAATTTCTTGGTCTTGACGGCGCATTTCTTCCTGTAAAACAATATGATTTTTTATCGCCTGGTAGATTTGATTTCTAATAACTTGATTTTGGGAAATTAAAAAAAAAGTTTACGTGTCATACAACTGTATGCGAAAAATTTACATGTTTCATCAATTATGCAACAAAACTGAGCGATACAGCACCTATTTCTTTATGACACATATGTACTGGAAGTGGAAATTCTAAGGCCTAGATCGCATTTTTAGAACTAAAAAACTCTTTCTACAAAATAAATAATATGATGCGTACATGTCAAATAGCCAAATCACCAATACATTTATTCAAACAGACAGACGAACCAACAGATTTATGACCTTGTGTGGTCTGTGAGACGCGAAACAAAAACAAGTAAGAAACAGCCTAACTTGCATATTTGCGTAAGTGTCATTCTCCAATACGTCAAGTACACCTCGCTTTATCAGTAATGATATTCCATTGTGCGATTTTCTCTTTCATTTTTGACAAGATAATTTTGTATAAACACTAAAAACTCCTATTCTCATGACACTAATAGCAACCGAAAGTGTCGAACATGACATTAAATTTGAGTTCTTGATCATCAACAGTGGTGACCAAGTGAAACTCGAACGAAGGGCTACTGTTGCTCTCTCTCTCTCTCTCTCTCTCTCTCTCTCTCTCTCTCTCTCTCTGGTTTTTTTTTCATTTTAAATGAAATGAGTCCATTCGTAAAATTTGTTTACTTGACAAAGCACTTGAATTACCCGTAAATTATATAGTCAGTAGTGTGATACTTGAATCTTTGTACGAGAATTAAAAGGTCGTCAACATCTAGGGAGATTTGAAAAGGATGACTTTGTACAAAAGATAAATCCATCTTTAAAATGTATCACACATGGATTAAGTTCAATACATAACCCTGGACCCTTAATACATCAGTGGTTTCCCCTTTGTTCATCACCATGGGTAAAACGTGTCATAGAAGTGAATCTCCTGTCAAAGTCCTAATACCAATAATGGCTACAACAATTTCCATTTTGACCAGAATTGAATCGTTCAAATAATGCAAATTCCTTGTATTATCTTCTTTGAAAATCTATTTCATTAATTTCAATGTGATGAGAATGAACGAGGAAACTTCATGTTTTTTTTCCGAGAGGGGGGATATGTTTTTATTATTTAATAGACTTTTTTTATTGTTTAATATTTACCCCAATAAATATTTTTTTCCTCACTAATTTGTTCCGTCTATACCATGCCATTTATCAATCAATTCTTTTTTTCCTTTTTTTTTTTTTTTTTTTTTTTGCTCTCTTTCTTTTTTTTTCTTTTTTTTTTTTTTAGATTTCACGTGAAGATCATTTATCAATATAAGACTTCACGTGAAGATTATTTATCAACATATCACACAGATATATATATATACATAAATGTAAAGTTACAATGTCTAGTATCTTTAAATCTTATTGTAGTTTCGCTTTTTATTTTCAGTTAGGCTATTAAACTGAGCTCAATTTCTAAATCATCATCCAACACATACTAAAGTCAGAATCAGTGTCATCAACACCCCAGACTAATAAATCAATTTCTCTAAGATAATAGTAACTCACCAGCTCATTTTTCATCCACGATAACGCAGAATTAATTTTGTCGATATTTTCTGCACTAAATTCAGAATGAAATTGTTCCTTGGCTTCCTCTCCGATATTTTGAATTTCACGTCGAGTGACATATTTTTCTTTCCATTCCAAATAACTAGGCCGCCTCGTCTGGAGTTTCATCTTAACAGCTGTGGTTTTGAGTCTGAATAAATTCGTTCCCTCTGGAAAGTACATAAATTCCGGATTTTTCATTCCCAGATCATTCAGCATAATAGTCTTGCACATTGATACGGGGGAGGCAATTGGAAGATCTTCCTCGGGTATGTCTTGACCACAGAATGACTTCCTTGACATTCCATCTCTCGTTTTATGTTTAGCGGGTATTATCAACGAAAAAATTCTTTTATCATCCTTTTAGAATTTCTGTCTTCGGAACCCTGTGATAAGTCCATTTCCTCTATTATCACTGAATGGAGACCGATATTTTCTGCAGTATCCGTATTAGATAATATTCCGTGTGTTTCAGTCATGCTCATAATACCAGCCACCTACTGCAAAGAAACGTTTATACTGTCAATCAGGAATGATGTAGAGTAAATTATAGATTATAGAACAAATGCTTCCGAAATGAAGAGAAACTTTGCACGTCCCAGTGTGTTCCCTATTTTAACCTCTTTTAGCATATAAGTATCAATGCTGCTTTAGCTGTTGAAAGTATATTTGAATATAACTTGTAAAAACGCTCAATTCTACTACGTTTTCATAAAAAAACTACTTCTGCAAGAATCTAGGTCCTAAAAAATTGTATTGCAATAACCCGCAGAAAACGATTTTGTTTAAATGAAATATTTATTCATTGTTCAATTACTAAGAATGAATAGATTGTGATACACTATTTGATCTATGTGTGACTCAATATTAGTATTCCAATATAGATCCCTACGGAAGTATCTACTTTCCTTATTGTCGATTCACACGTCCTTCACACTATTGTTTATGAATTATATTTTGAGGATCCTTTGAATGACAACCACAGACAGCTTCCGTAACACCACCATCCTCACACCATCTGTGGCTACTGCAATCAATTCAGCGAAACGACAGGGGTTTTTTGTGCAGTACGCTTTGACAAAAGCTAACAAACCGAAAGCATTTGTGTATTTAAAATCTTATTTTCTCATTAAAGGAAAGACATAATTCAGGGCAAGTGTAGACATCATTATGTTATGTAAATCTAAAACAAAATTTGTCCAAGAATCAGATCAATAGGGAAAACTTATCTAACATACGTTTCAGTGTCCTGTCGGAACATGCGCACAACTGCACCAGGCAATGGACATCAAACAACCACACAAAGAAAAAACCCTCAGAGACAGCAAAAACATCAAATGAACCAACAAACGAAGAAAACACCTTGAAACACGATAGAAAACACTCAAAAGGAGAGGGACAAATATGTACCCGGTACCGACGTAGGATGACCCTTTAATGTCTATATATGAATTTGGTGTTATTATCCGGAATACGTGTGCACATACTAGTACATCAACTTATTTAGATAAACAGAGGTCTCTCAAAACGAACAATTGTTGTAAAAAAAAAAAGAAAAAGATTCGCAAGGAGCCTTGGTTACAGAAGTAAATCTGTAAGAAGGTATCAAAACCTTAAGTCGTGCTAAAAGCCTAAAACCGTCCATACTCTGCTAGTTGAAGCGAGTTTATGATCAATAGCTTGAATAATCAGACCACTTGGTATCAGGGTCCAGTCTTCTCTGACTAATTTTAGTAAGTGCTCGTCATGGAGAAGACTGTTGTGAAATTATGGAAAAGATGTTCTCTTTCTCTTATTATGCACATCTGTGATTAAGAGTAAAAAGGCAAATGGCGAAAAAAAACCCTGCCTAGTCTCAAATCCGCATGTTCTCATCTCTAGGAGACGAGGAAACCTTTACAAGCAAAAAATTTTCCCGAAGTTAAAATTGATAAAATACTTTTTCCCGAAGTTAAAAATGATAAAATACATGTTTTAAAGCCATACGATTTGTAAATATTTCTTCAAGTACGAAAATTTGTTACTTAAAAGAACTGTGTAATGAGCCAAAGAATGGATTTATACTTGAGGGTTTAAACTTTTCAAACAAGTATCTAATCAACGACAAGAATTAAAATATTTAAACATATTCACACTGAAATCTACGGAAAACCATATAGGTGACAGGTATAAATTATAATTTATCTGGCGGCCGCAAGATAAATCATCTGGTTATTTTGCATCTGTCATATCAAAAAGATTAGAAGAGATGATGAATTTAGCACCCTAGAACAGTAAGTACATGTACATGTTATGCATTGATTTTATTTTGATTTATTGTAAATTATGTGGCGACCGCCCCTTACATTATTTAGTGGCTGCCAGATAATTATGTGGTGGCCGCCAGTTAAATTATGTGGCGGTCACCAGATAATTATGTGGCGACCGCCACAATTAGTTATTTTGCGGCTATTTGCAGAGCAAATAAATAATGTATTTGATATGTACTTACTTTTATTCTTTTAACTCAACCAAAGGACACTTAAAGTTCAACAGCTTACATGATGAAATGAAGTCGAAAATAAACCAGAAACCGAAGCTTTGATGCTCTCTGCTTCTTTCGAAATATTTACAAATCGCCAATAAAATTAAATTTAGTAGATTTTCATTTCAATTGAAAATTTCAGTGCCAAGTACTTGATTGACATGAAAGGGATATTTAATAAAAATAGAATCTTACAATAAATCTGCTAATGTCTTTTAATTCACACCTTTATTATATCAAAATTCCAGATTAAACCATTAAAGACTTCAAGTATTACATGTTATTTTAGCATTACCCACGACTATTCATTGCGGTTTGGTCGTATTAAGGAGTTAGTAAAATGCACTGAAATCGAACAATGGTTGTATGTTGAACTTTCCATACTGAACACAGAAGCTTGTTCCTAATTGCAATTAGATATGTGGAAAATAGGACTTTGAATAAGAGGTACATGACTTGAACAATAGGTATTTAAGAAATTCACGCGCTTTGGTCCATTTCTTTAATTTGGGATTTGGTTGTCATAACACAAAAATGAACATGAAAAAAAGTGGTCGAGAAATAAATTAACAAATAGTCTATAAAAGTCAACTTGCGTTGAGAAGGTTGTGTGTTTTGTTTGTTTGTTCTTTCGTTGGTTCGTTGGTTCGTTTGTTTGTTTGTTTCATTTTTGGAGACCGTTGTGTATCTGGATAAGAGGGAGGGTCGTGTTGTTGGTACTTATATCATAACTTATAATTTTCCAAATATACCGTATGTAGCAGATGGTCGTTCGTCAAACATCGGCTTATCAAGTTATAAACTATAAGTTTTGCCCCATATGTTTCACGACTAAATGTTGCCTTGACTTCTTATTTGATCTATTCGTATGAGCCTTTTTGTCTTTTTCTCTCAGGTTGCTTAGTGTAAAATCTTTATTGTGTAATCAAGCGGTATTTTGCGCGTGAAGCTTACTTGTTTGAATAGTGTATGTGGCACGATTCATGTGATATTTGAATATATTTAAACTTAACTGATTAAGGTACGGTCCATTTGATATTCTGGGGCGGGGGGGGGGGGGCTTGGGTTTTTTTCGAAAAAAATAATTTTGCTCTCAATTTTGATGAAAAAAATAAATTTGCTTATGGTGTGACAGAAAAAAATAATCTTGTTCTTACAAATAATCTGAATTTGAAGAATTACCATAAAATTTTGCTAAAATTCTTGAAAAATTTCCGGCTCGCTTCGCTCGCCGCAGTTTTCAAATTGTATCAAAAATTTTTGCCTCGCTTCGCTCGCCATAGTTTTCTATCAAAACATTATTCACTTATAGCATTTTAAGTTCAGATATTTGAAGATATCAAAAGTTATACGTGTATGTGAATGAAAAAGGGCTTCCTTAAAAGCTTAAATATATTATCAATATTTATGTATTGCTGTTAATACATGTTGTATGTATCCCATAGAGCCATGTTTTTGTAAGCTTGGAAGGACAACTTCAGTTATTTACCAATTTACAATTCTTAGTAACATTTAAAAAAATTGTCTAGGAGACCTTTCCCTCAGACCCTCTTATACATGTTATATACATGTACCTAATATAAAATATTGAGAATTGTATTGTACAAATTTTTTATCTCTCTGTTTAAAAGTGAATTGAATACTTGCATGAAAATAAACTAATATATTAATATTTAGAGTTTTGAGTAAAAATATAAATAATTTCTATTGATAAAACACAAACATTCTTAATATGCGCATCACTTTGTTAAAAAAAATTTCCTTGCTCCAACTTTGCCAGAAAAAAATAATTTTGCTCCGGTCCGGGGCGAAAAAAATAATCTTGCTCCGACAAAAAACCCAAGCCCCCCCCCCCCCCCCCCTGAATATCAAATGGACCATGCCTAATACAGTGTGTTATTTAACAGCGCCATCTACAATTAATTCCGCCCTTGTAAGCGTATTGATTGTGCTTTTTATACGTTTTCAATAGTTTGCAAGCGTATTGATTGTGCTTTTTATACGTTTTCAATATGAAAATAAACTAATATATTAATATTTAGAGTTTTGAGTAAAAATATAAATAATTTCTATTGATAAAACACAAACATTCTTAATATGCGCATCACTTTGTTAAAAAAAATTTCCTTGCTCCAACTTTGCCAGAAAAAAATAATTTTGCTCCGGTCCGGGGCGAAAAAAATAATCTTGCTCCGACAAAAAACCCAAGCCCCCCCCCCCCCCTGAATATCAAATGGACCATGCCTAATACAGTGTGTTATTTAACAGCGCCATCTACAATTAATTCCGCCCTTGTAAGCGTATTGATTGTGCTTTTTATACGTTTTCAATAGTTTGCAAGCGTATTGATTGTGCTTTTTATACGTTTTCAATATGAAAATAAACTAATATATTAATATTTAGAGTTTTGAGTAAAAATATAAATAATTTCTATTGATAAAACACAAACATTCTTAATATGCGCATCACTTTGTTAAAAAAAATTTCCTTGCTCCAACTTTGCCAGAAAAAAATAATTTTGCTCCGGTCCGGGGCGAAAAAAATAATCTTGCTCCGACAAAAAACCCAAGCCCCCCCCCCCCCCCCCTGAATATAAAATGGACCATGCCTAATACAGTGTGTTATTTAACAGCGCCATCTACAATTAATTCCGCCCTTGTAAGCGTATTGATAGTGCTTTTTATACGTTTTCAATAGTTTGCAAGCGTATTGATTGTGCTTTTTATACGTTTTCAATAGTTTGTAAGCGTATTGATTGTGCTTTTTATACGTTTTCAATAGTTTGTAAGCGTATTGATTGTGCTTTTTTATACGTTTTCAATAGTTTGTAAGCGTATTGATTGTGCTTTTTATACGTTTTCAATAGTTTGTAACCGTATTGATTGTGCTTTTTTATACGTTTTCAATAGTTTGTAAGCGTATTGATTGTGCTTTTTGATTCTAATTTTGGGTTTTGTGTCTGACTATCATCACTGATTGCTTCGGTCACTACGTACTCTTTGTTGATGTCATTTTACTTACCTTTGTATGAATCATTAGTAGGAGAATGGTTTAATAACTAAATGAAATGAAACTTTCTTTAGAATACAGTTGTTCATATGATTTGATTTTCGATGACAATGTTGCCAACTTGTACTGGGCTCTTGTGAATTTTAATTTCTATGGTGCTGTGATATTGTCTCCGCTTATCTGTCTGATTTTACTTTTCGCGTGAGAAAATTCTGTTTTATATTTTGTCAAGAGTTTGAAAGCCTTTCGATTGTGATTTTGGGATTCTGATTTCGGGTTTTGTATTTGACTTTCATTCACTGATTCTATAAGGTCCATTATTTAATTAGAGCACACCTTTCCGTCGCAACAGAGAAGAGTTCTGGAAAAAAAAATCTTAACACTGCAGCGCCCTATGGGGCAAAGATAATATCAACTTAACAAGTCCCAGTTGTCAATCGGTAAATGTGACTAGCTTATTCAACAGACCACAAAGAAGACCTCGAAGTCATGGCATTCGTAATATAGAATAGGCCTGAGATACATAGTTTCTCTTTCGATGGTTTGGTTCCATTTTTGAATGAGCCTCTAGGCCTGCATTATATTCGTACCAAATTATACTCTGTTCCTTTACGGAAGTTACACGAAATCTACGAATATACGAAGGACCTCACATTTACCGATACACGTTCCCCAGAATGCAGACTACAAGGAGTCATCTTGGACATTTCTACTTTTCGTTTATTTCAAGCACTTGGTCAGATAAATCAGAGGGGAAGACAAACCGTCCTTTCATTAAAGTAAGATTTGCAAAAAAAGGGAATAGAAAAATTGAATCTTGGTCAAATTTTGAATCACATAAATGTCACAGAAATAATCCCACCATATTTCAAAAGAAGAAACTCCTTGTATTTCCTAAAGCTACACACCAACAGTTGCATCTAAAATTTACAATTACAAACGATTCTTGCAGGGTATTGATTTTAGTAATCCCTCACTACATCCACTTCCTTGCGAATGTTCTTCATCGGATTTCAACTACTCTTCTTGTGGATACGTTATTTCTGATGACCTTAGTATAGTCAAGAACGACAAGTTGAGAGAAAGGGTCCCAAATACAGAGAAACTATGTCCTTTACATGGAACACAAATGTCAAAATTATCATGGACTCTTGTGAGGAATATGCAAGACGTTGGGCAAAGAAAGAGCCTTTCCAAATGGATAAAATCACTCAAAGGGTTACTTTTATCTAGAATTTACCGATTAAAATCAACTGTGAACACCAGATTCGAGTATATCTTTAGGAACTCTGATGTTATCACAGAGCTTACCTAGTTCCAAGAACATTGTGTCATCACATCAGCAGATAAAGCCTCAAATAATTACACATTTCACACATATTTATGCCATTTGCTTTTAGTCGGGGAGCCAGTGGGGACCCCCATGCACCCCCTCGAGTACTTTTTTTCACAGGTACAAAAATGTTCCTTAGGGTCTACAGAATCGGTTTTCAGGATGTACTCAAAAATAAACTCATTTAGGCTATGTGTTTTTCGACCGTTTCCATGGCAACCCCCTGCTAAAATCACGAAAGCACTATTGGTTATATCTTGGCCAAATGTTGAGCTAAACATCTGTAACTGGTATCAATATAACGAGGAAAGGTTGTTCTATTAATCAAGTGATCATATGCAAAATAAATAATTTGCATATTCATGAATATTTATGAATTGAAACAAAAATGCTTGAAAAATATATAAAAATCGACCCTTTTCATTTTGTTTGCTACTAAACTCTATAGTTTGATCTGTGATCGTTATTAGATTATATAATGAATACGTACAAAGTCTTCTCTCACCAATGACATAACATTTGGCTCAATATTTTAGTTCAATGGCTTCTAAATTGATGTTTTTTACAGAAAAATTGCTATTTAAAGTAAGATAAGCTGATTTTTGTATACTAATTAAAGGATATTTACTACTTATAAAATCGAATATCTGAACCTGTTTTCTAGTGTATTTTCATGTTTTTCTCATGTAATAAATGTTTACAAAACATGAGATACGTATTTTTGGTAATTTTGGGGCAAAAACCGTATTTTTCAGTAAAAATCAGCAGATATCTGGATATTATCTATAAAAGGCAAACAGTTCCTGTAATCTATAAATGAAATGTATATACTGATGTAATTTCATAGTTCTAAGATTGGTTTTTGTGTTAGAAGTAAAAAATGTTACTTTTTTCTGCTATTTTTAGTTAAAATGTCAGTTATTCATATTAAATTTACAGATTTCTGAGAAATATTCTAAATATGATTTACAATTCAAAAATACAGTATAACCAACCCATAGTATAGCAAAGCCACTTAATAAGATAGTCTTTCAACCCTTACCACTTAATAATTCAGTATAACCACACAATAACATAGCAAAACCACTCAATAACAAAGTAATTTGACCCTTGATAACATAAAAACACATCTCAATACAGTGTTAACACCCAAATTACATAGCAAAACCACTCAATAAAAACACATCTCAATACAGTGTAAACACCCAAATGACATAGCAAAACCACTCAATAAAGACACTGTTTGACTCTTAACTATATGAAAATCACTAAATAATACAACATAACCAACTAATAACATAAAAAAACAACCCAATAACGTGATGGTTTGACCCTTTGTTATAACAAAACCACTTACATTTGTAACGACACAGCATATCCACCTTATTACTTAGCTTTACTACATAATAACGTGATGATTTGATCCTTCATTATAACAAAACCACTTAATAACACAGAATAACTACCCCAAAACATAGCATTACTAATCAATAGCTTGATGATTTGACACCTTATAACAAATCCGCCCAATAACTTAGCATAACTACTTAATAAGGTGGTCGTTTGACCTTTAATTATATCAAAACCTCTCAATTACACAGCATAAGCATCCAATGACATAGCATTACCACTCAAAAATGTGATGGTTTGACACTTTGTGTCAAAACCACTTAATAACACTGCATAATCACCTAATAACTTAGCATTACCACTCAGTAACAATCTTTCCTCGCTCTCTCTATAGAACCAGGACTGTTTTAAAGTGAATTTTAGCAATATAAAGGGTCAAACAGACATGCTAATAAGTGATTGATACAATAAAGGGTCAAACCATCACGTTATTTGGTGGTTTTGTAATGTTATTGGGTACTTATGCTTTGTTCTTGAGTGGTTTCATTATAAAAAAGAGGCAAACGACCATGTTATTGAGAAGTTATTTGGTGGTTATCGTGTGATATTAAGTGGTTTTGTAATAATAAAGTGTCAAATAATCACGTTATGGAGTAAGAATGCTAACTTATTTGGTGGCTATACTATGTTATTGAGTGGTTTTGTTATATTTAAAGATCAAACAATCACGTTATTGAGTGGTAATGCCAAGTTTTTGGGTAGCTATGCTGTGTTATTGAGCGTTTTGCTAAGATAAGGATCAAATCATCACGTTATTTCGTGGTAATGCTAAGTTATTGGGTAGCTATGCGGTGTTATTTAATATTTTTGTTATAGCAAATGTTCAAAACACTGGTTAGTTATGCTGCATTATTAAGTGATTTTGAAATAGTAAAGGGTCTAACAACCACTTTATTGAGGGTTTTGCTATGTCATTGAATGTTTACACTGTATAATTAAGTGTTTCTTATGTAATAAAGGATCAAACGACTATGTTATTCAGTGGTTTTGCTATGTTATCAAGTGATAATACTTTATTATTAAGTTGTGTATATATAATGTAGGGTTAAAAAAACCATAATTTGAGTGGCTTTACTATGTTATTGGTTTTTATTGAGTTGCTCTGTTACTTTATTGGGTGGTCATACCGTGTTATTTACGATTCATTGAGTGTTTTTGCAATGTTGTTCTGTGGTTATGGTATGAATTTCTATATTTCTTACGTTTTTATTTTTCTAATTTGATCCTCTTATGATATGTACAAATACATTTAGTTTCATATCCTATATTACAACAAATATAAATTATATTTGTAATACTTCTCAGAAATCTGTAATTTTAGAATGAAAACCCGACATTTTTACCCAAAATAGCATAAAAAAGAAGTATTTTTGCTTCTAATACAAAAATCGATCTTAGAACTATGAAATTACATCAGCATATACGTTTCATTTATGGATTAAAGGAACTGTTTGCCTTTTATAGATAATATCCAGATATCTGTTGTTTTTTTACTGAAAAATGCGGTTTTTGCCCTAAAATTACGAAAAGTATGTATATCATGTTTTGTTAACATTTATTACATGAGAAAAACATGAAAATACACTAGAAAACAGGTTCAGATATTCGATTTTATAAGTAGTAAATATCTTATAATTAGTATACAAAAATCAGCTTATCTTACTTTAAATAGCTAGTTTTCTGTAAAAAACATCAATTTAGAAGCCAATGAACAAAAATATTGGGCCAAATGTTATGTCATAGGAGAGAGAAGACTTTGTATTTATTATATAATCTAATAACAATCATAGACTAAACCATAGAGTTTAGGAGATTAAACAAAATGAAAAGTGTAGATTTCTATGCATTTTTCAAGCATTTTTATTTCATTTCATAAATATTCAGGAATGTGCAAATTAGTTAATTTGCATATGATCACTTGATTAATAGAACAACCTTTCCTCGTTATATTGATACCAGTTACAGATGTTTAGCTCAACATTTGGCCAAGATATGGCTATTTTACTGAACCAATAGTGCTTTCGTGATTTTAGCAGGGGGTTGCCATGAAAACGGTCGAAAAACACATAGCCTAAATGAGTTTATTTTTGAGTACATTCTGAATACCGATTCTGTAGACCCTAAGGAACATTTTTGTACCCGTGACAAAAAGTACTCAAGGGGGTGCATGGGGGTCCCCATTGGCTCCCCGACTATTTGTGAAGCTCTCAGAAAAGTTACCCGCGAGTGGTTTGACATTAAGTGTTTAAAATATTTTCCCTGACGTGGTAACCATAGCACTTTCTATATAGACATTACCTCAGACAGTGCATGTTTTTAGATATTCGTGCATGAACATTGACGGCGGGTGCGGGTGCCAAACAGGGGATGCTTACTCCTCCCGGGCACCTGATCCCACCTCTAGCTTGCTAGCGGTTCGTCGATGCTTCATTTGGTGCTCTATTGCGAGTGCTGTTCAGATTGTCGTCAGGATCTTCTTTATCTCATTTCAGTTACACTTATGCCCTTTGCCGTGTGGAGCTCTTAAAAAAGTTCCCCGCGAGGGGTTTGACAACAAGTGTTTTGAATATTATCCCTGACGTGGTCACCATAGCACTTTCTAAATAGACATTACTTCAGACAGTGCATGTTTTTAGATATCGTTGTCATTTTTCGTGCATGAACATTAACGGCGGTCGCCAAACAGGGGACGCTTACTCTTCCCGGCACCTGGTCCCATCTCTAGCTTGTTAGGGGTCCGTCGATGCTCCATTTGGTGCTCTATTGTTACTGTTGTTGAGATTGTCGTCAGGATCTTCTTTATTTCATTTACTTGCAAAAAGTACTATTTCGACAGTCTAGTTAAAGAGTTGGGTTTAAATTCGACACCTGGAAATCACACTTACACCCCAATAAACCTTTCTGTCTCTGAATAATAGATAATCACAAATCACCTCTTGCTCCCTTTGGCTTCGACACTAACAATTTGGTTTAGATTTACCATACTTATACTGCACACCTAAAATGCATAAGAATCCGTACAAACAACGTTTCATCGCTGGTTCCTCAAAATGTTCTACCAAATCTTTATCAATCTTACTCACCAAAGTTTTATCTGAAATCAAATCTTGGCTTCAACAATATTGTTCGACAGTATATTCTCGCAATTGCAAATACAAATTTATTGTTGTTACCTATGACAAAACCTACATTGTAAAAGAAAAGTACGATTCTGAAAATTGGTACACTGAAAAAGATATTATTCAGATGTTAAACTGTCTGATCGACAACATATTTGTGGTGTTCTGAGGAAAGGTCTTCCAGCAACTTGGCGGAATTCCAATGGGGATAAATTGTGCCCCACTCCTTGCTGACATTTTCCTTTACTCATACGAAGCTGAATTCATTCAATCTTTGGTCTCTGAAGGAAAAGATACTTAGCTTCTGACTTCAACTTCACTTACAGATACATAGACGATGTGTTGTCCATCAATAATCCAATATTCGCGGATTACCTCAGCAGTATTTATCCTTCTGAGCTTGAAGTCAAAGAAACTACAGAGACAAATAATTCAGCATCTTATTTGGACATAATGTTGTCCCACGACACTGATGGTCACATGAACATCTCACTCTATGACAAACGTGTCGACTTCAATTTCAGCACTACAAACTTTCCTTTTCTGAGTAGCAACATCCCTTCATCGCTTGCTTATGGCGTGTTCATATCTCATTCGATACGCTATGCCAGAGCAAGTACCAAATACACGGATTTTGTTCTGAGAGCTAGGCGTCTTTCAGAATAAGCTTCTCAGTCAGGGAATTGTTTGTGACCGACTAACATCGTCACTGAGGAAGTTCTACGGTCGCTATGGGGAACTCGTCATACACTATGATGTCCCACTCTCCAGAATGATGGATGATATACTGTCACAGACATTTGAACCATCCAACCAAAGATTGTATTCTATGTCTTCCGAAATAGAAGTAACCGAATGTGACAGTTCTACCAAATTGAAGCGGCAGGTGTAACATGCAAGCAGGAGATACTTACTCTTCCTGGGCACCTGGTCTCACTCCCATATTTGGAGTTCACTTCTTTTCATATGGTGGATGCTTTTGTTTGTTTGCTTTGGTTCCTGTTTTGTCCTGATTGTGTATGCCTTCGGTTTCTGATTTTCTGAATTATCGTTTGTTTTGTTTTTATTTTCCTGTATACAGGGATATGGTCATTATCCATATTTGCCATTTGGGAGGTACAAATTCTCTGTAAGGACCAAACCAAAAAATTCCATAAGACCGTGGCACGGCATGTCACCGTTTTTAAAGATTTTTGTTAGAGGACATAGGTATGGCCCACTATGATGAAAATATGGCTTCATTTTTTCCCACTATGATGAAAATATGGCTTCATTTTTGCAATTTAAGTTTGCAATGTAACCATGTCTGAATCTTTCAGAATTTTGAAAATATTGAAAACAAAGCATTTTCAAAAGGCTCGTTTCCAAGGAAACGGGTATAGCAGTCAACTGTAAATTTCTATATAAGATCATTGTATCCTCTTATATGTGAATATGTAAAAGGAAATGCGCTCCATCAATCTATACTCTTCATATAAGTGGTCAAGGAGAGGGTTAAAACAAGCTCAAAAATGGGGCATTTTCTAAAACTTGAAAAGTGCCTATTTTTGCCTGAATGTGCTTAGTTTGCAGCATGTAATATTCGCCTGACATTGTCGTCATAGCACATTCTATATAGACAGAACCATAGGCAGTGCATGTATTTAATATATTTTCGTTTTCGTGCGTGAACATCGACGGCGGGTGCGGCTAGCCAACAGGGGATGCTTACTCCGCCCGGGCACCTGGTCCCACCTCTAGCTTGCTAGGGGTCCGTCGATGCTCAATAATTTGGTGCTCTATTGGAGTGCTGTTGAGATTTTCGTCAGGAACTTCTTTAACTCATTTAAAAGCTGTTGCATTTTCATATGTCAAGAGTTTAGATCTCATCTCCTATGGTTAAATCAATCTCCTACGCATGCGTCCGACTTCAGTTCCGTTTTTCTTCACTTTGAAATCTAACTGTGCCGTCATTGCAAGCATGTGTCAGTCGGACTCCTTGAGTGATCACATGCATGAGCTTGTCACAGCCAAAAGAGCACGGACTGTATTTCGTACGCCTTCTGTTTTTATATCCATCTGTGTGTTTCTTGGACTCCTGCGTCATGCTGTCTGTTTGTATGTTCATCTTACAGTGAGGATGTTTTTTATACGCAATTGTACGTTCTTCGAGACCTCTGAGTAATAGGAAAAGTGGGAGGGCTGTTCGCACATTATCCGGGATAACCAAAACGTCTGCTACTTACGTGGCAGATGACCGTCCTAAGTCGGCACCAGTTGCCCATTGGTCTCGTTGGTTTATGTGTTGTCTTTTGTGTTTGATGTTTCTCTGTGATTTGGCGTTCCTTGTACCATTTGCGTCTCTTTTTGTGCGTGTCTGCTTTGTGTTTTACAGTGGGTGTTTTGGGGGTTTGCTGTTGGTGCTGCAACTACGTGTTGTTGGAGATCCCCTCCTTTCTTTGAGAACAAAATGATTCCGAATTTATTAAGACCAGAAAAAAAAAAACAAAACAAAGCAACACAAAAGCGATCCACGTTCCAATCCTTAATTTTAAGGAAATTGAGGTGTTCCAACTTGTTACCTTTCAAATTAATGTTAATGCACCAGACATATGTTTCGATTAGTTAATCCTCATCAGTACATACAGATATTTTGTCAAGTGAGAAGTCATCGTTATGAAATTGATTAAGACCAGCAACCTGTTTTACAAAAAATACGATATATTTTAGGAATTTCGTAACTTTTGATCGCTTAGCACTCTCATAAACTTCAAATCGCATTTTTTTGTTCCTGATATTAGAAAGCAAGATATAATCTAAATTGAAAAAACAAGCTTTTATATGGTGATGAAATAATGCGGCAGAGTTCCAACTCTATACCTTCTTGAAGAAAGTTTCAAACCAATTTTCATGCACCAGACACGCGTTTCGAATATCAAATTTTCATCAGGGATTCTTCCGGCCAAAGTTCTTTTCATAAGCAGTCCAAATTAATTTTACTAGCGCCCTCTTTAGAATTTAAATCTCTGCATTTAGTTTACAGAGTGCGTGGCTCCAAATTTCGATCGATACAGTAGCATATCCAAATAAAATCTATGTTCAAAATAACATTGGAGGGATGGTGCTAAGATGTTAACCTCCTTTAATTTCGATTATATTTTTTCAAAGATATGGCAAGTTTCCGAAATAGCAAAATATATGATGTCACATTCACTGACGAAGGTTGAGTACCCGAAACGTGCATGTCTGATCCATGCTGAAAATTTATCTGTTTATAAATGATGCATTTGAATTTGAAGACGTTTAACCGTTCCTGTGGAAAATCTTATGGTTTTGCCTTGCCGTCTCGACTATGAGACTGAATAACTGATCGGTACTTCTTTGATGTTAATATTAATGTTGACAAGGGGTCAAAACAAAGCTTCTTTCAGGCAACAGAGCTGGAAAGGAGTAATTAATACACTTGACAAACACCAAATTAGGGGGAACGATTTTAACTGCTCCGCACTGTAAAGTCATATACCATCAAACTAAACAGTATACAGCCGGGGAAACCAAAACACATTAAGACATGAATTGTAAAACAAAGGATGGGATCTCCAACAACACCCCAGGTTGCAGCACCCACAGCAAAACATCAAAGCACCCAATGCAAAAACACAGAGCAGACAAGCACAGACGCAAAAGGGACAAGGAACGTCAACGCACAACACAGAAACATCAAACACAAAGGACTACACATAAACCAACGAGACCAATGGGCAACCGGTGCCGACTTAGGACGGCCATCTGCCACGGAAATAGCAGAAGGTGTGGTTATCCTGGATTACGTGCGCACAACCCTTCCACTTTTCGATTACCCAGAGGTCTCGAAGAACGTATAATTATGACGTAAAGCAACCTTCTCACTGTCAGATGACAACACACAGACAAGACAGCAAAACGCAGCGACCCAAGCAACACAGATGAATATGTAAATGGATATCAAAAGAGGGTGTACATAATACAATCCGTGCTCTGCCGGCTGTAGCGAGCTCATGTATGCTATCATCCGAGGAGTCTGACTGACATTCAGAGAGGACAGGTGGTCGGGGCCCTGTCTTCTCTAGAGGTTTGGACAGGTTCCGTCATGGAAACCTGTCGTCACAGTCAGTCAGAGTGCAAGTTTTAAGAATGCGCTGGTACAAGATTGTAGATTATTCAAGTACCAAGCCTAGTGTCCGTCTGGTGACATTAGGATTATATTCACGGTATAAAAGGCGTTTGATGATTCTGACGCATTTTCGATAGTTATTTTGTCTATCTTTGATCCTTCTTATCTTGTTAATCATGTCACCATAAAAAGGCAGGTTGTAAAGTAATATACTCTGTTGCATGTATTTGTCTGAATTCAAAAGAAGTTGACAATATTTTATGTAAAATTTCCAGAAAGTCTTTACTAGTTTGTGAAAGTGAAAACCTTGTCCTAAAAGTTTCTCTGTAATTTGTAAATTTCTACTATGAAAATCCAAAACATTAGTACATGCTCTAGCATACCGTATGAGCTGTGAAATGTAGATACCATGGGACGGTAATCTAGGAACATCACCGTCAAGCCAGGGGAAATTTACTTTGTTATATCCAAAATCATCTCTTTTGTCATACACACTTGTATGAATATCTCCATTAACAATTTTGATATTTAGGTCCAAAAATGGTGTTTCTGTGTTTTTAGCGTTTGCCTTGTTCAGAATCAATTCTTGTGGATAAATAACATTTTTATACTTTTCAAAAACAGGATTGTCGAGAGTAAGAATATCATCCAGATACCTAGAAGTACCAATGAAGCATTTCATATTATCATTTTTTCTTTGCTTTAAAACAATTTGAAGATTTTTGATAAATTCCTTTTCATACGTGTATAAAAATACATCTGCAACAAGAGGCTCACAATTAGTGCCTACAGGAATCCCTACAACCTGCTTGTAGAGTATATCACCAAATCTTACATAAATATTGTCTAAAAGGAAGGACAAGGCAATGCACAGGTTACCACATGTCCATTTGTAATATGTGACGGAAAAGAAACCCTTCGATTCAGATGTACAAATATAAGTTTTCCCCTCTCGATCAAAACACCATTTAATGAGTTTAGGACAGTCGATCATTTATTTTGTCGTGAGGAAGCGAGGTGTACATATTAGAAAAGTCGTATGAAGAAATCGTATTTGCTTCAAAATTTCTTGATTTCATTTTGTCAATCACATCCCTGAATTTTTAATAGACCAAAAGAAGTTTACACCATTCTTGTTCATGACAGTTTCACAGTATTTGGCCACGTGTTCTTGTCACAGTATTTGGCCATGTGTTCCTTGTAGTGAAATTTGATGACCATAGATGGTAAGCATAGTGTATTTGTTTGTCCTATGACACACAAACACACTATGGTTGTTTTACACCACAACTGTACGTTCTTCGAGACCTCTGGGTAATCGGAGAAGTGGGAGGGTTATGCGCACGTAATCCAGGATAACCACACCGTCTGCTACTGACGTGGCAGATGGTCGTCCTAAGTCGGCACCGTTTGCCAATTGGTCTCGTTGGTTTAAATGTAGTCATTTTTTCTGTGATTTGACGTGCCTTGTACCACTGCGTCTCTTTCTGTGCGTGTCTTCTTTGTGTTTTACAGGGGATGTTTTGTGAGGTTGCTGTTGGTGCTGCAACTAGGTGTTGTTGGAGATCCCCTCCTTTCTTCTATGAAAAACATACATTTATGTATATCATTTTCCACCTTTTGGCATGTAACATATGTTCAATGATTTTTTAGTGCTTTTGTTTTGGATAATTTCTATCACTATCACGCTTTCCTTTGGAATTGGTACATCGTTCAAAATAGTGACGCATCGCAATTAGCCGACCATTTATTAGGAAGCAATAAAAACATTATAATTCACATTTAGCCATCATTTATATGTATTAGTATTTTTTAGCATTCAATATAACAATAAGAGCATACTGTCCTATGACAAATTTGAAATATTGGAAACTTTAAATTAACTCATTGACTACTCATAAAGTAATTTTAAATATTTCTAATACTTCAGATTTGTTATAGGACAATAATACAAGGCAGTTATGGACGGAAAAAGAAAAGGGTAACAATTAAATCAAAATTAGAATTATCATATTCAATTTTTAATAAAGGAGCTGTTAAGAATAGGCGTAAAATCTAAGATGGGATAATTTATTCAAAATAAGACCGATATTTGGGTCAAAATAACAGCGGTTTTTTTTTTCTCACAGAAATCAATGGAAACGGAAAAGCTTTTATACAACATCGCCCCCCCCCCCCTCGTTTTACTATGCCACTGTCACCAAAGGTGACTTTCAATTAAACACATTTTCTGGCCAAGTGGGGTTCTGAAGCGAGGGGGGGGGGACAAAGTCCCACAGGCGAAAAACAAAAAAGGGGGATGGTTGACTATTTCTAAATTTGTCCCTAGAGCGATTAAGTAGGTTATAATTGCCATTTTTCCCTTTTATATCATGGCACAATCTATTCAGAGTGTGTTCGATCAAATATTCAACTATTTGGAAGGAAATAAACGAAAAAGTTGTCTTCAATCGTAATTATAACATCTTTTACATAATTTGCTGATATAAAATACCTACTAGGAATCTTATAATACTTTATTTTTTTACCCTGACCAATTTTTATCCATATTGGAAGGACAGCGCACGAGAAATAATCGAGTGATTTCAGGGCTAAATCAAGCCCTTATCTTAACACCTCCTTTGACATACGTGTACACTTTCAGTGTAATTATAGATCAAATATTGAGATTTTATTTAGATTTCTATAAATTTAAAAATGTTCATGAATAATCAAATCAAGGAACCGTGGTTTTCCATAAATTAGTTATAATCCATGTTGATAGAAATCATTCTTTCTTTTTTGAATATTATGCTCATGATTCTTTTCTAAGATAATCGATGTACTCTTCCTGGCGTCCTGAGTTATGAAGACATAATGTTGGCGCTTTTAATTTCTGAAGTTGATAATAGGAGCGGCGGTGGTGGTGGTGGACGTTGAAGAGGAGGTTGAAGTAGCTGTGGTGGTCGTGATCGGATTGGCACCTAGAAAATAAAGCGGTTAATTTAAAAGATGAAAGACTTAGTGTAATTTATGTGACAACTGTTCGCATATTGCTAATCTACTACTTAACTCAAGTTGATGAGGATTATGATTTATTCATTTAAAACATGAAAATTAGTCAAAGCTTATAAAGACGGAGACAATTGGACCCAATTTTTCGTACCGTATATTGTGACTTGTATTTTATATATTCTTTTCATTTTCGTGCGTGAACATCGACGGCGGGTGCGGCTAGCCAACAGGGGATGCTTACTCCTCCCGGGCACCTGGTCCCACCTCTAGCTTGCTAGGGCTCCGTCGATGCTCAATTTTGTACTCTATTGTGAGTGCTGTTGAGATTATCGTCAGGATCTTCTTTAACTCATTTGTTACAATACTATGAAAGGGGAAAGAAAAGGAAAATAAAGTCAACTTACAAGTTCCTGGTGTTAGCCGAATATAATCAATAGCTATATCGCCGAAAGGCCCAAATCCCTTGGAAGCGGAAATTTCCACCTGAAAAACGCAGAAAATTACTGGTACTAGTATGTCAAATTAAATGTCTCGAGAGTTGAAACAAGCAAATATCTGATAGCAAACAAAGGAAACGTACATCTTCATTACTGAATAGAAAAAGAAACTCTTTCAATGCTCATTTTCAAGTAGATATATCAAGTTACAAAATAAACAATTTTCATATTAAATAACAGACTACAAATGAAAAATATATATTTATATATATACATACCTGAAGATTAAGAAGAGTGCCCGTTATGTCAATAGAAGCTTCTATCCAATTGACCCCTTGGCTTCCGGAACGGGAGAAGACGACGGGAAGGGTCGTCCCCTGGGGTCCGGCATTGACGGCCAAAGTTCCCACTCCAAATAGACCATACATGTTATACGCGAACTGCATGCAATAGTTGGTATCTGAAAAAGCATATTAGGTCGATTTTCATTCTTAGAAAAATATTTTTCTTTCATTTATTTCATGTTCTTCTAGAACTGTCAATATAGAAATGCACATACATTATGGTATAGTATTAATTTCAGTGCACCATATGCGCGTTTCTACAAGTAATGTCTCATCAGTGATGATCGAGGCCGACACAGAGGAAATACAAATAATGCATATAAGGAGACAGTATATCTGTCTTCGCAAAGGATTGAGAAAAAACAAAACAGGATAGTTATGCGATAGTATTAACTTTTATTTTCTGACAAAATTGTAAAATTTGCAAAATCTTTAGAAATTATAATTAGTTTTAAAGAAATGTAATGTCATGCATGTGTTTAATGATTTTTAAAATGATAATAATTATTATTATTATGTTTTAGTAATATCTTGTATAAAGGCCTGGGCCATAAAATTTGTTTTAACTTACTTGATGGTAAAATGACGGATCCCAGGGAAGTAAGGCGTGCCACCACGCCGCCTGGTGCTAATAAAGCCTGGATATAGGCATAGCGATCACCATTAAAGGCTCCGGGTGGACCAGTAAATGGAACCGGGGTATTGCCCTGCAATACAAAAAACGTTTAAATGTAGAATATATTGTCTTTCATATCATTTGTTATAAGAGAATTTGTGTTTGTGCCTAGAAGTTTTCAAATTTTCAAATTCTTATTAGAAGTCTAAATATTCCTAAGTTGCAATAAATTTTTCAAAGAATTCAAGCAGCATAATGAACACTTCATTTTCTTTAAAAGAACAATAATATACGGTAACATACTCTACAACTTACAGATCTTATTAGAAAGTCGAAGTCGTCATTGGTATCTTGCCCTAAGAAGCACGTTTCACCTACTTCAAAGTTACAGATGAGGATAACTGAAATAAAAACAAGAAAAAACATAAAAATGAGAATGTGAACTAGATCTACGGCAAGACTACTCTCTGCACTGATCGCAGCGGAACACAACCGCAGAATGGACGAACGCCAGACGAAACAACTTTAACGAACAACATAGAGATATGCAATCAAATAAATGAAACTGCTTGTTCACATGAGTTTTGCATGTCGACATACTTAAAACTGAGACATTCGCATGTTGACATAAGCATGTAGGAGGTGGAAGTATGCCAGCATTTTACTAATATTTCATTTTGAATTATGTTTCTTACCATCAGGGGTAATGCTTGATGCCGCTTCTGTGGTCGTTGATGTTGGCGATGTCGTTGACGTTGATGTTGAAGTTGACGTGGAAACTGAGGTTGAAGTCGAAGTTGAAACTGAGGCTGAAGTTGACGTTGAAATTGAGGTTGAGGTGGTGGTCTTCCTATTCCTCCTTCTCCTCCTCCGCCTACGACATCTCCATCCCCAGCACCTCCTCCTATGGGCGTCAGACAGTCCGATCTCTATCAGGAGAACTGCCGCTAGTAATACCGCAGTGGCTATTTTGATATTCATGATGAAAGCCTAAAAGGAAGAAAAAGTAAATATGAGTTTCTTACCTAACAAATAATTAATTATGATGAAACAACTTTGAATATGAAAAACTAGTATTCGACTTCTTGTTAGCATTTTAAATAATTCTGTTATCGTGCGTTTAAGCTTTCTGGTGGTAAAATTGCAAAGAGCACAGATTGATTTGTATTTATTTCATAGAAAAACATCTATCTAAAAAAGTCGATAGTTAACATCATTTTTGATAATTATAGACAAAATATACCTCATTTTTAGTATCTATTTCTTATTAGACTGCATATCTTGATTTTTAGCAAAATAAATAACGACATGCAATACTCCGATCTTTAATAATTATCATATTTTTTTCCCTCAACATTATGATTATGATAAGTTATAAATCATGAAACATGTTTTCTTGCAAACTAAAATTACTTCTAGGAAATTAGAAAAAAAATCAGATTACTCACCTTGTTGTGACTAGTAACAGTCAGATTAGAAATCCCTGATTATACTATCCGACCATCCGTTTTTATATTAAGTAGAAAACGGATTTATTCGCCCTATCCGTATACGAATTCATACGAAGTTATGAATTTCTTTGTAATTCTTCTCCACAAGATGGACGTATGTAAGTCTCTTCTTGCCGGATATGTGAACGTGATCATGACTTCCTACATGTCACACATTCCTTTCTCAGAGCAAAAGACGGATAATCATTCTTTTCTCATTGAATCTTCATTATAATATATTTCAGATTTCGATAGGATAATTTTTTTTTAATTCTTTTTCTTTTAATTTCCATTAATGATTTCAGTTATGAATGTGAATGCATTTAACAATAATATTCTCTCTTGATGTCAGACAAACCGACTGCAACATGTTTAACTATTATTAATTAAATTTGATATAATTCACATTAAATTAAATTCGCATTCAAAATCAAATTTGTCACACACGAATTCTATAATATCATTATTATAGTAGTTGCATTGTAATAACCGAAATGCATATTTAAACAAGCTATATCAAGGATACTTACGACTAGTGAAAATTTAATGAAATACAGTAATTCTAAACCTGTTGGATTGAAACTAAAAAGGATTGAACATAGAGTCTAACTTGAACAAGAAATCCTAGTACGTGTTGATATTTTAATTCTAGGACATTGGAAAAAAATTAATTAACCCCCCCCCCCCCCCACCCACCTTTTCTCCTTTGTTTGGTAAATCAATTTTTCAATATTGAAATATATCTTCTATTGTAATAATTTCAGTGCACCATATGTGCATTTTAACAAGCAATGCCTCATCAGTTATGCTGGAAGCCAAAAAGGGAAACCCCAATTATAATGATTACAAGAAAAGCGAAATTGTTAACATGACCTATGAATCAGCTAAGGGTACCCTTTAGTTTCAAAATAAATTATCAAATTTTGTGACGGACAATTAAGTAATATATTCAAAGTCAAATGAGTTAAAGAAGATCCTGACGATAATCTCAACAGCACTCAGAATAGAGCACAAAATTGAGCATCGACGGACCCCTAGCAAGCTAGAGTGGGGACAAGGTGCCCGGGAGGAGAAAGCACCCCCTGTTGGCTAGCCGCACCCGCCGTCGATATTCATGCACGAAATAAAAACAATGTATAAAATACATGCACTGTCTGAGGCTATGTCTATATAGAAAGTGTTATGGCGATCATGCCAGGGAAAATATTCAAAACACTTACTGTCAAACTGTCAAGTGCTGAAACACTATGAAAATATGTGAACGATGACCTCGTGGACTAGCATTTAGTTATCAATATTGAAATATATGTTCTGTTGTAATATATTCATTGCACCGTGTGCGCATTTCAACTTTATTTTGGAAAGAAAACAAAAGTGCTGTCAAACTGTCAAGTGCTGAAACACTATGAAAATATGTGAACGATGACCTCGTGGACTAGCATTTAGTTATCAATATTGAAATATATGTTCTGTTGTAATATATTCATTGCACCGTGTGCGCATTTCAACTTTATTTTGGAAAGAAAACAAAATTAAAATAAATCAATAATACGGAAGTGTTCCAACTCTATATCATTTCAAACCAATTTATTATGCACCAGACACTTGTTTAGGATGTTAAATCCTCATCAGCGATGCTTCCATTCAAAGCGATTTTTAGACACAACCAAAAATTAATTTTACTATCGCCCTCTGGTCAATTTTTAGAAACTAAATTGTGTCAAATTGCAAGAGTGCGCGGCTCCAAATTTCCTGTAGGGTCGATTCAGTAGCATTATCCAAATAAAATCTATGTTCAAAATAGCAGTGGAGGGATGGTGCTAAGATGTTAGCCTTGTCTAATTTCGATGGTATTTTTGAATGAAATTCACAATTTAATTTCAAAATATCATAATAATATTTATGACGTCAAATTGATAAAGGGCCAAACAAAGCTCCTTTCAGGCAACGGAGCTGGAAAGAAGTAATCAATACACAATATCCATGTCACGAGGAACGAGTTTAACTGTTTCTAAGTAAGTGTTTATATTAAAAATACGGAATGGTTCCAACTCTATACCTTCCCGAAGAAAATTTCAAACCAATTTATTATGCACCAGACACGTGTTTCGGAAATTAAATCCTCATCAGTGATGCTCCCATTCCATTCAAATTAAGAATTGAAAAGAAAGAAAGAAATTAACAACGATAGGTCGACATATATTAAAGATTTCAGAAATGAATCTTTAGTTAATATATACAAGATTTAAGACATGAATCTTATATTTTTTCTGTTAATGCAGGTATCACCCGAAAAATTGGACAGAAAACTGCATCAACTGCGCGTAGCGCGTTGATGCAAAAGTTTTCTGTCTGAGATTCATTTCTTATCATTTTATATAATATTCTTATGGAAAACAGACTGTTTTCTTTTATCTTAAACCAATCACCGCACTATATTTCGTAAGTTCGGGGAGTTGCGCAGTGATACAACTGCCTCCATACCAAAGACGAAAACAAGTTATGGCAGCCGCCACATTTTTTAAAAAGAGCGAACGATCGTCTCTCTATATCTTTGGAATAATGACCGGTTTGAGCAAATCCTGCATGCACAGTTAAGTTTTTAGTAGGTAGAAAAGAAATGGTACCCTTGAAATGTTGAGCAAACATCAACAAATTGTATTTTAAGCAACGAATTTATTATGCTGCAAATTTATCTGGTCTTAAATGTTGCATGCTATTGAATCTGAAGACGTTTAACATTTGAACTACTTGGTGAGTGTCACTGCTGGTGGACCAGGAGTCCCCGAGGGCACATGTATCCAACTGTATAACGTCTTCAAATTCATTACACAGCCACTTGTGCCTCACATGAAATTCATATGAAATGAGCATCATGTAAATTTCACTTGAAAGTTCATGTAAAATTCATGTAAATTTCACATAAGATTTATGTGAAAAATATTTCACATGAATTTCACATAAATTTTCTTCACATGAATTTCACATGAATTTTTCTAAATGACCTTCACAGGAAACTGAATTCACATAACATCCATGTAAAAATCTTCACATGAATTTTTATAAATTGTAAATTTCATGTTCGTGCTCGTTTCACATAAATTTCATGAGAACTTTCATGTACAGTTCATGTAAATTTCACATGAATTTCATATGAGGCACAATTGGCTGTGTAGCATCATTTTAGAGCAGATAAATTTACAGCATGGACCAGACATGCACGTTTCGGGTATTTAACCCCCGTCAGTGATCCTGAATCTAAACAATGTAATATGACCATAATCTGTGAAAATTATGTCCTAAATATACCGAAAGACGTAGCAAGATAGCTGGGATATGATGCTACAGTTCGATCAACTTAGGTTGATCGTCTGTATCTTCAATGCATTTGAAATTTTCTGTTACAAAATTTCTTGAAATTTCTCAAACATGGGTCCTGTAGCATCATATCCCAACCATTCTGCTACGTCTTTCGGTACATTTTTGGACATAAAAATTTTCACACTTTTTTTGCCATATTACAATTTTTAGACTGAGGATCACTGACGAGGGTTAAGTACCCGAAACGTGCACGTCTGGCACGTCTAGTCCATGCTGCAAACACTTCAATAGTTTGTCGACGACAGAAACCTTCCTGTTGACGAACTCTTTAAGTATTTCAAAAACTATAGACTTTCATATATACGAATATAAACGGTATGTACTTACTTATTAGGCATTGCCTTACTGCAACGTCTCATCAGTTTTGTGCAGTATCACATAAATGATGAAAAACAATCAAAAACCTCCGTAAGGAATCACAACACCATACGTTTCGATCCCACGCAGTGTATAAGTTCAGAAACAAACCATTAAGATTTTTAGTTAATAAGAGAAACTAAATGATGAAGAATTACAAAAATTCTTAAGTTCTTTCAAAAGTATTTTCGTGAAACAGGCTGCAGGAGCACAGCAAGACCATAAGCCAATTAAAATACAAAAAGAATTAACAAATATCAATTATACTTTCTGAGAATTGGTGTTCACGATATTACGAAGAGTTATATAGAGAAAATGACCACTTCAATTTCCCGAGATCCTGGGGGTCAGGGCTGTATAGGAGAAAATGACCACCAATTTTCAAAAAGCCTGGAGGTCTTGCGCAAACAAAATAAAAGATACCCAAGTAGATCACAGGCTAATTACAAGAATTAATTTTGTACAATTCACGGATTCAAAGGACTCGCGTTCACAAGAAATGTTTAATGGACGGACAGATGGACGGACGCCAGACACAGATCAATCGCATATGCTCGTTATTCTCCTTGCCCATTGCGGGGGATAAAAGTTCAAGATCCTGTTTAATGCTGTCTTAATGAAAATAGCCAAACATTATTCCATTTTACTTAAAGAATTTAGATAATAATTACATATTATTATCTTAATTATTATTAAATTGTTATTATTATTATCTAATTAAAATTGTTATTATTATCTAAATTGTTATTATTATTATCCAGACATTATTCCATTTACTTAAAGAATTTAGATAAAAATTACTTATTTTTGTGATACATATATTTACAATGTTCTTGAAAGCGACTTGAAGGTTTTAAAACTCATTGTGTAAAAATGTAGATTTTTCAAAGTTGAAAAATGTAAACAAAAATAATATTGGAAAAGAAGATTTTTGGAGCCATTGTAAGAGTAACCATATATGCGTTACTTCTTCAGGGCAGTGGACAAAAGGTCAAAATTTGTAAAATAAGTAAGTTATCAGGACCGGTGAGTTAAATTCAAACTCAAAATTCGAAACAGAAATCATTATCAATGGGCATACAAAACTTTCAAAAAGCACGAAGCAAAACTTAACAACTAAACATTCTGCAAAGAAGCATAAGTGAATCCCCTATGGAGATGAGATGAGCGGGGAGAGTAAGCATCTCCTGTTTGCTAGCAACACATTGATCTAAACTAAAATATCTTATAAAAATTTTGTCAACGAGAATATTTCGATTGTATATCGTCCAAAAAATCGCTTTGACATCGTCAGTCACTCTCAAACATGGAGTAGTTTCTCGGCTTGCCCTCAAAATGAAGTCGTTGTAGTTAAAACTTTTCTTTGGAATTAAGGATCGAACCATTGTAATATTTTTTATTTCTGTTGATCGAGGTATCAACACCAAAATAGAGGGAAAACTACATCGTGTGCGTAGCGCGTACTAAACGATTAGTGTATGAAATGCAACATAAATACACAATCAGCAGACGTAAGGTACATGTACCTGCATGTACAACTAATCCATAAAACACTAATATATACTGGTACTTCCGATATGAACTCGGTCATACAGAATTCGGAAATAAGATAATGGTTAAGTGATAAGAGAACACTCACACCAAGATGATCAACAAACAAACACGAGTAAACAGACAACACGCAAAGATACCACACCAACAAATACTCAAAGTCAAAAGAGAACACTTACATCAAGATGATCAACAAACAAACACAAGTAAACAGACATCAAGCAAAGTAACCACACCAAGAAATACCCAAAGTCAAAAGAGAACACTCACACCAAGATGATCAACAAACAAACACAAGTAAACAGACAACACGCAAAGATACCACACCAACAAATACCCAAAGTCAAAAGAGAACACTCACACCAAGATGATCAACAAACAAACACAAGTAAACAGACAACACGCAAAGATACCACACCAACAAATACCCAAAGTCAAAAGAGAACACTCACACCAAGATGATCAACAAACAAACACAAGTAAACAGACAACACGCAAAGATACCACGCCAACAAATACCCAAATCAAAAGAGAACACTCACACCAAGATGATCAACAAACAAACACAAGTAAACCGACATCAAGCAAAGTAACCACACCAAGAAATACCAAAAGTCAAAAGAGAACACTCACACCAAGATGATCAACAATCAAACACAAACTGACAGACACCACGCAAAGCAACCACACAAAGTCAAAAAAGAACATTATCATGAGTATACGTGCGCAAAACTCTACCAAGCATCCAGGCAATGGAGTTCTTCGAAAGAGACTTCTCAATCTAAATATATCAACTCATCAGTTATTATTTCCTTCTAGCTTTGCAAAGTGTGACAATAGATCCATCACCTCCTCATCAAACATGTGTGTATTTATTTCCTGTCAGCAGTGTTCAGGGCAAAATACACAGAGAAAGTGTTGACCTCTAGCTTTTTTTTTTTGTTGATTTCTTTTGAAAAAGAATACAGGTGCTAACAACTTTTAAAAGAAATAAGCATTCAAAAGATAATATCAATTTTTTCATATCTTATTTTATTTTTTCTTTTCTGTAAATCGAAGCAACGTACAATAATAATTTGATTTCGAATTTTGAAATACAACTCTTTTCATTTTTTTCCCATTAAATAACACAATTTCAATTTACATGTATTTTGAAAGTCCGCATTATTCCTCTTAAAGTATCTTTGCTAAAAAAGCAGATTGTTTTATGTAGAAAACATTATTTTCCTTCTTCTGGCGCTTTCTTTGGTCGATCTCTTGAAAACGATATTGCAGAAAGACCATCTTCAGTTCTGGAGGTTTTTGTTGTTGATAATTATTGGAACTGTCGTCGTAGTGGTCGATGACGAAGACGATGACGTGGACGATGACGTAGATGACGACGATGACGACGATGACACAGTTCCGGAAGTGGTCGTAGTCATAGGATTAGCACCTAAAATATAAATAATGCGATAAAATTACTAATCCTAGAAAATATGTATCTGAATTCAAATACTTTAGATAATATCTAGAGACTTAATTTTGATATGTAAAATACTTTAAAACGTTTGATTATTATTTGAAAATATCTATTTCTCAAAACTGGCTTGTGGTTTGAGATTTGGCATTAATTATAATTATTATTCTGTTTTAGTACTTATTTAATCCAATATTAAGTCTTACTAGAAGGCATCATTTTAACTTTATACGAGGATCGAATAACAACGAAGCAACTTACATGTTCCTGGATTAAATCTTATGTAATCGACGGCAATGTCACCAAACGGTCCCACGCCCTTCCTTGCTAGTATTTCAACCTGTTCAAAAAGAAATGACAGTCAATTAACACTTATGACCAAAGAAGAACAGAGATAGAGAAAAAAAAATTCTTGATTTCGTAGCTGAAATTCAATATAATTTAATTCTGAGACAAAGAAGTAATTGCATGTACCTCTAGGTTGCTAGAAGATCCTGTGATGTCAACAGCTGCCTCGCGCCAAGTGTTACCTTGGTTACCAGACATAGAGAACACAGTGGTCAGGGTAGAACCAGAGGGTCCGGCATTCGCAATGAGTGATCCTACTAAGAACCCACGCATGTGGTAAGCGAACTTCAGACAGTAATTCGTATCTGGAAAAAGAGATGAGGATGAGGAAATGATAATATCATTATTTTTTATGTTATAGAATCTACCCTTATGCAACATTAGAACTCGACTTGATATCAGATTTAGGGCGAACAGTGAAGAATTTACTCACTTGAGGGCAGAATGACAGATCCACTGGAGGTCAAACGAGCGACGGACCCAACGACCCGGCCTGACGCCTCAATGTAAGCATATTGGGCACCATTATAAGCAGCGCTTGGTCCAGTGAAAAACGTTGGTGTACCACTCTGTAAAATTAGTAAAAAAGAATATTATTCTTGAACTAAAATTAATTTAACATGTCAAAAAGTGTTTTGATGGGGATTTAAAAAAAGAGAGCAAAAGGGAAGAGGATCATTAGATAACATTAGTTTTACTTACGCTGGTTAAACTGAAGTCAAAGTTATCAGAGGGATCTTGCCTTAGGAAGCACGATTCTCCGCTCTCGAAGTTGCAGATCAGTATAACTGTAACGATACAAAAAATATGATATAAATAGTCCAGCCCTCGGACGACCAAAACCTCTCCATAATTTTAATTAATACATTTATCAATGATAGATTCTTATTTGATATTTTTGTAGCGTACCGTTGCTGGGTATCAGGGGAATAGCAGTCAGTGTTGTCGTCGAAGTGGAAGCGGTGGTTGAAGTTGATGTCGAAGTTGAAGTTGACGTCGAAGTTGAGGTCGACGTTGAGGTAGGTGGGGTGGTTGTGGTTGAAGTTGACGTTGGTATCGTTGTTGTCGTAGAAGTTGCTGCTGAAGTCGACGTTGAAGTTGATGTCGACGTTGAAGTTGATGTCGACGTTGAAGTTGGAATTGTGGTGGTGGTGGTGGATGTGGTGGTGGTAGTGGTCTTCCTGAACCTTGTCCTTCCTCCGCCTACGGTAACATCTCCATCCCCAGCAGCGGCGTCTGTACCTCCAATGGGCGTCTGTCAGTCCGATCTCTATGATCATGACTACCGCCAGCAGCACGGCGATCACTATCTTAATGTTCATGGTGAACGAATGTGTTCAAGTTGTAAATAATCTGAAATCAGAAGAGGAATACATTGGTATATAAAATCGACGAATGAAATGATGAGAAGAAATAGAAAAATGGGATTTTTCGATTGCAATTACTAGAGTACTGTAAATGAATATAGCGAAAAAGAATCACAAAAAAATGTCACATAGATTTCTGTTGTACGACGATTGTTTCATTTCTTAGAAAAAAAAATCTACTGTATGAATTTTAAATAAATTTTGATACATTTAATTCAAAAGAAGCAATTGCTTGCTCTACTGATCATTAAGCTCACCTGAGGTGGAGGTATCTTATTCCAGGATTGTGAAGATTGTAGGGTCAGTGTCCCTTTTATTCTGTTTATCGAAATGTGTAGGAAGTGCGTGGGGGATTTGGACATTGTGCATGATGCTGCAACTCGGGTCCGTGTTGTCCTTAACAGGTCTCCAGCAGTAAACAATGCGGGAAGACCATCGCTAATTTTAGCGCCAACTGCACGGCGAGTGCACATTGCCGGAAACTTGGCACTTTAGATCCTCGTACACTATCAATGAAGGTTCGTGACGTCAGGAAGTAGTATGTCCGGCTGGTCACTTCATTCATCAATGGGTATTGAATGAAAATAGGTAACAAGTGGGACCTCTGGTATACGTGCACTATAAGGGGGATATTGCTTAATTCTATGTGGAGTGTTCAAATTTATAAGAATCGCAAAAATTCAACATTATATGTTTTGATGAATGATCAAAGAATTTTGAAAATACGGGGGGGGGGGGGGGGGTTATATCATTCAGAATTAGATTAAAAAACATAATAGTGAATACTGGTGAATAATTCGACGAACATTTGCGCAAAGTAAATTCAGTAGAAATCTCGTTGATTTTTACATTGGTCGTTATTTCCTGCAATATGCATGTCTAAAGCATTTCTGAAAATTTTTAATGCATAATATAGAAACAAGTACCAATATATAGCCTTTGAATCGGAGAATATTTGAATAATGAGCAATTGCAACCCATTCGAGGCACATGACCAACCAGTACTCTTTATAGCACAGGATCCATGTCTCTTTTTTTTTTGTTCATTGCTCTGTTGTGTTCTTTCATAGAATAAAACTGCTACTTGTCATTTGAAATTATATAGTGTAATTTTGGTTTATCTGACAAGACCTCCCGTACGGAGGTATCGTTAGTCCTCCATCAGTCGTCTTAGTTGTTGTATAATATTAATTTATATTATATAACCATGATGTAACGTCGATTCTGATTGGCTGGAGCGCGAGTCATTATTTTCCGATAATGACCGCTGACGGAAGATAATGACTCGGTGTGGTATTTGTCCTGATTTCAGTATTTACGATAAAAATTAAGATAGTTATTCTGTTTAATTCTAAAAGTTTAAATACACTTTTCAGAAAAAAAGTGCAATTAATTATTAATTTCGTAATTAAAGATTATGTGTTTAAATCGATTTGAATCATTATTTTAATCATATGTAGTCTTACATTCGTTATATAATATAACAAATAAGGACTTGGTCTCGGTCATTATGTCATTATAATGACCCGATGAGATTTGTAATATTGACCTCGGCCTTCGGCCTCGGTCAATATTACAACTCTCATCGGGTCATTATAATGACATAATGACCTCGACCAAGTTCATATTTGTATAATAACATTTTCGAGTATTCGAATTTTTCTTCACTGAGCAGATTTAGAGGGGGAGGCCGGGGTCACGACCCCTCCCCCTTCCATTCTTTGGTAAACATGATTAAAAATTACATCTATTTGCAAAGTAAAACCACAGGAGTTCGATATTTGTAGGTAAATTACACTGCGACGTCGCAAACTTCTCCCCTACTCGGATGTAAACCATACAAAAATTTTTTGTACGGTTTACATCTGAGTAGGTGCAGTGAAATTCACCCGCAAATATCGAACTCCTTTGGTAAAACCCTTGTTTTGATGGTCTTTTTGCAAAATTTTCATTGGCTCTATTATGAATGTCAAATAGTCCGTCTTTTTGAATTCTGGTTCTGCAAAAATACAATTAATTGTAAACGAGAAAAGTACACATATTGACGATGCATCTGCACAAAATACATGCAAGAAAGATACAATGAGATATATACTTTAAATGCTTACATGTCTGAATTTTTGACAACGAATAATATCCTCCATAGAAAAAAAACAAACAATAGGGTTCCTCTTTCGGTCATTAACATTATTTGTGTAAAGCATCATTGTAGGTAAAGAATTACTTGGGTTACGTAGCGGAAGGCTTTTTATTGCTGTTATCCATACATGTCTACATGTAGTTTGACCGTTGGTCCCCCCCCCTCCCAATCAATAGGGATGTGCAATCTACGCGTGAAGTTTGATCACTCTTGGTTAAGAAGTACTTGAAATATGGCACAGAAAGGAATTGTGTCCGTGGATTTGATGAACATGTATATTATACCCCCTCCTCAACATCATTGAAGGGAGGGGGTTATAACGATCAATATCTGAAATTGCTGTTCAAACTGTCATGGAGGCATGGGATATTTCTTATATCTCAATGAAGACAGTCAAGGTTTTCTTTTTATCTCTAAGCACATTACAAATAGCATAGACTGACATAGCCCATCACAGACTTTGATAGTTACGACCTTGATCATTAAATACTTCAAAAATCTGTGAAAAGCTTGACATTCTTCATAAAAAAATCTTGGGTGTCAAGATCTGACTTTTTGCTTGTTTCTCTTTTTTCTACAATTTATCTATCCTTCAGGACAAAGTTTAAGATTCAGCTTATATTGACTAACACTTCAGAGAAATGGCATGTCAAGATGAAAACACAAGTGAAGTATGCGAGACGTGCCACTTACAACTCAAAAGGTATGCCTGAGCTGTATCTTTTTTTTTGTGAAGTACGTCAAATGCAAAGGTCAAGTTCACATGGTCAGTAATTTTTATATCCTTTGAAGGGCCAAGAAAATATTTGAAATATCACATCCCGTTCCTTTTGAAAAATTATGCACAAGACTTAAAGAGATTCAATAGGTTCCTCATCTTATTATGATTACACAAGAAGATTCAAAGACTATAACGTTGAATTCTGTACTTTGCCCACAAGGATGGAGGACATACCATCAAACCAATAGATGAACATAGCTAAACCTTATCCATCCATCTCTCTTTTAAATAACATATATGAATGGAATGCACTGATAACGGAATATCCAATCAAGGTCGATGCCAATTTAAGACCTTGATTTCATATCAAAGCACAAATGAGGCTTTGGGAGAGTTACAAATGACATGTAAGCAAACTGATGGATTATAACAAATGTGGTGCATATTCAATTTGACAGACAAACAGACATCACAAAGCACAAATATGGATTCAGAGTGATAATAATTTGCTAGGAGTGTATTGAAGCATTTTCTCTTCAGTATACAAAGACAAAATTTCAGTTTATGATTGGCAGTGATTTATTCTCCAATACTAAGAAATGACCGAAAAGAATTTCTTTTAACAACACAGGTAGTCAATATAAAAAGGAATACAAATAAAATATTGCTTCAGAATATTTTTGAAAGGCAGAATTTGGATATACATGTACATGTACATGTATACATACTGTATGCATTATTCGAAATAACAGAAATGCTCTTGGTTTTATTGTCACATTTTGCATAATTATGCATATAGGTTAGAGAAATATTCTAATTTACTACAGAATGATGAAATACGTTTTGTTTCAGAATATTTCAAAAAGGAGGAATCCAGATATACATGCTGTATGTATTATTCAGAAAAAAAAACCCAGACATTCACTTGATTTTATTGTCAGTTTTTGCATTATCATGCCTATAAGTTAGAGAAATACTGATTACTACAGAATAATGAGATAACCATTTTGTATCACAGATATTTATCTCAGTCTCTCCACGACAGTCCCACAGTCTTGTACATAAAACTGTAGATGTCCGTCAGCTCCTCTATCTACAATAAAAAAAAGATCAAAATCTTATTTGAAAAGCTGAAGAACGATACATTTATGGCATGAGCATATTACTAATTTTTTTTCTTTTACCCAACAAAATTTGGAGAAAAAGGAGATGCTGATGATACACATGTAAAAGCGTTATCATGAACAAGTCCATATAACTTGTTATTATACCTCTACTGATTTTTTCCTATATAAAAAAGAAACTCATTAAATTTAACTAAATCCCTGAAAATCGCCTGATAAGACTATTTCCCTGCAAAGGGGTGCGTTAGTTGAGAAGACTATTTCCCTAGGGAGTTAGTTTCAAAATGGGGCGGAGCTTCTTTTGGGGTGTGTTAGTATCAGCCAATCAGCGCCGTTGAAGCTTGATCGGATGACGCTATTAATATGCGAGCAGAGTAATTCACCTCCTATCCGCTTAGCACATAAATTAATCCGCAATAAAATAAAATAAAGCCTACGCTCACGCAGCAAGATACGCCCGTTGGGATTTTTTTCACAACACCAAAATATCTAAGTCCCATAACTCTGTAACGACATATCGAATGAACCTGAAAATCGAAAGGCGGCTTCCTCTCCACAGTCCAATCAAAATGTATGAATATCATGAAAATCCGTTGACGCATATTCAAGTTATTGCGTTCCATGCGCCTATATTTTGCCCATAGCTTAACATGTATGTGCATATAACCCCCCATCCCCCTTCCTATTACACACAATATCTCGCTTATGCGACCAAAAAATTAAAAACCCGTTACATATGTCAAAGAGCATCCTTTCTACCTTAAGTATACAAAATTTCAAAACATTTCGACCAGAAATAGATTTTTAAATAATTTTTAACTATTTTAGTATATTTTCACTGTATTTTAAAATATCTAAGTCCCATAACTCTGTAACGACATATCGAATGAACCTGAAAATCGAAAGGCGGCTTCCTCTCCACAGTCCAATCAAAATGTATGAATATCATGAAAATCCGTTGACGCATATTCAAGTTATTGCGTTCCATGCGCCTATATTTTGCCCATAGCTTAACATGTATGTGCATATAACCCCCCCCCCCCCCCTTCCTATTACACACAATATCTCGGTTATGCGACCAAAAAATTAAAAACCTGTTACATATGTCAAAGAGCATCCTTTCTACCTTAAGTATACAAAATTTCAAAACATTTCGACCAGAAATAGATTTTTAAATAATTTTTAACTATTTTAGTATATTTTCACTGTATTTTAAAATATCTAAGTCCCATAACTCTGTAACGACATATCGAATGAACCTGAAAATCGAAAGGCGGCTTCCTCTCCACAGTCCAATCAAAATGTATGAATATCATGAAAATCCGTTGACGCATATTCAAGTTATTGCGTTCCATGCGCCTATATTTTGCCCATAGCTTAACATGTATGTGCATATAACCCCCCCCCCCCCTTCCTATTCGCACAATATCTCGCTTATGCGACCAAAAAATTAAAAACCCGTTACATATGTCAAAGAGCATCCTTTCTACCTTAAGTATACAAAATTTCAAAACATTTCGACCAGAAATAGATTTTTAAATAATTTTTAACTATTTTAGTATATTTTCACTGTATTTTAAAATATCTAAGTCCCATAACTCTGTAACGACATATCGAATGAACCTGAAAATCGAAAGGCGGCTTCCTCTCCACAGTCCAATCAAAATGTATGAATATCATGAAAATCCGTTGACGCATATTCAAGTTATTGCGTTCCATGCGCCTATATTTTGCCCATAGCTTAACATGTATGTGCATATAACCCCCCCCCCCCTTCCTATTACACACAATATCTCGCTTATACGACCAAAAAATTAAAAACCCGTTACATATGCCAAAGAGCATCCTTTCTACCTTAAGTATACAAAATTTCAAAACATTTCGACCAGAAATAGATTTTTAAATAATTTTTAACTATTTTAGTATATTTTCACTGTATTTTAAAATGTCTAAGTCCCATAACTCTGTTACGACATATCGAATGAACCTGAAAATCGAAAGGCGGCTTCCTCTCCACAGTCCAATCAAAATGTATGAATATCATGAAAATCCGTTGACGCATATTCAAGTAATTGCATTCCATGCGCCTATATTTTGCCCTTAGCTTAACATGTATGTGCATATAACCCACCCCTCCCCCCTTCCTATTACACACAATATCTCGGTTATGCGACAAAAAAATTAAAAACCCGTTACATATGTCAAAGAACATCCTTCCTACATGAAGTATACAAAATTTCAAACATTTCGACCAGAAATAGATTTTTAAATAATTTTTAACTATTTTAGTATATTTTCACTGTATTTTAAAAATCTAAGTCCCATAACTCTGTAACGACATATCGAATAAACCTGAAAATCGAAAGGCGGCTTCCTCTCCACAGTCCAATCATAATGTATGAATATCATGAAAATCCGTTGACGCATATTCAAGTTATTGCGTTCCATGCGCCTATATTTTGCCCTTAGCTTAAAAGGTATGTGCATATAACCCACCCCCCCTTCCCATTACGCACAATATCTCGGTTATGCGACCAAAAAATTAAAAACCCGTTACATATGTCAAAGAACATCCTTTCTACTTGAAGTATACCAAATTTCAAAACATTTCGACCAGAAATAGATTTTTTAAATAATTTTTAAATATTTTAGTATATTTTCACTGTATTTTAAAAATCTAAGTCCCATAACTCTGTAACGACAAATCGGATGAACCTGAAAATCGAAAGGCGGCTTCCTCTCCACAGACTGATCACTATGTATAAATTTCATAAAAATCCGTCGACGCGTATTCAAGTTATTTGCGTTCCATAGGCGGACGGACAGACGGACGGACGGACAGACGGACGGACTTCGCCATACCATAATACGTCCCGTCAAATGACGGGCGTATAAAAATCAAACATGAAACATGTATGAGTATGATAAATGATGTTTCTGTTTATCTTATCATCAAAAATTAATATTTTCCGTTACTAACATAACTAAGTCATTCAGTCGAGAAGGCAAGGCAAAATCATTAGAATTTCCATTGGAACCATGTGAACCTAAGAGATACATGTATGTTTGTTTCAGTATAATGCTTGTTTCGGTATACCTAAGAGATATGTTTGTTTCAGTATAATGTTTGTTTCGGTATAATAAAACAGTTAAAGTATACCATTGAGGGAGTTAGCAAGATTCTGGTTCCCCTCGACCAGACCTATTTCCCTCGGCTTTGCCTCGGGAAATAGGTCTGGTCTCCGGGAACCAGAATCTTGCTAACTCCCTCAATGGTGTACTTTAACTGTATATTATCTGATACTAGTATGATTCAATTTACATACAGTGATGATTCGTTAGTCCGGAATTCGTTACTCCGGAAAATTCGTTACTCCGGACGATTTCTCAGGGAACAAACGTGCATAGTGCAAAAATGATCCGATAATCCGGAAATCCGCGTTCCGGATCCGGACGGTAGTTTTCGGGAACGGACGTGCGGATCATATGTTATTTTGTCCCGTTAGTCCGGACGATATAAGCAACTACGGACGTGTTTTCATAACAATTAATTTTTACCTGGAGAAATCTACACGGACGTGTTTTCATAACAATTAAGTTTTACCTGGAGAAATTTACCGGAAAACCGGCGGGTTAATTAGGCGATGGGATACGCAGTACTAGCTTGGGGTACGTGTACTTACGTGGTTATCAAATCTATGCATGAAAAGACTTAATTGTTTGCTTGGTCACTTTCTTAATTCTTATCGTGACAATATTTTGAACAGATGCACGCCCTAAAATCATTTCAAATTAAAGTTGATATTTTTTAATTCTAATGTTTGTATCACGATGAAAATGGAAGTGAACTGAGAATGTTAGAGTTAGTTATAATATTGAAGGCTTGTTTTTAGTTAAAATAGAATAGAAAACGAACGTCAACCGCTCTTGACAGACGATGATTTCCGTTTTTTTTTTTTCAGGAAGAAAAGTGGTAAGTTTCGGTAGGTATTGGTAATTATCGGCGCCCGCGGAACCTCGATGCTTAGATAAGATTTATTCTTATTTTAAAGGTTAAAGTAACGCTATATCCCGCGTAATAAATCGGAGGCCTCCCTCCACTTTCGTTTGATCTTTATTCTTGTGCATTTCGTCTATTCATTTCTATTAATTTGATTAGAATTATAAAGAAATAAAACTACTTGTATATTCATTTTCAATGATGAGAGAAGTATTGACTTCAAGACGATCTTACCGATACAAAAAAGTGAAGACAAAATCCCGGCACCCGAACCACCTTCCCTATTCTAGTTTTTAGCGCTAATGCTTTAAAGACATATCTAGAGATTTAATAATCCAAAATTTTCAAGAATTAAAGATTAAATCAAATTATCTATGATGAGAAAATATTTGTTTACAAGACAATTTAACCGTACAAACACACGCATAAAAACGGCCGAATCCCCCCCCCCCTTTACTTTGGAATTTGGCGCTCAAGTTATGATATTTTTAACATGATTCAGTAATCCGGAAAATTCGTTAATCCGGACGAATTCCTCGGGAACCAAATCGTCCGGACTAACGAATCATCACTGTACTTAATTAAACATAGTACTGACATCATGAAACATGCTGAAATAACTAGAACTACCCTAAAGTGGATGAATTATACCCTCCGCGGGACTTTTTTTTTTATAAATGGGACCATTTATGATGCAACGTGAAAAGCCTACCAATTATAGTATGTAGCAAATCTGCTTTCAAATCTTCTTAACTTAAACTGCAACATAAGTCCAAAGTCAAGGTCACAAGATCAAAAGTCATGATACCAAACTGTAGTACTCTTTGTGGTGAATGTTGTATGAAAGACCTACCATTTATAGTATGAAAGAAATCTGCTTTCAAATTTTTTTTTTAAACATGTCCTTATTTCAACATAAGTCCAAAGTCAAGGTCAAGGTCTTAAGGTCAAAAGTCATGATACCAAACTGTAGCACTCTTTGTGGTGAATGTGTGTATGAAATATGAAAGGCCTACCATTTATTGTATAAAAGAAATCTGCTTTCAAAACATCTTAACATAAAATGTTGTACAGGGTGAAGGTCAAGGTCACAAGTTCACAGGGTCCAAAGTCATGGTACCAAAATGTTGTACTCTTTATAGTGAATGAGTGTATGAAACATGAAAGGCCTACCATTAATAGTATTAAAGGAATCTGCTTTCAAAACATCTTAACATAAAATGTTGTAAAGGGTGTAGGTCAAGGTCACAGGGTCAAAATTCATGGTACTTAAATGTAGTACTCTTTATGGCGAATGTGTGTGTGAAATATCAAAGGCCTACCATTAATAGTATAAAAGAAATCTGCTTTAAAAACTTCTTAACCGTTTGCGGGGGGTATAATTACAGTACAATTTTTGCTGGCGGTAATTTCGAGATTTGACTTTACATTGGGCCAAATGTATCTACATGTATTATAAGAGAGGGGAAGAAGAGGAACTTACAATTTTTGTGGTAGGTTTTCCTGCACCATGACCTGACTTTGTGTCAACTCTTATCATCAAAGGATTGGTCTGAAAGATAATTAAACACATTTACATGTATTTGGGAATACTTCATGGTAAAACGTTGCCGTATAAAGAGTTTTTTAATTTATGACATTACCATTTTTCCAACTGAATTAAAAGAATTTGCCTACCTTTGGCATTCCTTTTTGAAAAGTTTGTGTAACACTCCTTGTGCGTAAAAGTGTGAATGAAGTGAGTAAAACCTTATACCTGTTTAGAGCAATCTCTCATCACATGATGCATTTGAGCTATATATTTGAGGGAGTGAAGGGGGACGACTCTGTCATCATGGTCACCAGTCAACAACAAGATGGACGGATACTGTGTATCATTTGATGGTACAGCTATATTATGTAGTGGAGAATACCTATAAAAAAAGAAAATTAGGCAAAATGATAGATATTGATTTATTCAGAACAATGAGGCAAAGGAAACAGTTTTCTTACTTTTTTGTACTCAAATGAAAAGCAATGTTTTTCTTATATTTTAAGCCCTATCGTTAAAGTAACCTTTTCATTCTTCATAAAGTCATCTCTGCTTGAAAGATGAACATTAAGTGATGCCTTTATAAGCTGGAATAATGAATGCATTTTGTTGAAGTATGATCTAAATCCGATAAAACATGAAAGTACATGTACATGTACTTCCAAGCTTCTAACTTCTGGATAATAGTGACCTTGACCTCTAAGGATTGACTTTTAGCTACCATTGTCCTAAAGCCTTCATAGTGAATAACATGAAGTCTGAAATGATTTTTATTGTTACTTCCCATTTAGGATGGTACATGTTTCTGACCTACATGTACATGTGGATTAATTGTGACATCAAAATGATCAAATCTTACGGAAACGGTCCTTGAACTCTGGGAAATGATGGTATAAAATCGATATTACCGTATCATTTTTATGACGTCATAATGGTACTACACAAATAGCATCTCAAATGGGAAATAACTCTGAATTCCACACTCATATATAAATGTACATGAACTCCTTACTTTTATATGTTTGAGGAGGTATATGCACATGTACATGCTTTTCTTCCTTCAAAATCTTGTTACTAAGTGACCTCGACCTATCAGAAATGACCTTGCATGAATATTGTCCTGGATAGTCATAAATCTATACAATATATATACAAAAATACATAAATACATGTGTTCTTACTTTATTAACCACTTATACTGGTCAGGTTTATCACTACATCCATAGTCTGTTGTCCAAGCATGTCCTATAGTAAACTTGTGGAATTTCAGCATATCCATAACTCTGCAAATATACAGTATACATTTACTTTACATATGTACACTGTAAATTTGTATATTCTGGGCTTTTATTTCATATAGAACTAAATTTCTTTGTAATCATATGTGCTATCATTGGCTATTTTTAAAATATCTCACAACTTGAATATTTTTTTAAAGACTTGAATAAGAATGAACTTTTAAATAAATTTATATCACGTCATCAGACTATAAAATTGATTCAGATAACTTAATTTCTATATAACATCTATAAAGAGCTATAATATGGTGTCATAATAAGAATATCACTGGCAGTAGCTTTAAATGAAAAGATGTCCTTGACCATGTAAAAATTCCGAGTGAGCACATGCTTCCAGAAACACTTTATATCTAAGATATCCTTACCCTACTTGAGCTATACAGCAACCAAACAGATCAGGCCTCTGGTTGGCACATGCTGCCACCAACAATCCCCCGTTGGATCCTCCATTGATACTAATCCTGTGTAATAGAAATCACCCACTCATTAGGTATCGGCATGATAATGAGGGAGCCCAATAGGAAATTAGGAATTACCAATTTTCAATAAAATCTAACCTATCTGGATTAAAACAATAATAAAATCACTACTTCATGATTAGCATTTCACATGTGAGAACAGCAACTACAAAATCTCATTTTTTCTAAATCAAATACCATTTGTAACTACTCTGGATGTTATTTGTGAGAAAAGTACTTAATTTCTCATCCAAAACAACTGGAAAACAGCTTAATGTGTAAACATGGTAAATATTTTAAGAAACTGAATTTCCAAGATGTACAAAATATTGGCATTCAGTAGTCCGCATATTCAGAAACAGCTTTGTTAGAATCTGAAACTCAATTGTAATATTAAGAGATCATAATAATTCTCATACTGAACTACATGTATGTTCTTTGTCATCGAAAGCTTTATCTTCTGACCTCAGACTTTACTGGTATCATCCTCACATCAAAGAGAAACCATGTATAGAATACAAAAGCTCTACCTTAAAAACTTTCGCAGTTACAATGGTATGTACTGACGTCCAGATACTGTGCATATACATGTACATGTATATATGTATGTGCTACTTTTACAAGAGGAATCCAGAATCCAATTTCAAGAGAAAAATGCGAAATTGGAAGTTAACATATGGATGGACAGATTTTTCAATGCAGGGTCCTTATTATGTTTTCAATTGTACATTTGAATATAGAACTTTTACCAGTAATACCATTTTAATACTATATTACTACATGTACATAATGTATGACTATTATGTGTCATGCCCTTCCAGGACCTGTTTTGTCAATAAAGCATATCTTATGTTATCTTATACATGTACTATACAGCAGAATGGAAGTCTACAGGTGGTATAGACCAAAAGACAGATAGACAGACAGACAATTCAATATAAGGTCCTTATTATGCTGAAAAGTCTTCATAAAGCTAGTAAAACTATACCTTTTAGCACAAGTGTATTTGTTGTCTATCAGATACTGAGCAGCCGCCTGGAAGTCATCGAACACATTCTGTTTATTACCCAGCATTCCTCCTTTATGCCACGTCTCTCCGTACTCTCTGAAAATATACATGGATGAAACATTTGAGTAAATAGTTTATTTGAATCCATGAAAGGGTAAAATTCACGTACATTTATGTACACGTAAGATTTAGATTAAGACTTCATTAGAGTACTAAAACTTGAGATCAAATATGCATATACACATGTACATGTACATACACAATGTACTTTCTCAACTTTACAACAAAGAGTAAAATCAGAAACTGTAAGATTGATACAGTAACAAACAAATGACAAGTAAAACACATCCTTCATCAATCCAGTCCTTGTACTATACAGAGTTATTTCCTATTTTGGACAGTACATTAGTAAATTACATAGAAGTAAATAAATTGTGACATCATCGAATTAACAAGTGTAAAATACTGGAAAATGTGCTCCAAATACGATGTTTCTTTAGGATTTTCTTTACATCAGTCATCATTTTGCATTTACATCAGAAACCTTCCGAAATTGGAAATACATATATATTTTAACTCTGCATATAATAAAGACAGAGTGGATAGGGCTATAAATAGGAAACATAAGCATTACGTATAATTATGCCTACCCTCTACCTCTAATTAATGTTAGCCACGGCATAAACTCCACCAAGATTCTGTAAGAGCACCAATCCAGTGCTCCAAGTTGCGACTAAATTGGTCGCATTTGCGACTGAAAATTTGGTTTTGCGACCTTAATTTAAATGAACTCGCAAAATCTCGACCATAAAAAAAAAATCAGGCGTCGAAGAGACTACGAGCGGGAACGTTAAGATGTTGAAACCAGTTTTTGGTCGGTAAGAACTACTCAGTATTCTAAAGGACTGTATAATACTATAGGCATAAACGACGTGGACATTATTTCTATAATATTGGAATAGGGGTGTTTATCAGTTTTTACTTTTAAATTAGAAACTTTTTTTTATCAGAAATTCACTTTAATCATTTACGATAATCAAGATAATAAAAAAATCTATCAGATGCACATGAATTACAGATTTGTTTCTGTGATGTAAAATTTTAAGAGCCATTCTCTGTAAGGACCAAAGTGGTCAAAAAACGATCATCTCAGATTTTCATGATTTTGAGTGTATGAGCCAAGTTTGACCCCCTGATAGTAAAAATAACATTTGTTTTTGTATACGACAATCCGTTGCCATGGTAGCCACCCCATCCCATTTTGACAAGAAAAGGGGGCTCTAACGAGCATGAAATGAACTACTTTCAAGTACAATTTGCTCAGGTAAAGCCTTTCAATTGTTCAATTTTTCATCCAAATTATAAAACTAGATACCTTGCTCTTTAAGTTGTGTCATTAAATTATGGTCGAAAAACTTTTAAAATCATTCAAATTTCACGACAAAGTTTCAATATTTTGACATTTTACAAAAACACAAAAAATCATCATTTTCGGCTATGCATAGCAAAATAACCCAGGATAAGTGAAGTGATTGAATATTGTTGAATGAATGTTTGACTATCTAGTAGGAAAATATAAACCAGAAGTCTCTGACGAGACTGTAGCTCTCCTGGTTGTTTTTTCTAAAACATCAATTTCCTTCTTTTTTTTTTAAACCAAGACCATAGATAGCAGGCACTCTAACAAATTATAAGTAGCATGACAAAACTACATATCCATTATACTGCAACTATAATAGCACACATATAATTCATAATATCCGAGATAAAGTATTTCTAAAAAGAATGTCACACCCATTTTCCAAGATCCTAGGGGCCAAGGACTGCTAGCTCAAATGAACTACCAATGACACATCAAGACTTGGATAAAGAATTAACTCCCCATCATAAATAGCTTTAAACGAGAAGAGAGCACAACTATATAGGAAAAATTACCACACCCATTTTCAAAGACCCTAGGGGTATAAGGCTAAAAAAAAACATCAGGTGCACATCTATGCCACAGACCTGTATAATCATTGCAAAAAGAATTAATTCTACATCATTTATAGTGTCAGAGGAGTTGCAAGCACAAGATTACATTTACTTATATAGGAAAAATGACCACACCCATTTCTGAGACCCTAAGGGTCAGGGGCTAAAACATAAAAACAGGTGCACAACTCAGTGATTGGGATAAGCATGCGCCCTGCGCCATAGTCACATTCAATATCAAAATGGCACATTTAAATTTCACTGAGTGCGCCAATGTGGCGAATTCAATTCTTAAACAAATTGTGGAAATTTTCCGTTTTTTACTCAACGTGGTGATGACATCACCATATTCACTTCTGACTTTGTTATATGATTGGCCATTATTGTTAACCTGTAAAAACTGATGGAGATCTTTACATGTTCTGGTTTCTTTCGGGTTTTTTTTCCAACCTGTTCATGGCACATTCATTTTCAACAATGGCACATGCATTTTGCAAATGGCACATTGATGTTCCAGGATATGGGGTCATTGTCACATTCACCTGATTGCCTATCCCAATCACTGACAACTAGACCAGAGACCCATAATATTGCAATAAGAATTTAGTCAGAGGAGTTGTGAGCACAAGATTACATAGAGTTATATAGGAGAAAATGACCACACCCATTTCTATGACCCTGGGGGTCAGGGGCTCAAACAAAATATCAGCACAACCAGACCACAGACCCATCACATTGCAGAAAGAATTAAGTCTCCATCATTTAAAGTGTCAGAGGAGTTGCGAGCACAAGATTACATAGAGTTGTATAGGAGAAAATGACCACACCCATTTCTAAGACCCTGGGGGTCAGGGGCTCAAACAAAATATCAGGTGCACAACAAGATCACAGACCCATCATACTGCAAAAAGAATTAAGTCTTCATCATTTATATTGTCAGAGGAGTTGCGAGCACAGATTATATAGAGTTATATAGGAGAAAATGACCACACCCATTTCTAAGACCCTGGGGGTCAGGGGCTCAAACAAAATATCAGGTGCACAATGAGACTACAGACCCATCATATTGCAAAAATAATTAAGTCTCCATCATTTATAAAGTCAGAGAAGTTGCTAACACAAGATTACATAGAGTTATATAGGAGAAAATGACCACACCCATTTCTAAGACCCTGGGGGTCAAGGGGCTCAAACAAAATATCAGGTGCACAACAAGACCACAGACCCATCATATTGCAAAAAGATTTAAGTCTCCATCATTTATAGTGTCAGAGGAGTTGCGAACACAAGGTTACATAGAGTTATATAGGAGAAAATGACCACACCCATTTCTAAGACCCTGGGGGTCAGGGGCTCAAAAAAAATATCAGGTACACAACTAGACTACAGACCCATCATATTGCAAAAAGAATTAAGTCTCCATCATTTATAGTGTCAGAGGAGTTGCGAACACAAGGTTACATAGAGTTATATAGGAGAAAATGACCACACCCATTTCTAAGACCCTGGGGGTCAGGGGCTCAAAAAAAATATCAGGTACACAACTAGACCACAGACCCATCATATTGCAAAAAGATTTAAGTCTCCATCATTTATAGTGTCAGAGAGTTGCAAACACAAGGTTACATAGAGTTATATAGGAGAAAATGACCACACCCATTTCTAAGACCCTGGGGGTCAGGGGCTCAAAAAAAATATCAGGTACACAACTAGACCACAGACCCATCATATTGCAAAAAGATTTAAGTCTCCATCATTTATAGTGTCAGAGGAGTTGCGAACACAAGGTTACATAGAGTTATATAGGAGAAAATGACCACACCCATTTCTAAGACCCTGGAGGTCAGGGGCTCAAACAAAATATCAGGTGCACAACAAGACCAAAGACCCATCATATTGCAAAAAAAATTAAGTCTCCATCAATTATAGTGTCAGAGGAGTTGTCCGGACAAGATTACATAGAATTTAATGACCACGCCCATTTTATAAGACCCTGGGGGTCAGGGACTGAAACTAAATGTCAGGTGCACAACTAGACCATGGACCAAGTAAAATGCAAAAAGAATTAACTTTCTATCTCTAACAGTTTCAGAGGAGTTGTCCGGACAAGATTACATAGAATTTAATGACCACGCCCATTTTATAAGACCCTGGGGGTCAGGGACTGAAACTAAATGTCAGGTGCACAACTAGACCATGGACCAAGTAAAATGCAAAAAGAATTAACTTTCTATCTCTAACAGTTTCAGAGGAGTTGTCCGGACAAGAATTGTTTACGGACAGACGGACAGACAGACAGACGGACAGACGGACAGACGTACAGACGGACGGACGCCGGACAAAGGGTGATCGCATAAGCTCGACTGGTCTGAGACCAGTAGAGCTAAAAATCCAGAGATGTTATTTTTGTTTGAAGAAAATAAATCTTATTCAAAAATGGTTACCATGGCAACATCTGCATTTTATATGATTGATGGATAACATAAAGTATCTCAGATCACAGAAGACAGAAACATGTAATTTTTGTATATTATTGAAGCTTTCAATTTTTCTGACATTTTTATTGAACTTTAATATATATTTTATCATCGGTTGCCATGGTAACCATGTCTAAAAAGGCAAAATTGACACTTTTAAAAGCAATTTTCCGTCTTTTCCTGTTATTTCTTTGCCTTTTATGAAAATAAGAAAGACAATTTCTTTGTTTCACTCATATAGGATATTTTTTTTTCTAATATCACTAAAATCAAAGGAAAATATATGAAAAATACTAGGATATCTCCATAGCAACGAACCATTGTTATCATCAATAGACAGTGAAATTTTCATTATTATGTTAAAATTTTCTTTTTCTATCTTTCATCATGTATATTTCAAAGCTTAATTTGATTAATTTTTAATAAATGAATGACATGAAGCTTTTAACAGAAACTGTAGAAAAAAGGAGTCATAAAACTTAAGGGAAAATAGTAAATTTTAAAGAAAAATCACGAAAAACTGGGAAATAAATTCTTAAATCATATATTCTTATTTCAAACAAACACCTAAACATATAACATTGTATTACTGTACAAACTTGATCAAACATGCTAATCTTTATATCAGTTTCATTAATTTAAGAATATCAAGTTATCTAATTTGGAGATCGGTTGCCATGACAACCATGTTTTTCAATGTGTATTTGCCACAATTCCCAAGTTTTTTAATTCTGAAAATGCAAATACTCGATGGAAAACGCTATATAGATATGTGTATACATCTCATTCAAGATTACTGTTTTGTGAAATTTCATTGCCAAATTTTGTGTTTTTATAATCTATCATCTTTTGGAGTCTCTTTACCTTTTAATATAATGTATAAGATATTTTCCAGGTACTTAATTTTTCTAAATTTTTAAATTTAGGGTAGACAGAAAAGAATGGAAAAAATGAATATCTCTCAATAGCAATACGTCATCAGTCATAGTCATGATTTGCACGCTACAAAATTCCATTATGAGTTTGTTTCTATCTTAATATCTCTATTACCTTTTGAGCATTGAATCAAATGGTATGAATTTTTTGTAGTTGTAAAAGATCCATGAGAATTCAAGGGAAACAGTTTCTTTTTTTTTTTTTCTATCCGAGGGCTGATTGATATGTTGTGAACCTTGTATTGATGGATTTAAATTTTATTATACATTTTGAATCATTTTTCTACATAATCCCCTTCAGTATCTTTACACTTTTGCCACCGGTGTGTAACAAATCCTTATCTTGACTGGTCAGAAAACCAAGGCTCACAACATAGCAATCAGCTCTCGTACATGTAAAAAATAAAAATTTGTAATTATACTCACCGCAAACAAACTTTGGGTTTTTTTAAGAAACACCCTGTCCGTCTGTCCGTCTGTCCATCCGGTTAAGAAGTTCTTAAAGCTTACTCTTCAAGTATAAGTGATAGGGCTTTCACATTTCATAAAGCACATTAACCATAATAAGTACTACATTTTTATACCAAAACACTTGGCATACATTGTACTTTTAAACTATAAGGGATAGGGGATCCGTTTAGAGACAAACATCCCGCAGGGGTATAATTCATCACTGTAAGGGCAGTTCTAGTTTTTAATTGAAAAAGGGATCGTATCTTTGTACAATTTTATCAATGATGATTCTCCTGTTTTCTAAGGAAATGTTATGTCATAACTGGTTTATTATATGTTATTATACTTTTGGTAGTGTGATGTACAGGTTTTCCGCAATTCTATTTTATTTCCAAGTTCTGGTGCATGAGCAATTCTAGAAAAACATTCAAGGGGAGGGGATCAGAGGCATCGGTTTGGGAGGAGGGGGGGTCAAACCCATGGACTTCAGTACAGTTATACGTAAAAACTGAGAAACAACAATTTTTGGCAAGGGATGTGTTTCTTTTGAATACACCAAAAGGGTAACTATAACTGTATCCCTCTTTTCTGTCCATTGGATCTTTTAGTACAAAATTATAGGAACCATCCTATAAACATTTATCAGAAAGCAGTTCAGATATCTCGCTTACATTAACTGAAATGTGGTAAATTGTTCATTGGTTTCAATTGTACAACGATACTGATGATACAAGGTGTTTTTTTTTTATTCATGAAAAGATATGCAATTAATTTTTTAATGTCCTGTTTCAATCATTGTTTTACACAGTAAGGATCACAACCTCTCTGTTGAAAACATTGAAAAGACCAATTGATATTAGCAGATTCAGATTTTTTTTATTCCGAAAGGGAGGATGTGTCCAGAAAATTGCGTTTAGAAAAAAAGGTATGCAAAACGAGGAAAAAAAAACCATAGCTTTCATCAGGGTTCAGTGTTTGAAAGAAAGAACGTTTTAGGTTTCAAGTCTCACAGAACTCAATGCCATATTTCACAAGCTTGTGTGTTGATGAAATAAATTGTTGTAACCCCCCCCCCAAAAAAATGACTTAAATTTCCTTGTTATGAAATCAAGAATCAAGGTTAATGCTGCGCTTCTGGTATTCCATGGATTAGCATATTTAGAGTTGGCCCTTTGGCAAGTTTGAACACACGGAGCTGAAAAAAACATGTGTTTGTGAAACACGAATGCCCCCTTTGGCATCTTTGTCGGTAAAACAGCTGAAAAGTAGTTAACATTTTGAGGTCGAGGTCACAAGGTCAAATTTGTATCCAAGGAAAGGTCTTGCCAAAAGAAAGTCATATGTGAAATATGAAAGACCTATCACTTACCATTCAAAAGTTATGGCCAAGTTAAAGTTTTTGCAGACAAATAGACAGACAGACGGACTGACAGACCAAAAACTATATGCCCCCGAATCTTCGATTACGGGGACATAAAAATGGTGTTATGAAACATCTATCTTTGGCCTTGACTTTTGTTTCTTTTCAATGAATAGTGCATATCCATCTCAAAAATTTACTGAGCAGAACCGTTAGTCATCAGGAGTTATGATCAGGATGTTTGAATTTTTTTTGTCAATTTGATAGTTTGACAGTAGCTCATGTATTTATCATTCAACCATGCACTATCCTCTGTACTAAGTATTTGCACTTTTATTAGGGAGGCATGGTACGGCATGCCTAAGAGTTTGATAAAAATATACATAAGGTTGGGTCTGACCCAAAAAGTAAAAAAATTGTTTTTTCCGAATATCACACCAGGTTGCCATGGAAACAGACTTTACACATTGAGAAAATGCATATCTGGGCGTTTCTGAAGTCACAAACATCAATTTTGCAGCAAAATCTAAAACAAACAGTGATGAATTATTAGTCCCCTATCATTGCTCTTTCAAGTTAGATAAATAATGTTGGGTTTAATGCATAATCTATATGTTCCCATAGCAACAACAAAGGTATCTTATCAAAAAATTGCTCTTGGCATTTTTTTTCAAAATTCAATGATAAATAACTTTTATTTTTGATTTTTTTTATGCAAATATAACATCAGCATTCACATTGGAACAAAGTTTGTTATCGTTGCTATGGCAACATAAACTCAAATAGCAGAAATAAAAGTAATTTTAGACTTAATTTAGTGTCCGTTTTTACTAGATCATTGAACTTTAATTGAAAGTGATGATAATTAATAAATGTATTCAATTAGACATTTCTTTACATGGAAGAAAATTCAACAAAAATATTTAGGAAATAGTCCGTTGCTATGGAAACATATGTGTAAAAATGTACATAAGGCCACTTTGAGTCCTTGGATACCGGCATCAAAGGTCAAGTAACCTGAAAATGTTTTAATCTAAAATAAAATTCAGACTTTGCTTTGTCATATATGTAAAAATAGTTGTGCAAGCACGTCTCTTTTTTTCAAGGAAAAGGCTTCAAAAATAGCGGAAAATGCCTTTTTCAGATCGTATGGCCAAATTACTATAGCAACTACTATCATTTTGAAACTTGTTTCATTTTTTTTGATAGAGTTTATAGCATCCACCATCAATTTGAAAAAAAATCTTATCATGTACCCATTAAGAGAGAAGCAAAATTGGTAAAATACAGACAACATTTTGAAATTGATATATCAATATAAGTTAATTTTGTTGTCATGGTAACAAGCAATTTTCACAATATCAGACACTACGAGTGAGCTTATTTAAAATTTTACGTTTAATATGATTTTAGTATAGAAATATTCAAGATAATATTATAGAAACTGAAAATTAAAGCATACTCATGAACATTTTGCTATTCGGTACATCTGAATATGCTGCGTTGCTATGGAGAAATATGTGGTTTTTTCATATATTTCCTCTACAATTTAATGATTTCTTCAAAATATGATATACCTGTTATACGAAAACAATGAAATTGTTAAGTTCCGTTTATTATAAGGCACAGGAACAAAGACAAATGACTTGAAAATGCTGAAAATAGTGAATATTGTAATTTTTTGACATGGTTACCATGGCAACCGATTACAAAATACAGCCTCAATTGACGTAAGAATATCATGAGATCTCTAACTTTGATTTTCATACTATTTTGGTATTTTTATCTTTTTTGAATTTGAAATGCTGCTCGTAAAACAGAAATAGAGTAAAATGCAGATGTTGCCATGGTAACAATTTTCAAAATAAGTTTATTTTCTTTAAACAAAAATAACATCTCCAATTTTTTTATATTGTTATGAGGAGAGATTGAATTATCTGAAAACAGTATCATATCAGGCGCGAGTGCCTGCATCATTTTGTAGATACCTCATGAAAAGTGCTAATTTACGAGTTTGTGAATTTTGGCAAAATTACGCATATTTGTCTTGAAAATTAACATATTTGGAAATAATTTTCTTTTAATTTTTCTTCTTCATTATTAAGTTCCTGGGTTACGCTGTCAAATGTTTGCATTAAATCTAATGCTGATAAGTTAATTTAAAAACAGTGAGGTTACAAACCTACCTCATTTTGTCTCATTTTTTACCACCTGAAATTGGGCCAAACAAGTCAGTGCGTTACCATGGCAACCGTTACATGTATGAATGAAAATGATATCAATTTTGAATACAGGTCTTATGTTGACCAAAATTTATCAAAATCACGAAAATCTGAGGTGGTCATTTGAACACCCCTATAAAATTCTTTGGTTTTTAACAGAGAATGGCTCTTAAGTACCTTTATAAAATCGATAAAGTAAAGCTAACGGAGGCAGACTACTGACACATGTACGTACATTAATAAACAATGTCTACCCCAGCAACGTCTACCCTTGCGCAACACTTTAATCCTGTTATCTATTTAGCGATGAATGCAATTGTTTTCAGCACACAATGAATGGCTTCATACACGTATACATTTTAGAATGTCTGTGATTTGAAAGAACATGTAAGACTTTTGTCACATACAATTTTCTTTTATCGTTTTAAAACTTCTTTTGCTATTGGTGAAAGATAGCTTACGTGAGTAATGCCGATGCAAGGGATAAAACTGATTACGTCAAAGTGTTTTCTAGCAAGGCTTTCCCTGTATATACTTTACAAATGTACGAGAAAATACAGGTTTTTGTTTCTGGAAAGTCAAACATACACAAATAGCGACCAATATTTTGCTTATTGCGACCAAATTTGGAAATGGCACCCAAAATTTAACCAAGGTGGCTTTTTGGCAACCAAATCTTGAATGCTACTTGGAGCACTGTAATCTGGACACAGAGAAATGTGGTGATATAGGAATGTTAAATAAACAATGTAATAGTACCTACCCTCCACCTCTAATGTTAGCCACGGCATAAACTCCACCAAGATTTTGTAAGAACACCAATCTTGACACGGAGAAATGTGGTGATATAGGAATGTTAAATCCACCATAGCCATATAGCAACACTGGGTTATTACCGTCTAACGCAACATCCTACAGAAAATGAAAATACATGTAGTATCTCATAACTTTTTTTTTTCATATTTCATATTAAAAAAATATAAAATACATTGCATATAATGTACATTCAACAAATTGGTACTAGCAAATCATCATATGAATATAGAATATCTATCTGATTGCATATAGCAAAACAGATTTTGAAATTTAGTTTCATAAAATCATACTTTCTCACTGGCAGGCACTGTTAATTATAATGCTCTATTTCACCTTTAACATCTACAGAATGGTCACGAGTACTTCCAATGTGGAACAACAGCTGATGAAAACGTAGAGTAATCAAAGATTACAAAGCTCACCTCATGGCAGCATTTTATCATGGCAGCAAAAAGGGAGTAGTCAAAGACTACACAGTTTTTAATTTGAGAATCTGTCCTATTGATGACCAACGAATATGCCGACAGTTAAACAAAACAGAAAAGGGAAGTAGACTGTTGATACCCAAATCTTACTTACATGTGCACTCAAGCGGGAAATGTAGATCATGACCTACATTTGAATGTAGATTTGTGATCTACTTATAAAGGCATATCATCTGTGCAAGTTCAGCCTTCCTAGCACTTAAAAAAAAGAAATAAAATTTCTTAAATTGATACCAAAATCTTCCTCAAATGTGCACTTTACTAGTCTTTAGTGGAAAATATAGGTCATGACCTACATTTGAACATAGATTTGTGATCTACTCATAAAGGAGCATCATCTGTTCACAGTTTGGCCTTCCTAGCACTTAAAATAAGCTTAAAATGCATCAAAGATGCAAAGTGCCGAGTTGCAAAACTTGAATGTAAGTATGAACATTCAGACTTAAAATATACAAGAATTGTATAAATATATGGTCTCGACAGATGGGAGGCATTATTAGAACGTTTCAGGTTGATACACATTCATATATAATCCAGAAACCATTTTCTATTATCTGAGTCCTACAAATTTGACCTTTGATCTTTTGATCCCAAAATCAATATATCATCTTTGATTCATGGGAAACATTTCTGGCAAGTTTCATGATCATATGTGCAATACATGTTCAAATATGGTCCAGAAACCATTTTCAATCATCTGAGTCCTATGATCTTGACCTTTTGACCTCAAATTCAATGGAAGGATTCCTTGATTCATGGGAAATATTTCTGGAAACATTAAGTCCTGTGACCTTGATCTTTGACCCTTTGACCCCTAAATCAAAAGTGGTCATTTTCTATTCACTGGAAACATTTCTGGCAAGTTACATGATTATAGGTGCAATACAGGCTCAAATTCAGTCGGGAAACCATTTTTAATCATCTTAGTCCTGTGACCTTGACCTTTGACCTTTTAACCCCAAAATTGATAGTGGTCATCCTTGATCCATGGGAAACATTTCTGGCAAGCTTCATGATTATAATTGCAATACAGGCTGAAATATGGTCCGGAAACCACTTTCAATCATCGGAGTCCTGTGACCTTGACCTTTGACCTTTTGACCCCAAAATCAATAGGGGTCATTCTTGATTCATGGGAATCATTATTGGCAAGTTTCATGACTTTAGGTGCAATACAGGCTAAAATATGGCCAGGAAACCATTTTCAATCATCAGAGTCCTGTGACCTTGACCTTTGACCTTTTGACCCCAAAATCAAAAGTGGTCATTTTCTATTCACAGGAAACATTTCTGGCAAGTTACATGATTATAAGTGCAATACAGGCTGAAATATGGTCAGAAAACCAATTTCAATCAACAGAGTCCTGTGACCTTGACCTTTGACCTTTTGACCCCAAAATCAATAGGCCTCATCCTTGATTCAAGGGAAACATTTCTGGCAAGTTTCATGATTTTCAATCATCTGAGTCCTGTGACCTTGACCTTTGACCTTTTGACCCCAAAATCAATTTTCAATCATCTGAGTCCTGTGACCTTGACCTTTGACCTTTTGACCCCAAAATCAATAGGCCTCATCCTTGATTCAAGGGAAACATTTCTGGCAAGTTTCATGATTATAGGTGCAATACAGGCTGAAATATGGTCCGGAAACCATTTTCAATCATCTGAGTCCTGTGACCTTGACCTTTGACCTTTTGACCCCAAAATCAATAGGGCTCATCCTTGACTAATGGTGAGTAAGTGTATGAAGTTTCATTGTTAAAGCCTCTTTCGTAGTTGACTTATAGTCCGGAAACCAATTGTTGACGCCCTCCCGCCCGCCCGCCCAGACGCCCGCCCAGACGCCCGCCCAGACGCCCGCCCAACCGCCCGCCCAGACGCCCGCCCAGACGCCCGCCCGTCTCACATCAAATTAAGAGCCGAGTTTTGCAACTCGGCTAATAAAACTTCTTTACATTGATACCCAAATCTTCTGAACATTTGCACTCAAGCAGAAAATACATGTATACATCATGACCTACATTTGAATGCGGATTTGTGACCTACTCATAAAGACGCATCATTTGTGCAAGTTTGGCCTTCCTAGCAATTAAAATAAAGAAATTTAACATTGATACCCAAATATGCACTCAAGCGGGAAATATAGGTCATGACCTACATTTGAATGTAGATTCTTGATCTACTCATAAAGCAGACAATGACACAGAAGCCGACACCCGACGCAGATTCCGATGACAGGGTGATAGCATAAGCTCCCTCTCATTTCATGAGGTGAGCCAAAAAATCCTCTAGAGATAACATATTTCAAGAATGCTTCCCCTGAAATTTTCACTGGTTTCCAAAAAAATTGATGACGTCACATTTAATTTACGTCAGATACCCTCTAAATTGGGAATTTTAACTCTCAATCAAATTCTTTCTTTTATGAAGGTTACTCCATAAGCAGTGTGCTTTTCTTCCTTGAGGCCCTCTGTATATCGAAAGGACTGAATACGCGCTTAGACATGTAAGAGAAAGCATACATGTGAACCTCCTGGCGGGAGGACGAAATCTCCCGACGAAACGAGGACCCTCCCGATGAAAAATAGTCCTCCCGATGAAACAGAATCCTCCCGACGAAAACGAAAAATCCTCCAGATTTCTCCAGATGAAATGCAAAATCCCCATTTGTGTATTACGTTACGCATTACGCCGTCTGTGGTAACAAGATAATCAATTTAATAAGTGCTAATTATACAGGTGACAAAAACAAAGTAATTAGCGTCGCGTTCTCTTCACCGTCACGGGTACTCGACTTCCCCGCGGGACGTTATACCCAGTACATCTTAACACGTATCGTCAAATTCACGTACCAAATTGATGTACAAGGTTAATTGGGGAATCCTCTTGATGCCGTAATATCATATTATATTTATATATAACACGAAAAAGTGAGGAAATGCAGTAAAAGTTCGCTGATATATAAATAAATGCGTAGTAAAAACGACGTCATGTAATTCACGTACTGTGTATAAGCGTGTATAACCTGAGGCAGATAATGGCTGTCTCGTTTATTATTCTCCTAACAATGGGATTTAAATCTGATGAGTGGTCAGTTTAAACCCCATGAAGAGCAGTTATTGATTTTCTGTACAGGTGTACTCAAGTAGCAGAAGCAAGGTAAAAGAAATCAACGGACGTCATTGAGACACCTCTCGGAACTCCGAATTGTTTTAGCGGAATCTGTCCTTGTTGAAAAGCGAGTTGAGAAAGTTCGTCCGTAGTTAAAAAAAAAGGGGGGGGGTCGAAATACCGATAAATCCTCCCGATGAAAAATTAAAAACCTCCCGACGAGAGGCAAAATCTCCAGATGAAAAATGAAAATCCTCCAGATTTGTGGAGGCAAAAGGTTCACATGTATGAGAAAGCCAAATATATTTTTTAGTTTCTCTACCCGAAGGCAGTATGACTCTGACTTTGACCTTGTTTCTGTACCCAAAGCAATTATGACTCTGACTTTGACCTTTGACCTGGAATAATTTTAAGACAAACAGGGAAGTACAGTATAATAATGTAAATGTTTTACCTTTTTATGAACTATAAACATAGGAACCTTGGTTCCATCTTTACTCCCATAGAACACTTGTTTGGTCTCATACTGGGTGAAATCAAAGCCCTTCAACTTTGTGTCTCTAAATATCTACAAAATGAAGGGTTTTCTGGTAAAAATCATATCTGCTTAAAAACGTGACATTTTTTTGTTAGCATGCTCAACGTATTTGTATATGTCATAAATAAATGTATATTTTCTTACTGTAAAGTATAATTAGATAATGATTGTATATCATAAACTACATGTACGTAGATACATTCATAAGCAGTTCTATCTATAATTTTCTAATTTATTGTGAATTTGTGCAAATCAATCAAGTTTACAAGATTAAAGTACATGTATTAGAATTTCATTTAATACTACCTTCAGTAAGAAAGAATAGTCTTAATAAAGCTTAGATCATGGTGATCATCAGTCTTAAAATAGCTGTAGATTTACAAATACCTGTGATTTGTACTCGTCTGTTGACACGTCACACCTGTATATAATACCTGGTGTTAGAAAGGACACAAACTGATAAAATATCTGAAAATAAAGATAATACATAATATTTATTTTTGTCACAAAAACATTCACAAAGTGTATATTTCAATTAAGTTCCCATAATTCATTTCAAAGAAGTGTCTTGTTTTTAGTTACCATTAATAGAAATACAGACTTCATGTAGAATCAATTTAAAATACATGAAATAATTACACAAATAATAAAAATGCAGAGAGTATAAAATAAAATAGAAATAGGGTCCACCTTTTACATGGATATAAGAAGCAAAATTTTCTTGATTTTTTTCAAAAGGTCAGTGTTCACATGTAAATAGGTCAAGAATAGATCAAAAATAACATGTGGATGAAGTAAACAAAGTTTCTACAAACATGTAAATTTAAATCACAATAGGCATAGCACATGTAAGAAGCTTGGATTGTGATTGATAAATAACGTATGACCTACCTCTGTATGTTCTTTCTTCCCCGAGTATCCAGCGATAGTTCCTACATCTAAGGGTAGTGTCGCTACCCTAGCTCCATCACCAAGGCTATGTACATACAGCTGACTCTGTAAAATATATCAAAGGATTTACACATGTAGTGCCAAAAGTACATGTAAATATGAATGTACATGTAATATATACCTACATGTACATTTGTATCTTAGGACAGGAAGAAGCTACAGGACTGGTTTAACATTGTTTTTCCTGCATAAAATCAATGTGCCATTTATATCAATCCTGTCAGCACTCAGTATGGCCGGATTGCAAAACATCATTTTAGTTAATAGATAGACAGGCATGAATTGACAGACTTTGCCCGTTCATAGACCAGTTTTGCTTTGCACTAAGATCTCAAAATATAGAAAATTGCCAAGGAATTTCTAGCATTCTAACATGCACAAGTCAACTTGATTTCAATGAGACAGTCGTGAATATCTCTGTTCTTGTTTGTATTGTCCCAATAATACCTTGATATCAGAGAAAGATAGCATGTGCACAGTGAGTAATCTCGCAACGTAGAACATTTGGGTTTTCTAAAATTTCTTGTAGTACAGATTATTTATCACAACCAGACTTGTCAGAACGACAACATAGCTCGCCGGTGGCAACCATATGTAAATTGCAACAACAACAATAAAAAAGTGATCCCTAAGTGTCGCTATGCTTCGCAGGCGACACAAAAAGGTCTTATCACAAGGAACGCACATGTGAAATATCAAAGCCCTATCACTTACCAATCAAAAAATATGGCCAAGGTTAAAGTTTTTCAAAAGTAGGTCAATCATCTCCAAGGTCAAGGTCATAAGGTCAAAAATTTTGGTATCCATGGAAACGTCTTGTCACAAGGAATACAAATGTGAAATATCAAAGCCCTATCACTTACCATTCAAAAAATATGGCCAAGGTTAAAGTTTTTCAAAAGTAGGTCAATCATCTCCAAGGTCAAGGTCACAAGGTCAAAAATTTTGGTATCCATGGAAACGTCTTGTCACAAGGAATACACATGTGAAATATCAAAGCCCTATCACTTACCATTCAAAAAATATGGCCAAGGTTAAAGTTTTTCAAAAGTAGGTCAATCTCCAAGGTCAAGGTCACAAGGTCAAAAATTTTGGTATCCATGGAAACGTCTTGTCACAAGGAATACACATGTGAAATATCAAAGCCATATCACTTACCATTCAAAAAATATGGCCAAGGTTAAAGTTTTTCAAAAGTAGGTCAATCTCCAAGGTCAAGGTCACAAGGTCAAAAATTTTGGTATCCATGGAAAGGTCTTGTCACAAGGAATGCACATGTGAAATATGAAAGCCCAATCTGTATTGGTTTAAAAGTTATAAGCAAGGTTAAAGTTTTTGTGCACGCGCACGCAGACGCAGACGCAGACGCCAACGCCAACGCCGACACCGGGGGTATGACAATAGCTCTCCGGACATTCGTCCTGGCGAGCTAAAAAGGGGAATGTGATGCAGTGTAAGGATGCCTTAGCTATGAGTTTTATCCAAAATAAGAGGAATACTATCTCTTTATAAAGCTAAAAAATCATTAGATGAAAGTGAAAGTTGAATGCCAATCGTATTTGTGCGTTATAAAAAGCTTTATTCACCTTATTTTGGTTAAGACATTCTTAAACTGCATCATGTTCCCCATTTTTTCATAAATTATCTATTCTGAAGTAAGATATAGAAAAACAGATTGTTCTGCGATGGGAGATTACTCATTATAATGTGGTACATGTACAATGTGATTATTTCATTCACTCATGTGTTAACGTACCTTGACATCTGAGAGGTAACACAGAATAAGCTTGTTCTTGTTCACACAAGCGGCCCATTCTAGAACATCCTTTGTGTGCTCAGCCACTAGAGTCTGCCATTGCTCCTACACAAAATGGGAAAATTAATATATTATGTAGATAATACCATCATTCAAATTCTAGCAATGGTGTTAAGCTATAACAGCTTGTCAATCATCAAAGTTTTATATACAATATACATAAATGTACGTGTATAAATTACAAGGGAACACCAAATTAAAAATAACAACCTCTGTATTTTTGCATTCATAACAATCATCTACAAGTTGAAAATTTTCACTGAAATCTGTTCATGTAACAAATGATGTACAATGCTACACATTTGCGATATTTGTCATCCAATCAAAATTTACATGTAAATTTTTTTTTGAATTCAACGTAAACTTACCATATCATGATTCTTGAGATCTATGTTGATGAGCTTGTAGTTTGGAGACTTCAGGTTTGTTTTAAAAGTACACACTGTGCCTTCATTGGTGATATACTGTGGAGATCGAAATAAAGTCATAATTCTACATACATTGTATCTACTGAATAATAGAGTTAATAATAAACTTAAATGTTGGGTACTCAAAATAATCATTTTACATACAGAATTGACCCTTCCGAACGCGGAAAAAGTTTGAGAAATTCCATGACGTCACAATGCAATTTCAATGTTTGACCGAGGTTCGAAGCCTGTTTGTCCGAGGTAAAAGCATTGTGACGTCAGGAAGTTTTGCATATTTTTCCCACAATCGGAAGGGTCAATTGACCATTTAATCTTCTTTCATTTTGAAATACTGTATAAGTAGAAGCATTCACTGGTACTTTCTCTTGCTGTTTTAAAAATGTAAACCTTTTTGCATGGACAATGTTGAGCAGTTCAACTCCCATTGACAAAATCTTACACATCTGGTTTTTAAATTTACTGAGACAAACGTTTGCAATACGAGACTGGTTACGAAAGTAGGTAAGCTTAATAAAAGGCAAACGATTCTACATATACTGTATACATTCATACATGTACCTATCCATATTCTATAATTTCCTTTTGATCTATAATTTTTACATCCTTTGCTCTGAATGTGACATATAAAAAACCGATTTGACAATTGATTGATTTGTACCTCATATTCAGCATCAAAGTTGTCGACAATCTTGACATACGGTAACAAGCCATTGATACCATCTGGTAAAGCCTGAAGATCCACGTAGTATAACCTGTTTACAGGGTCACAACCCTCACGGATTTCAAGGATTAGGAATTTACCACAGTCAGTTACTTCCGCACCTCTGAAAGTCATATGACAAATACATGTGTAATGAGTGCATTTCTTAATGACTTTGTTAAAACAAATTGTTATATGCAACAATATACAGACTTGCTTTCTGTTGTTTAGGGAATTGAGAACTGTGTATGCAAAAATCCCATATACATGTAGATGTATAAATATGATGATTATGCACCAATATTTTTTATTTAAAGTTTTCTAAAAGTGTGTCTCACTGTTTGAAAAAAAATACAATAATATTATATTTCAGTTGGTATGGGTTTTGATGAACAAGGAACATAGCTTTTGTTGTACAAATATAATGCATCTAAATTCTCAAATTTGAAGCATGTATCAAGAAAATTACATATATACACGTATCATTTAAATCTTATCACTACTAGAACCACAGAAGTCCTGTCTCAATTACATATCATGTTCTTACATCATCCATTTAGGATGGTCAGGGAATTCGGCCACCAGTACGTCCTGTGATTGGTCAGTACCCAGTCTATGGTAGTATAGTTTCTGATTTATATTGGACTCTGTTGCCGTTCCCTTAATCTCACCCTCCTGTTCTGGAAATTGCTAAAACAGAAAAATTATCTTTACTTAACACATGAAAATTTCATCCATCAAGGCTACGAGGGCTTTTCAATGACTGAAATTCATATTCCATTCATATGACATCAAACAAGAGGGTTGGGGTCATCCCCAGAGAAAATTTTGAAAATTTGGTAGTGAATGCTTTAATTCTGCTATAAAACAATACTTTCTATGACTCAAAATACTGTAATGAATGCTTCAAGAAATGTCACTGAAATTTGTGTAGGCTAAAGACTTTTGGTCAATTTTTTTTTCACAAATTTACAAGGCAGAAGTGAAATTCCACGACTTCCATGACTCGTACATACTATGTTATAACACAACAACAAATACAATGAATGATGGTTATGATACAACCTATATCTAAGAAAAAATACATGTACATTGGACATTCCCCTTCTTTTATTACATGTACACCGTCTTACCTTAGATTAGGCATCAAAATCAATAATACCATTATGTACTGTAAACCTAGAAAATTTTACGTGGGGATGATTTTTGCATATTTCACAAATCAAATTTCCCCTATGTCAAATTAAGCCTGCTGCATTCTTTCAATGGGAGATTAATAGAATCTATCACCCCCTTTGTACAGGGACAGGGAAATCCCACCTGAGTATCAAAGATTTGCAGTCCACGACGAGGCTTGCCGAGTCGTGGACGTTGCAAATCTTTTATACGAGGATGGGATTTCCCTGTCCCTGTACAAAGGGGTGATTAATTATTTTTCTCTCACCCATATACATGTATTTTCACATAATATTCATGAATAAACATTGCTTGTTTTGCGTTAAATGCTGCTCCATGTGACGTCAGACACTGCTAAACCTACGTAAATGTCTATGACGTCACAATAGGGGGTTCAAGACAAACATCCGGGGGTGCGAGACAGAGTCGTCTCAGAATGGGTAAATCTGTAGATATCTCTGTCTGGGGTGAGAGAAATATTTATATTGCGAATATTTCCCCCAAGCGTAACGTCTTGATGCTATAATCGGGAAATTTTACCCCAGCTACATGTAAAATAACCATGTTTACAGTAAACAGTAAGCATTCATTTTCAAAATAGAAATAAAATGGTTAAACTATGCACCTTTATGTCAGCTTATGTGCTGTTTGAATATCTAATTAATTATACCTAGTTTTCATGCACAGATATCATTTATAGGCTACAACAACCATCTTACATTGTAGAAAATTCCTTTGTGATCATGTGTCCAGGCCATACTTGAAAATTTTACTTTTTCTAAGGTGTCAGGAAGCTCTTCTCCAGAGGGAGCTCTACGGAACTGAAATTATACAAGTAAACTATTCAATCCAAGATGATTTATTGGTACTTATTACATGTAATACCTTAAGTTGGGTTAACCATCAAATATGAGGCAATGCTCCTTGACTTGCATGATAACTTGACAGCTTAATGCCTTGGCTTCAGACAAATAGTGAATATGTTTTAGAGCCTTTTTCAATACTTTCATGTGAATGAATTTTTAAAAAAATTTTGTTCTCATTTCATACAAACGTTTTCTAAGCAGGGAATGCAGTTTTTCACTCATTTCTCATACACACACACAATTACACAAACCATTCAATAAATTAAACATGCTCTCAATAAATTATTGCTTGTTATAAAACTAATGACAACAAATTTGCGAAATCATATTAATGAAATCTTTTTCACTGATTTTCAAGATGGTTAAAATTCAAACCTTAATTGTGATCCAGTCTGATCCACTTTTACTAAGCCCGTAGGCAAATATTTCGCCATTTTCTGAGAAAGCTGTGCCACTCAACGATACAGTACCGTCATCTGACAGGAGATTGGGATCCAAGAAAATTCGAGGTTCACCGTCTACAGAATCTTGTACATACAGTACGCTGTAATAGAGACGGAATAAGATATGAAGTCATAAGGAGTTCAAATAGGTTTTACCAAAACCAGCAAGTCTTCTCCTCTAGAAAAAGTGGAATAAGCAATTTTCTCTTCAAATAAATGAATATTCATAAATCAAATTACATCAACTGAAATGTCCTGAAGAATTCTGATAAGTACTCTATGCTAAAATTAATATGTAGAATTAGTGTTGTGCCGATTGTCGCCGATGTCGCCAGACCTTTCCAATTACGATAATCAATTAAGATTTTGATAATCAATAATGATAATATATTTGCATCAGCATGATCAGAAAAACTAAATTTTTGCTACAGCAACACTTCATAAGTTGAACTAACTATGTCATTCCTTAACTTTAGTTAGTATGCATACTCGAATGAAACATTTTGCCTAGTTTCAATAAAAAATACAGTCAATGTAAAGTAGAAACTTATGGAAAATCAGGAAGTATTTTAGAATTTTGCAGTGTTATATTCGACTCTGGTACTTTTTCCACTCAAAACAATGAAATGACATTATGGCGCAGCAGTGCATGCTACGGTTTAGAGCGATATGACGTCATTCCATTGTTTTGAGTGGAAAAAGTACCATACATACTAACGTAGAGACAAAAGTGATCCCAGTGAAACTTATCGTGAAAGGGTCTATTAATAATCATTTTGATTTCAAATCAGATTCCATGTACAGTCTTCGTGAAAACTCACTAGCCCGACCGCCCAGGCTACCAAATATTTTCTCCGGCTACCAAAATTTGATGCTGAACTAGCCCGACTGGCTAGTGACTTTTAATGAAATGAAGTGTTCTCATTCAGCGCCGACGTCTGGTTGGTGATTTCTCGTCTTATACTTAGGGTAAATCGCCGCCTTCTTTCCGTAAAATGTACACGTTACGTCTCAACTTTTATCACTGGTTAAGTTTATTGAACATGTTTAAAATGAAATATTATATAATGTTTTCTTGTAAAATCTGTTCGTTAAAAAATTTTTCTAAGATACAAGATAAATATTTCCGTAACCACAGTGAATTGTTTTCTGCGCGGCGTGACAGGTTATTTTACGGTACCAACTAATATGTAAGTATAACATGTTCAATTAGATATCATACAATAATAATGAACACTGAAATGAAGAAATTCTTACGAAATTATTATAACTATTGGCCAAGCCCTGCAAGCAACTTCCGGCCTTTAAGCGTGTATGATTCAAATAAGTTCTTATATTTTTCTTTCTCGGTCCATTTTCTGCAGGCAAAAAGCGTATGTGAAATTAGATTTATACAAACAAGATCATGCATTTATTGTAAAATTAAGTCTATTGATAATGACGTAGCTGACATCCGCCAGAGAAATGATTGGGTGGTGGTTTAACTTCGTTAGATTTTTGTGCATACTCTATATGTGTGAATTTTTGCCTATTCAACGGACCTACAAACTGTGGCTGAGGAAACGATGGGTCTTTATAGCGTTTTGATTTTTCTTCAATGGCCAGTGAAAATTTTGGGTGGCTAGTAGATTTTGGCACTCAACTAGCCTGGCTGGCTAGTGATCAAAAAAAGTTTTCATGAAGACTGCATGTAGAATTTCATTTGGTATGATGTACAAATCTTACCTCTGATTTTGTAGTCCCGTATTGTGATAATAATAATAATGTTTTCCTCTTTTATAAGGACAGCTATATTTTGGGTAGTCCCACATTTCTTTGATCCTATGGGATGAAAATTGAAAAATTAAATGAGTGATGATTTAGAATTTAAACTTTGATTAATTTACATTTAACAAACAAGTTACAAACTTATATTAATGTATCATGTTGGCTCAGATGTTAGCTCAGATGCTGGCGTGAGGGTCGGTCTTTAGAGCAGGAGGAAACCAGAGTACCTGGGGACAAACCGTCTAGGACTAGGTGGATGACAGCCATACCCTCCCATATAACACCCCTTTGCCAAATCAGGAATTCGATCCCAGGGCCTAGGAGATGAGAACGAGTGAGCTAACCCTTCCTAACATTAGTGATCATATCAGGATACAACAGGTCAAGACAAAGCCCAGGACCTTAGAGATGAGAACGAGTGAGCTAACCCTTCCTAACATTAGTGATCATATCAGGATACAACAGGTCAAGACAAAGTGTAGAATCTCCTTGCTCCGTAACAAATTGAATAAAGGCAATAAAACACCGCTAAAGACGGTATGGCTGAATTGCAAAGTAAGTTTTTGTCATCAACTGGGTCAAGGTCACTAAATCAAATATTACAGCATACATTGAGAGGTCTTGTCAGAGGCAACCTACATGTATAATATAAAGTTTCTACTGTATACAGTTCCTTAGATTTTGCTTAAACCAGGAACTTTAACCAAAGTCTTTGACTAGGTCAAAGTCCAAGGTCAAGGTCACTAGGTCCAATGTTACGGCATAAATTGAAAGGTCTTGTCATGGGCAACCTAAATGTATAATATAAGTTTTAAACTGCATACAGTTCCTTAGATTTTGCTTAAACCAAGAACTTTAACCAAAATCTTTAACTAGGTCAAAGTTCAAGGTCAAGGTCACTGGGTCAAATGTTACGGCATAAATTGAAAGGTCTCATCATCAAAAAATCATGTGTATTAATCTACATTTCCATTTGCTTGTTCTGACTGTACATGTGTACATCTCTTACTTACTTAAAATATTTCAGAGCAGGAAATAGTTTTTTCTTCTTTTTTTTTTTAAATCTAAAATTGGTTGCATGATCCCGGAAAGTTTTTGCCGACCCAAAGGGAGGAAACATTTTCATTTTCTGAAATCTCAACTTTTTTTTTTTTTTTTTCGCAAAGTTCAACTACCTACCATAAAAATCAAATGATTGCTCAATCATTAACTCAAGTCATGTTTTACGATAGTATAACTACCTGTTGTATAGTTTGTCACGTGCCGGACAGCTTTCAAGAAATGGACGGGTGACGTCATTTTGGGAATCTACAAAAGCTTTAGTCTCCTCACTATCTGGATCTTCAAGCCATTGATATGGGTCTGGAATCTGTTAAAACAAGATGTGATAATGAAAAACACTGATGCCCTACTGAACCCGAAAACAGGCAAAATGTTTGGAAATGGCCAAAAATTGAAAATGACCTTGACCATGTTGACAGAAATTAAGTCATTGCAGACTTCCGTAAGTTCTTTCCACATGACTGATGCTTCATGTTTTTCTGTTCTTTCATCATAATTCTTATTTCACCAGTTTTATATTTGATTCAAATCATGTTGATGGCATGGTGTCTTGTCTAATAATTTTTTTTTCACAAAAAAAATCTAAGAATTGTGATATGGATCCTGTTTTGGTCCTACTGTAAGAAATCAATACAATTAGCAGTTTATTCAACTTAACATTCATGATAGAACATACAGGTATAGTGTCATTTGATAAATCAGATCTTGAGTCAGTCTGAATTCTTTTTAACATTGAGAAGGACCTCTGACAGTATCTGCATTTGATATCGCCAGATTTAAAGTAGAGCTTTTCCCAGCTCACACAAACTCTCATATCTACAATTGACATTAAATGCATGGCTCCTTTAATTTGTGTAATTTGTCTACCTTACTGGATCAGTTTACACAGTCATCAATCTTTACATGCCGTATCCTTATTGTAGTACAAACAACCGGCATCACATCTATGTTAAATTGTCACTGTAAACAAACCTTACTGGAGGATTCTGAAAGTCGCTAGAGTAATCTTTCGTATGTTATGTGAGGCACAAAAGAGAGAGAAAAATTAGGTGATAGGATTGAAGAGCGGAATATTTCGGTCTACCACGGGAATCTCCTTTGAAATGCAGTAGAGTTGACAAGTATGCACAAGTGAATCAAAATGGTGACCTATTTGCAGCATACTCTACTGCTAAGTTGAAGTTGAGCTCCAGTGAGAATACAAGATGACAGGTGCATATCGGCAATGTGCATACTAGTCGAAATATATTTTATTTTAAATAACTCCAGTTTTCACATGAAATGACTGTGATGTGACTGAAGCCTGGAGATTGGAGTGAAGAATACATGTTTTTAATGGGATAAGAAGATGACCTAATTTGTTCTGACTGTAACCGTTGTACATGCAGGTAGAACACCATCCCCGACTGCGAGATCGTCTCTATTATGCGGTATAATCCCTTAATTGGCCGGTCATGAAACTATCTCGCAAATGCGAGATGATTGTGACCATAATGAGAATAAATCTGAGTTTTGTGGAAAGAACGCAAAAGCGCATGGCGTTTCCTGTTTGGTCCAAATTTCCTCTGCCCAATAAACATAAAAATGTTTATCATCAACGTATCGGATGCTGCAATAAAGCAAGAACTTGAAAAACAGAGATGCTTCAGGCTGAGAATCTTACCTACCCCCAACTTCAATGTTTATTTTCACTTTGAAATAAAATTTCTTTGATGGAAAAAGCCAACTGAGATGGTTGTGACATCTTTGAAAAACGTTTCTATGCACTGACCTGGATATGACATTTGCATAATAAGCTAATGAGCATCAATCTAGTTCACTGCCCTACTTTCATTGTCAGTTCCTATCATCATGTATGGAGTGCAATACGTAACATAGACTTGTGCATGCTGAATGTTCAGCAACATTGTATTTTTTTATGCTCTTTTGTAATGTCTAATTGGTATCATTTCAGACTACTGTACATTGAATTTTATTCATCATGTTAATTTGATTATTTTTTTCATAGAATAAATGTATTTGTGAAAAAATAAAAGTAAAGAAATATTCAAATATTTCAATTATTTTCATACATGACTGTATAAATGGCATGTTATGAAATAATTATTTAGGTTTTTCTATTATTTTATATAAACATCACTAATTCATTACTAAAGGTAATGAAATCTGGATAAAATGATAGTTCTGGTGACAAATGTTGAAGGTTTGGAAAGACAACTCAGTGGCGGATCCAGCGCCCCCTTTGCCGGGGGTCAAGGGCCGAATTTTGCCGATTTTTACTGAAAATGGGCCAAAATATACCTGTTTTTGTAAATTTTTTTTTGGGGGGGGGGGAGGGGGGGGGGGAACGCACCCCCCTGAATCCGCCATTGCAACTCTTACACAATGCATCTCTGATGAACAACAACATTGAATATTATAAACCCTACATATGTATTGGGTCTCAATAGATGATTGACCATGCACTATCTTGTAACGATGATTTGCCTCTAATATGCGCAGTAGATTTGCTGAAATGAAAGTAGAGAACCTCAGCTCATCACATATAAGTAAGCATGTGGAAAAATAACGAAGTTTGCCGGAGAAAATTCCCAAATTTGTTATGAGAATATATACATTAATTGACAAGGAAATGCGGAGGAGTTGATTTCAATTCATCATATTATCTCAAAATGGCATCATTATATTGGATAAAACTTGATTTGTCAAGAAGGAATGTGATCTAAATATCTTTGTCAAAAGACAATGCTGCAGTTTTTTTTTATTTTTTCAGAATATTAAGTCTGGATTAAGAGGGAAATTTTTGTCTCGCTAATGCGACACCATCCCTCATTATAGAGACGATCTCGCAAATCTGGAGTGGTGCTCCACCTTCTTCTTCTTCTTTAGGGTTTCAGCAAAACTTCATGTGATTGAAGATTACTTGCTGTGAACCTGTTCTGAAGAGGAAACTCCCCCACCCCTCCTTCCAACAAATTCTGTTGTAAGCAATATCTATATGAGATAAACTAATCTGAAAACCTTTTCTCCATTGTAGTCATCAACAATGCTTTCATCTCGGCGTGCCGATGGATAAACGAACGACATGGTCTCAGCAAAATTCTCGTTTCACAATGACAGAGGAAATGTGAACTAATTAGTCGGCGTCAACAAAATGCTTGAGTAAATGAAGATCAATTCACGCATGCATTCAAACATTCAATAGAGAGTTGGAAAACGAAAGAAGATATTCTATAAATAAAACATATGACGACAACTAGGATAAAGGATATTGTCTGATATTGTAGGAATATTTTGTTCTCAATGAATCAATAATACGAGAAAGAATCATTATTTGAATATATGAATCGCTTAGATTCAATTTACTATAAGATGACGAACATTAATTTCGTAAATTTCCAAAAATAGTTGTTCTAAATTTAGATTATTTACAAACAAGTTAGAAATGTATTTTCCTGCTGTCATAGTCGTCACATGAACAAAGGAAGCTAAACAAAGAATAGGAAAGGTAAATTGATGGTATCTTGTCATTATTGTTTGCATGAATATTATGAAAATTCGACCCTTTCTTCATGAATAACTAGATTCATTTTGACTGCAGCTGCAGTGCAGTGCAGAGAAAATCAGACATGCAGTTCTTAAGGTAATGCATGTATGATGTAATACATTAACATTTTCTTGTTCATATCCCTTTTCACATTAACTGCAGTAATGAAATTGGAGCTTTGTTCCCGAGGACAAGAGGCTTTATTCAAACAAGTTGACAAAACGATTGTCGATTATGTATCATTTACAGATATAAGTGTCAGACAATGCATACATAGGCAAAGTCTGAGAATCTTGGATGCCAAAATTTTCTTTGTGGTGCATTTTAACATGAGGTAAGCTGGTAATTAAGGTTACCTAAGACCAGAAGTATATTCTCAACTTTTGCCTACCAGTATGCATCACTGTCATACCCAAATCATACTTATCATGTGAAAAATGCCTTATATAAGTCATAACAATCAGAAAAAGGCCACTGCTGCATGCCCACTCTATCTTATATCCATTTGAAATGAGCTTCAGATTTAGTGCATATAATGTGAAAGGGTAAATTTAAAGATTCATGTATATATATTATATATTGTTGTCATTTTAAATATTGTCATTGTCGTAATACCTACGTTGTAATGATAATTTCTGAAGCAGGGACCAGACCAACACTGTTGGGGGAAAAATTTTTTGTCATATCAAACTCAAATTGAAAATTGAAAAGGGGTGAATCTTTGTCCAAGGAATAACTTCTGCACCTCTGCACAGATTTCTAAAATACATTTTGTATTTTGAAGAATCAATACTTGAATCCAGGGATGTGCCATAACCTTAAACCAAGGTCACTGTCTCATAGTAGACTATATCATTTTATCGTTTATGAATGGGTATACATGTAACTTCCTCCCCTCAGTATCGATCTTGAAAGCTGGGCTGAATATTGCGGGTAAAAGTTGTAATGCGATATATTGTGATATTTGGAAAAATATTGCGATATATTGCAATATTTTATATCATCAAGATTCCTTACGATTTTCATTGTCCTACTTCAATTTTCCTTTCAAAATTTTATTTAAAAATCTGAAAAGGGTTCCATGGTATATTGATTGACATGAGCAGATAAATTTTACAGTCCTTCTAAAACATTCAAAGTCAATAATACATGCATTGATATCTTGTTGAAAGAAATCAAAATTCATCCAAGTATTATGTGATAATTGGCAGACACTCTTGGACATGCAGACAAACATCATTAAAACTACCGTTATTAAATAAATGACGGGAAAGGTGAGCGTCCTTGAATTTCAAGACAACACGTTGTATGTGTAAACGATATGCCAGTGATGAACTAGATACTTGACGTACGTTTTTAAAGGTCAAACAAGCGTTATTTATTTGTTTATTGGAATCTTTCAGGATGTGTAGCATAGTATGGACACTTCATCTTGTTAAAAGTGGCTTGTCAGAAAATTGTAGAACTGATCATAATTTTATCACTGCTGTTATTGGATGAAACATGGAATTAGCATGATGTTATTCACAAAGTTGTAACTTATAGGTTGATGTATTTTGAGTAGTAATTCATGTTCGCTCATTATGATATAAAAATATTGTCAAAAACCATGTTTTTTTAAACAAATACCTTGATATGTATTGCGATGACTTGTATTGCAATATATCGGTACCGAGATAAAACTGCTCAGCCCTAGATCTTGATGATGTTCCATAGAATTGTTTCTTGGGACCCCAGGTTGTATTAATCATCTTGAACCAAGGTGTCTTTGGTGTAAATTCAAGGTCAACTTCTCTGAACACTTTCCAGTCAGAGTTCCAGTCTGCTAACATGTTCAGACTCCTCACCAGAAATTAGATGTGCTAGTGTTTTTAACCTGTTTTAATTGTGAATAGACTCATAGAAATTTTTAGCCATTTGTTTGTGCTGGAGAAGTGTACACTCGACTTTACAAGGAAACTCTACTCTTTAATTGACTATGGATAAAACCTTGTCCAGCATGTCCAGGGCATAACTGCTTTCCCTTTGCATGAATTTTAATAATATTTCACAGAATTGTTACTTAGTACCCCAGGATGACTCATGACATTAAACCAAGGCTTTACTACATGTGGTTAAAATGGAAAAGAAAGGGAGCGACCTTAAATAGGTTGTTGAGAAAAATCAGTGGCAGCTAGACCCAGCTTTTGAGTTAGAGGGGGCATTATTACAATTATATTTACTAACAAGTAGTTAATGTTTACTAATATTTACTCTTTTTTATATGGAAAATGATCGTTTTACCTATGATTTGCAAATTTTAGGGGGGGGGGCGTACACGCCCCCTTGAATCCGCCACTGAAAATGTATGCTGCTGGATGTATAACTACATGCAGTTCTTTTTTGGGCAGGTCTAGTTTACATGTAAGAACAAATTAGAGAAAAAATGGTTTTGTAACATTCAATCTGAATAAAAGCAGATCTCTACAAGTATGCTCCAGATTTTGTTATTTCACACAACATAACAAAATTCGGAGCATGTAGAGGTCAATTTTTAATCAGATTGATAACTCATTTTGAATTCTTAAATTTTTATACATACCCGGTACCGGTAGGTAACAAATATTCAGGAAGCATTAAGGCTCTGTTTTGTCTGTCTCTCTTGATTTGTTTGTCCATCATACAATGTAGTTTTCTATCAGTCAAGTCTGACTGTTTGTCTTACAGTCTGTCCACTGAATATCTGGCTGAGTATTTGTCTGTTTGTTTGTCTGAATGTATGTGACTATGTCTCATTTTCTGTTTGTTTGTCTGAGTGTCTGTCTGTTTGTTTGTCTGAATGTATTGTCTGTTTGTCTGACTCTGAGTATTTGCCTGTTTGTTTGTCTGAATGTTTGAGTGACTGTTTGTGTGTTTGTCCGGGTACATGTACAATTCCTGTCTGTCTAAGTGTCTAATTCTTCACAAATCCAGTATTCTTTCCAAACAAATCCTCTCTTTCAACCTTAATTTATTGTCCAATTCTTATTGTTTGTTATTCATTTTAATGAGCCACTCTGGGCCATCACACCCCATTTGGATCAACACATGATCAAGAGCCAAGGCCAACTTATTAGCAATAATCTCATGATTTCATAATTTTTAAGGAGTGATCATTTCTTTTCCAAAGAATTATTGAGAAAGCGGACAATCTGTAGCATATTTAATATTGAAAAATTAATTTTCCTCAAATAAATAATTTTGAAAATTTTCTATAAGATTAGGAAAAATTTACACTATTTTCAGTTGAGAATGGGGTTGAATTTTAGCCCCAAAATTGTCTGATTTAGACAGCCTTGCAAAATGATCAAAGCTTTATTTTTTATTTATTTTTATTTTTTTTTTTTTTGCCTATGAGGTATTTAATTCTATGAATTTTCATCTTATTGCCAATAACAAATGACTCATCATCAATATTAAAATCAATGAATGAACAATTGAACATGTATATTACAACATGTTACAGTGGACAAATAGTGTCAAATTTGACAATTTTAAAGTATTTGTTATAAAGATACTTGCTGGGATATTATGTACATGTTACGTGATGTAGATTCTTAATTAACTTTCTTGAAACACCAGCATTTGTAATGTTTGAAATGTATAATATGGAGACATTTATTACTCATTCATTGATTTTAAATATAGATGCATTAACACTTAATTCAGTTGCTGATCATTTCCCAAGTACCGGTAATGCATATTTTCCATGTAATTACTTCGATTTTTTTTTTTTTGTGTAGGTGTTAGCTGTTAGTAATTATTTTCCAACAATGGAAAGAACCAGTGAAGGAGGAGATGTGATGGCGGAAGAAGCAAGTAGAAGTGATATTACATCAGAGGAAAAAGGTTTACCCATTGACAGTCATAAAGTCAATGCCGTGACTGACATCAAAGACTCTCACAGAAGAAATTTGTCATTGAAATTTCCGAGAAAATTAGAACCAATGCATGTACTCGGGTCAGATGAGGATGGATATGTACAGAATCTATCACTTCAAGCTATAAAAAGCGATAAATCTAAGAGAAACAGCTCCAGGAAGAATTCTAAATGTAGAAAACAGAAAAAATCTCCCATTGTGTTACAGGTACCAGAAACGGACTCTGATGATTCAAGCCAATCTTCAGTTTCAGACGTAGATGAAACAACTGGAGGAATTTCAACATATGATATAAGTGATGAGGAAGATTTCAGTTGGTACATGGAGGATTTGATGGATGCAAACATTCCTGGAATGGAGGAATTGGCTTTCGGAGGATATGAGGATGGTGAACCAGATGAACCTGTTGAAGAACCAAAGAAGGAGATTATTTATCCATACGGTAACCTTGTACCAGGAGAGAGAGAATGTGAAATATGTCTAGAGACAGACGTTGGTAGACGGTACAGAAAATGCTGCCGTATTTGTGTTTGCGATGAATGTATGAACGCGTACTTTGCCTGTCAGGTTGAAAACGGAATAGTAAGGATAGGCTGTGTGAGCGATAGATGTGATCAGTACGCTCATGTTGAGGAGATAATGTGTCGACTGCCTGCATGTTTGAAAAATAAGTACTACAAATTCCTGGTAGATGCCAACAATGACCCCTATGTCAAAACTTGTCCGAGGTGTAACTACATACATCATGTCAACAAAGAAGATATGAATGCTCAGAGTAAACAGGTTAGTTGCACTTGTCATATATACATTAGAATATGGACTTACATAGCAAAAATATTTCAATGAAGTTTTGAAAATGTGGAAAGTAGTATGCCAAGCTAGGTATATTTTTAAAAATGTAAAGGAGTTATCAAAATGGTTATTGCTTGCAAAGATTTTCTTTCCTTAAAGTTGTTTTGAATTATAAAGGTTTTGATGCAAGAACTTAAACTAGAAATATATTCAGTACTTACTTACTTCATTTAGAAATGAAGTTGTGTGTCAAAACACAGATTCTTCATCAGAATAATAGGGTGTCAAAAATTCATTCAGATTTTCATTTCAGGTTTACTCTCAAGGTAAAATTTGAATATTTTTTCAGTTGAAAAAGTTTGGATATTCAGTGTGTTGTCCAGACTGTAAACTTGTATGGTGTTTCCCCTGTCATGCTCCGGAGCATAAGGAAATCAAGTGTAAGGAATTCCGTAAAGGAGATAAGCTTGTGAAGACGTGGGCTAAGGAGAGAAAATACGGACAGAAAAATGCTGAAAAATGCCCTAAATGCAAGGTAAGATAATGTTTTAGTTTATATCTTCTGTTCATTGCACATAAAGTTAAGGTAGTCGATCCATAACTAAAGAATGAATGAAGTACTTTTTCCATCACATTACAATTTGTTACATTGATTTAACAAATACTGACATTGATGTAACAAAAGTTGATGACAGTGCGATTAGGGGATTTCCAAAAACAGTGGGGTTTTTTTCGAGAAGACCTCATTAATGTTTATATTTTTTTCAAAGATCTTTCCGAGACAGTCATTTTGAAATTTATTTCAATAAAATCAGGCTTGAAACAAAAAAGTCATTAGCATGATTAGCAAAAAGAACTTTGATGACAAAAAAATTTAATTGTGTGTGCATTTATTTCTTAGGATTACATTGGAATATTGTAGTCGTGTTTGGTGTCAAATGAATCAGAATTAATTCCTGTAGATGAAAATGAAAAGAAAATGTTAAAAAATGTTTGAATAAACAATTTGTATTCTACAGCTGAGTTTGTCGGCACATTAAAGGTTTACCAAACTTTGCCGAAGATCCATATACCATTAGCATATTATTAGTCATCGGCAAAAAGTGTAATTTTGAGCAGAAGTAGGCAGTAATGGGGTTTCTACTTTAAAATACATGCATGCAATTAATGCCAATGTACACCTACATGTACATATTAAATTTTTAAAGTTTTGTAAATTTACATTCAAGTGTCAATTTGTTAAAAAAAAACATATTTCAAAATATGTTAGATGAAAACATAAAATTAATTCTCTTTTGCAACTTCATTTGAGATTTTTTTTCTATTAGGTCTACATTGAAAGAAATGGTGGATGCGATCACATGACCTGTGAGAAGTGCTACACCAGTTTTTGTTACTGTTGCGGAGAACGTTTTATTCACCTACGGTTTATTGGGGACCATTTTGGAAAGTACAGTCCCTTCGGCTGTAAATATAAACTCCTGCCAGATAGACCAGTTCTCAGAAGGACAATCAGAGGTTCAATTCTAGGTCAGAACAAAGTTTGTTATGCATTATAAAATTTTTTAAAAAGTATTCCTAGTAAGAGTGCATTTATGTGTCACCTGTAAAGTTCGCAAGAGAATGTTCACAAACTGTGTTCGATTCATAATATTTTTTCAATAAGGCATTCCAAGTTTGATATTAATTCATTGGGTATCTACCTGACATGATACTAAACACCTCATGCACAGATTCAAAGGTCAACAGACAAAGTTATCACTTTGAGAATCTATGTGTGAGGTTTTTAATAACATGTCTGGTATACCGTATACCCAAGTGAATTAATTGAAACAAACTTAAAATGATCTTGTTTATAGTGAGTTCATGCCTAAGTGTAAATGTACGAAGTAGAATTTAGGTCCCAAATGATTGTGCCCTCCATTGCCAACTGTGAGCAAAAGTTCCCTAATTGGCGCCCTGCACTTTCTGTTTTCTAGCTGGAACTCTGATCTGAACATGCATCTACGGACTATCTATCTACCATGCAAACTGAAAGAGTAAAATTTTTGCTCATGCCAACTAAATTCAAGTAGATTAACTAAATTGTGGAAGGTTTGATCATATAATCATAAAGTAGTTCTTATTCCTTGCTTGCTGTATAGCAACTCATTCATATATGCACAACATCTTTCAAAAAGCAACTGAAATATAGTCTCATTAAAAAAAGTATGAATCCATAGTGCCTGTGTGTTGTAGATATAAGTTCAGTCTTTGTATACTAAGACATGGTTCACACGGGTAATGGAATGTCATAGACTTTGACCTGGGTCTTGAAAAGGTATATACAGGGTGTGCAGTCATGATAAGCCATGGAATTTAGCATCAAGCCATTCAAAATTCATGGAATTTCACTATCACTTCGTCAATATTCATTTTAAAACACTGCAAAATGCATAATTTCTAGATGTTTCGTTTGAGCAATATCAGTGAAGGGCTTAACGAAATGGTCATAGCAATTGGTCTCTTTTCTGTCTTCAAAGTCACGGAAATTGTGGTTTGAGTTATGGAAAAGTCATTGAAAATGGAATTTGGTAAAGTATTTAAGTATGAACCATGTTAGAGTAATTAGCTAGGACAGTAAAGTATTATAATATGGTTCACCTTTTACTCAATCATTACAGATCGATAGTCAAAATTGTACAGCACAATCTGTTGAAAGTTCTGCTCTCATTACATTGTATATGTTACTTGCCTAGAGATATGACATTTACGGGTATTAAAATCCATAAGAGGTCATGTCTAAGGTACAGTTTGGAAATTCTCATGATTTATAAAAAGATGTAACATAATATTAAAAATTTCCAATTTGCACAAGGTCAATTCATTGGTTGGGCAGATTTTGACAACTAATACTAGTGTTGTAACTATAGTCGCCACTTCCGTCACTGAAACTTCGACTATCGAAAATGGTTTTGAAAATCGATTGTCCCTGTTGAAGTAACTTTGACACGAAATGATCTCAGTGCGGAACGTCTTCGCCATAATTCAGAACCAAACTAGACCGGTTGAGGAGGAGTAGATTTATCCATATCCTGGGCGTACTAAATCCGCTGTGTGGAACCATTTTGGCTTTAGAAAGTAAAAGGAAGGCCCTCCTTCTAAAGCAAACCTCAATATTTTGTTATTAAGAACAAGGAATGTTCATGATTTTAAATAAAAATTAGATTCTTAAATCACAAGCATTGAGTTTTCTCCTTCTGAAAAGATACAAATGTTAAACATCTTCAAATTCAATAGCATCATTTAAGACCAGATAAATTTCCAGCATGGACCAGACATGCACGTTTCGGGTACTTAACCCTCGTCAGTGATCCTTAATCTAAACAATGTAATATGGCCAAAGAGTGTGAAAGTTATTATGTCCAAAAATGTACCAAAAAATACAGTAATTTCAAACAAAGAAAAAGTCTGATTATTCCTCCGATAGTCTCTGATGATTGATAGTAAAATTTTTCAGATTTTACAACACTACCTGACATGACCTGCACCTCAGGTTGTTGTCAGATTTCTATGCAAGTAATGCAGAATGAAAGCATCGGATTATGTAAAACTTTTGACTTGGGTCAGTACACAAGTATGTTTATAAGGGTTGCCCAAAAAGTTCACAGACTGGCCAGTTTTTGTGTCGCCTGCGAAGCAAAGCGACACTTAGGGATCACTTTGTCCATCTGTCCGTCCGTCTGTCTGTCACACTTTGGGTGTCACAGCCCATAACTTTTGATTGGTAAGTGATAGGGCTTTGATATTTCACATGTGTATTCCTTGTGACTAGACCTTCTTACACATACCATAATTTTTGACCTAGTGACCTTGACCTACATATTTGACCTACTTTTCAAAAAAATTAAAAATGGATATATCTTTTGATTGGTAAGTGTTAGGACTTTGATATTTCACATGTGCATTCCTTATGGCAAGACCTTTCTACACAGACCATAATATTTGACCTTGTGACCTTGACCTCGATATTTGACCTACTTTTGAAAAAAAGATAAGATTCACTATATCTTTTGATTGGTAAGTGATAGGGCTTTGATATTTCACATGTGTATTCCTTGTGACAAGACCTTCCTACACATGCCATAATTTTTTAACTTTTGACCTTGACCTACATATTTGACCTACTTTTCAAAAAAATTAAGAACGGATATATCTTTTGATTGGTAAGTGATAGGGCTTTGGTATTTCACATGTGTATTTCTTGTGACAAGACCTTTCTACACATACCATAATTTTTTACCTATTGACCTTGACCTACATATTTGACCTACTTTTCAAAAAAATTAAGAACGGATATATCTTTTGATTGGTAAGTGATAGGGCTTTGGTATTTCACATGTGTATTCCTTGTGACAAGACCTTTCTACACAGACCATAATATTTGACCTTTTGACCTTGATCTAGATATTTGATTTACTTTTCAAGAAAAGGAATATTGGCTATATCTTTTGATTGTTTATAGGTAATAGGGCTTTGATATTTCACATGTATTTTCCTTGTAACAATGTCATTCTACACATACTATAATTTTTTACCTTTTGACCTTGACCTAGCTATTTGACCTTCTTAATTGGTAGGTGATAGGTCTTTAATATTTCTTATGATAAGACCTTTTTGTTACCAATTTTTACATAGTGACCTTGACCTAGATGATGACACTCTTTTCTTTTAATTTGTAATTAAGAGGTCTGATATTTCAAATGAATTTCATTTGACAAGACTTTTCTACTGATACCAATAATTTTGATCGACTTTCTAGAATAATAATCAAACCGCTTCGCAGGCGACACAAGCATTCCTTGGATTGCTATTTTTAAAATATTTGGCTCAAACCCCTTACTGAAATTGATTTCAAATAATTTATTCACCATTTCATTTGTCATACCATTACAGGAGCAAAGCTAATAGGTGCCATAGGATTAGGTGCTATTGTCGTAGGTGCAGGTGCCTTGTTCCTAGCACTCAGTCCTGTTTGGGCACCTATATACCTTGGACGTAGGATACACCTGCGGAGAAGGGCAGAAAAACGTAGAAAGAAATTTTCCAGTAGGTATAAGAAAGCAGCTGCTAGCAGTTTGAGAAGGGGACAGAGAGATTTCAGGGATATTGATGATATTGTAGCGGCAGACATTGCAGAAATGATGAGGCAATATTTGGAAGAGAAAGGTAGAAACATATTATTCTGGTAGTAACAAAATGTATTTGTGAAACACTATACCCCATCAGCTGCTTTTAGGTGCTGCTTATGAAGCATAGCAGCTCATAGGGATCACTTTGTCTGGCATCTGTCTTGTCTGTCTGGTTGTCACATTTTCGCATACATGTTTATGTTCATAGCTTACCTGATATGCATCATACATCTTTTAAACTTGCAAGGATGCTTAACCATGATGAGACTCAACATCTCATGTAGGTCAAGGTCACATTTAAAGTCAAGGTCACATATTTCGGGTCAAAGTCAACGTTCACACACATTTGATAGCTTACTTGATATGCATCTGCCATCTTTTAAACTTGCTGAGATGGTTAACCATGATGAAACTCAATTACCCATGCTGGTCAAGGTCATATTCAAGGTCATATTTTTACATACATGTCCATAGCTTTCTTGGTATGCATTATACATCTTTTAAACTTGCAGGGATATTATAATTACGGTACATATATAATGCTATGTTGAATTACAAACTTTTATGATGAGGAGGGCCAAGGTCAAGGCCATGGGGTATATCATAATTTAACATTCATGCAGTGCAATATTTGAAGATCAAAATCATGTCCAAGATAATTTCCTGTTCCATAACTAGAATATGTACTCTACAATGAATAAAATTAATTTCAGCTTCGTAGGCAACGCATGTTCATTTGAACACAATCTATTTTGTTAACTCTGATTAATTTTCAAATGTTGACAGAGATAAAACTACACATGGTTAGAAACTATACAATGTTAATGTTGGTGTTTCAGTTTTACCCTTTTATATTTCAGCAAATCAAAATTTGCCTGACTTGATTGGACAAGTTGGAAAACCTGTAATCAGACTGAGTGATAGTGAAATGACCTCTAGTCAATCCAGTACTGATTCATCCTTGACCTCTGACCCAAGTCATGAAGACGAAGTACTAAATGTCAGAGTTGAAGGTCACAGTGGAGGGTCAGAAAATGTCTCAGTGTGGATTCATTCTCAGCACAAGGAGAAAAAGAAGCTGCCTAGTCAAAAATCAAAAGATGATGCTGTGACATCATTAGAGGTCAAGGACAAAGACGACAAGGAGATTGTGATATCTGACTGTGATAAAGACATTCAAACCACTGCCAAGATATCTAAAACTGCCACTGATTCTGATGCTGTAGTTCTTCATGTTAAAACCACCAGTAAGAGTTCCAAAAAAGATCCAAAAGTTGTTCCACGTGAAGTTGTGACTAATTCCGAAGCTGATGCATCTAACAGTCCAGATTTTGTCACGGATGCGTCTGAAAATAAAAAATCAACGAATGGATGTTTTGTCGCTTTGTTTGGCAGAAAACTCCCAACTTTGTCGGAAAATGATGCAGGACATAACCACTCCACTTCAGAAGAATCAAATGCAGTTCAAACAAATTCTAGAAATTCTGCAGCGGACGGCCAACTAGAAAGTAGGACAGATAAATATAAAGCAATTCCTGATGTTCTCAAATCGTCATTGGAGGCTGATCAACCACCTATAGTTGACGCTGAATACTTTCCTCAATCAGAGGATGAAGTATCAACTGAGGGTAACGTAGATTCATATTATGGAGTAATTGCTGAAGAGAGTATAGAAACATCGTTATGAGATGTTCTATGCATTCAATGTAATTTAGGAATTGCCAAGTGACCCACACCACACCTGGTGGCTGACTTTAATATTATGACGTCATAATCAATGGCTATCAAAGCATTGTTTGACGGCTATTTATTGTAACGTCACAATGTAGAAGTCTGCTAACAGATGTGGTGTCCGACATTTAGTGATCCCTTTATTGATCAGAATAGCTTAATACACGTAGGCTTTGCTCATACAGTAGTGCTCTATATTTATTTCCTCTTTCCTAATGATAATGAAAAAAATGTTTAACGTTATGATCATGAGTATCTTATTTGAGAAAATTTACTCTGAAAACTTACGTCATATGTATGTATAAATGGACATGGGAAACTTTTTATTTGTTAATTTATTTTTCTTTTTTTTTACAACAATGCTTAGGGATCTGAAGGAAATCAAATTCTTTGAAGAATAGTTTTATAGTGTAGTATCCCCTTAACCTTCCCTCCCACCCCACCCTCACCCACCTACATGTACCCACCCTCCCTATAAAAAAAATCAAATTTTTACTCTTAATCTTTCAAATCCTCAAAATCAAATGAAAAAAAAAAACTAGTTCAAATTTGTTGTCTCATATAGCTTTTTTAAAAAATTTACTTAATAATTCAAGGTAATTTCTAGTTCAAGCAAGATTTAATGTGCTCTTTGATTTCAAAATTTGTGTATTGCTCTGAATGTGTTACATCAGACATCAGTTCATTGGTAAATTTTTGTATGATATCATGCTAGATTTGTTTGATGTCAAAAGGTCAAATTCCCAGTCAAAGCTATAAAAAAAGTGCAAATACATATGATTATGTATTAGATATATCGACTGAAACACTTTGTGAATTTTTGTATTTGTCAGTTTGCTGTTAATCTTCAAGCAATCAGAATCTATTTTTCATATTTAAAAAGAGTGAGCATAAATGTCAGCACTCCTTCCTAATTTGCAAGATTTGATTCATTTTGTGAATCATCCATAATTATTGGTATTCATTATAAAGTATTCAGTTCCATTTGATAAGAATAATTGTAACCAATAAATGTGCTGATATTGTGTTATCATTGATTATGATTCATGTTAATTAATTACAATGAAGGAATATGATACATGTAATTACTAGCCTCCCACTTCAGTTGACAAACACTGACCACATGTAATATGATGTGTCTTGTGTATCTATCAGTGGTCAGACAATTTTAACTTCCTCAATGTCACATACCTGTCAACTTTGAAATCTGAAAAAGAGGGAGATCTACCTCCTTGGCACTTGAAAGAGAGGGAGAGTGCTCGTGAACCCATTTTGCTACATTTTTTATGAATCCCGACATTTTGCACAAAACCAGTTTTTGAATAATTCGGTTGCGCCAACATTTCAAAACAAAAACATTTAAAAACTATGAAACATGTATCAATAATTTCTTGCACTCTATAATCTTTTCTGGCATACTGTAATGCAATTCCTCATGAATTTCACTGAATGATGCTATCTAGAGTTATTATTCTTTGGTAAATATGCCTAAAGAGGGAGAAAGAGGGTGACTGGGCCAAAAAGAGGGAGATTTTAGTCTCCCTTGAGGGAAAAATGCCAAGGAGAGATATGAGGTCAAATAGAGGGAGTCTCCCTCAAAAAGAGGGAGAGTTGACAGGTATGATGTTATCTTCAAAAACAAGCAGACCCACAGGTTGTTAAGTTGACGTTTTCAGTAGAGTAGGTTTTTTTACAAGAAAATAATTTCAAATTTATTTTGTCTCCAACTTATACAATTCAAAATCACGTGTTTAACTATCTCATGTCTGCAAGGAATACCCATAGACTTTCTTTGATGTTAGGAGGAACTGAAAATTAGAAGTTTGATACAAGTAAACATCATACGTAATAGAAAGCACACATGTAATAAAATTTTACCCATGATGCATTTTCGTTCAAGCTTTACATCAGTTGTACCTTGATATATTTTCCATTTGATCGATGATTTTTTTTTTTTTTTTTTTTTTTTTTTTTTTTGTGATTTTCCAAATTTGGTCAAATTACATTCACTGATCCAGGAAATTTCTCAAGAGGGACCTTTAAGTAAAATATGTACCAAACAATGTAAGTTGTAGAAGGTTGATATTGCTTCTGTAATACTCCAATCTATTATAGAAAATTTATGTATTTGTGCTTGTATATTCTTCATTCTTTGCAGGTTTACTATTTAAACACTCAGGTCATGCCCAAGAATCAATACTGTACCGCTATATTTTCATATTAACTGTTAAAATGTACTTGTCTAGGTTTGTGAGATGGAGATGTATTGATTTTTGCGTCAGTCATCTTTGTATGTTTATGTGTAATTTGCAACATTTTATGTGGATTTTGCCACAGTCATATTAATTTTATGAGTAATTTGCAACATTTTGTGTGGATTTTGCCAGTGTCATCTTTGTATTTAAGTCAAATTGCCCCATTTTGGGTTTGAATTTTATTGTGTCGTTGTATTGGTCTTCAGTATATTGTCGCTGCTGCCATGACCTTAGGGTCAGATGTCATTGGTCACGTCCTCAACCTTTAATGGTTATTAGATCAAAATCCTGGTCAGTTGTGATAAGGTGGATTGTGGGGCTTGGTTTTTTTTAGGGGGGGGGGCTGAGATTGACAATAGCTAGCATCTTTGAATATATAAACGTATGTGAATACTTTGAACTGCCGCTATGAAAACAAAGTATTTCTCTACTTTCAAATGTTCATATTTTATTTGGATGGTTGAGTAGGTCACTCAAAATAGAATAATGTAGATTTATAGTTACTTGCATATCGAGTTGTGCTTTTCTGTTTACTTTTTAAGCTATGAAAAACAGACTTTGATCTGTTCAGTCAGTAATCAACTCTTTAGTTAAGAAATTGTTGTAAATGTTATGTATTTCCATGTTGTAATTTACGATTCTGATAATGTGCACATATGATGTATCAGGAGTTCCGAGTCAAATTATAGTGACACAAAAACTGTAGAACATAATCTTCAATTGTTTTCATATTTTTATTTTAATATATATGGTCCTCTGGCTGTATGAAAAATAAACCTCGTTACTTTCAGTATACTTGCTCTGTAAATCTGTTTGATCCTTAATGACTGTCGGATACTGTAAAATCAGTTGTTCAGTCTGTTTAATAGATCTGTTGAAAAATGTTCTATTTGTATAGCTTCATTTCCTGCTTACTAAAGGTCCACCAAACCTGTTGGGTAATGCAGCTGAATATGCTCACTACTAGTTGAACCAACTTTTCAGATACCAGCTTTTATATTAGCAAAAATGCTTCGGCCTTTCAAATGTCACAAAAACATCTGGTTTAATATTTAGATTTTTTCGCATTTTCAAATGATTGCCAAATACACATAGGAAGTTCCATTGTGACAAGTCACTGCATTTTGATTTGTGATTTGTTGAAAGCCCAGGCCAGTTGCCTTTCATTGATTTAAATTTAATGTTATTTTATTTGTATTTTTTAGTTTCTTATAGATCAAAATTATTGAAAAATTTTCTTTTAAAATAGGTTTATGTTTATGTAGAATGACTGTTTGATTACTTAAATGCATATATTTTTGACAACAATATTGTCAAAAGAATCTTTAGTTCTTGTCTTATTGTGATAAACAAATTGAAAGAATTTAATTTTTGTTGTGAACACATTTTCAAGTTTATTGAAATAAATATCTGAATATATTCTAGCATTCATCTTCTTTCTTTCACCATTTGACAGTAGATGGATTATTAACAGTGTACTATTAAATTGTACATCTAGTTTTGCTCTGTCTCTATGTCTCTATATTTGTTTATCATTTTGATAGACCTAAACTTGAATATTTCATGCAAGAAAAATGGCTTTCATATTTTACATGTGTTTTCCTAAAGGCAATTGAACTAAATGTAGTACCAAAACTTTTGACCTTGTGCAACATGACACAGAGTTACCGTGATACACCCATTCTGTTTCGTCAGATGCAAAGGCGACCAAGAAGGACCAATTGCAGAAGGAAACCTAATGTTTATTTAACTTCTCTAGCTGTATTGTTTAAAAAAAAAAGGGGGGGGGGGTCGCTCATTGGTCATTGGCAAGGGTATCGGAATTTAGAGTAAAAATAATTACCAAAATTGAATTTCATTGTAAGTGTCGCCACCTTGAAAAGATTCAATGATGAAATTAGATGTACATTATGATTCAAAAAATGCCATTGATCCCATAATAATTACTTGTGGAATCTCCTATTACAAAATATAAACTCATGGAACGCTGAAGACCACCACACCGACAAAACAGTAAGAAACGTACAAATAATACAATCAGATTCATAGTACAATCAACTTAAACATTCTGCAAAGAAGCAAAAGTGAATCCCCAATGGAGATGAGATCATGTGCCAGGGGAGAGTAAGCATCTCTTGTTTGCTAGCAACACCCGTCACTTAGGCCTTGCAGAAAAGAAAGGCATATACGGTACTGTAAAATTTGGTGTTTTGGACGGTTCTAACCTAAAATATCTTCCAACATTGAGGACAACGAGATGTTATAATGTTTAACATTTTCAATGGTATCGTCCAAAAATTTTTGTAGTTACAAAGTCAGTCGCTCACAAATCTACTCTTGGTACAGTAGTTTTAAGGTTAGTCTCCTTGCCCTCAAACGAAGTAGTCTGAGCTTGCTCTGGATTGGCGTATCAATAGGGAGGAACGGATGTTACTACTTAGGAAAGGAAAATTTGTAATTTTTAAGTTGAAGTCGTCACGGTTGTCATATTTGAAGTATTCAGGTTCAGATGACCATTATCGTCATAATATAAAAAATCAGTCTTGAAGAATGAAGATGTAACCATCGACTTTTCACCTTTTATAAAATGTTAAGGGGTAACGAGTGTCTGCTCGTGTAAATGACAGAAGAAATAAAAAATCTGAAAAGAACTTTTTACAGTTTACTGAAATTTGAAGTATGACAGTAATTTTGATACATCTTTCCATCAATAAGAGAAAGAGTTCCGATAATTGTAAAATTTTACTTGAACTTTAATGACAGGAAAACGGTTAAACACGGATTGAAACGAAGGAATTGACTATGCGAGTTAGCTCGCTTACCAGTCACTCGTTACCCCTTAAAATCTAGCACTCCAAACTACTTTTAAAATAGATTTAATACCGCCCAGCGTCCAACAGGTCAGCAACCGAAACCTAAGATCTTCTGATAATTTACAACCACCCAGATGTAAAAGTAATTTATATCAAAAATTCTTTCCTTATCAAAATGGTACACGATTGGAACTCCTTACTAGACAACATTAAGTTAACTAGGTCAACTAATATGAATTTAAACGCTATCCTAACCAAAATGTAAAGAAAACACCTTCTTATTTCTACTTGGGTGATCGTAAGAACCAGATCTTACACTCTAGACTTCGATTGTCCTGCAGTTCCTTAAATTCTGATCTTTTTCGAAATCATTTAAGAACAGGTGATAAATGTTCTTGTGGGCAACCTGAAACAGCTCAACATTATCTTTTAGAATGTTCAAAGTATGACAACATAAGAATTTCAACTATTTCTCAATTGCCCTACCAAATTAATATAAATATTCTGCTTTCTGGAAATCCCTTGTATGATAACGATACCAACGGAGATACATTCAACACAGTCCATACTTTTATATCAAAAAGATTTGAATAATTTCATATCTATACAAATTTCTGCCATTATGCTGCTTAATTGTTTTGAATTAATTTTCTTTTCTACATTATGCTTCTTTCATGATCTTTAAAAATTGGTTTATCTTATTAAGTCGTCCAAATATCCACATTGAATTTTCAATATTGTTAAAAGGATAGAGCTTAACATAAGTTTCAAACTTGTTGCTTAATCCTGAATTTGTGCTCATGTAACTAATGTTTAATATTGCTTTTCAAATAAATATTGTTTAAACCAAAATATAATGTGAAATCTATACATGAAGCGGCGATAATGCTTTCCGTTCTTTTTTTCATTATAGGGTATTTTTCACTCGTTGGACGTCTTCATAAATGTTTGAAATTTTCCAATTCAGCAAGGGAAAATTATCGAGGTCCTATACCAAGAGAACTACAGGGATTGGAAGGGATTATTGTAGAATATAGAACCTGAATACTGTGAAACTTATGACACCTAAAAAAAAGAATCTTGATAGAGCTAGCATAACAATCATCACCACTATCATGATTGGAGACTTTACAGACCACTTTTGATGAATGGTAATAATATTGCTCATTGTATATATTCATTTATTCACAAATAAGAAACAATATATGCGTGCATGTCTGGTCCATGCTGCAAATTTATTTGTTCTTAGATGATGCTATTGAATTTGAAGACGTCTAACATTGTAGATGATACACCTTTTGATAGTGCAATGATAAAGATCTCGCACGAGCAACTAGCTTTTGATGATGTTTATAGCTTTTTTTGAACTAACCGCGGGGGAATACTGTCAATTAATTTGCTTTGAAATAATAGGATAAAGCTTATGACTTGTAAAGTCGTATCGGTATTGTGCGCTTGCATTTCGAACGTCGAAAATCGCACGAAGGAAAGAATCTTCTCTTGGAAGATCAGATTAATTAATTACAATCAAACAAGCAAGCAGTTGCAAAAAACGAGTTGAGTGAAAAGGAATCTTGCCACCAGTGGAATTAATATTTTGAATTTCGTACTTTTTGACTCTAGTGCCATACTGAAGAGAAGCTTTGATTTAGCCATTTTCCAATTGGACATCTAGGCTTACTCACATAAAAATTCTATAATATGGTAATAGTATGTGTCCGTTTGGTTTTGATGCACATTTCTTTTAAATGCTTCTATTTCTGTTTCTGAAAGATTGAAAGATCTCCAACATGACCCACAGCAAATCACCGAAATACTTACATGCATACTAGAATTACATAAGTAACAAATGAATGAAGCATACAAAAGCATAATTAAGGGGCGATATGCACATGTAAAATATGAAAGCCATTTTCCTATAATGAAATATTCAAGTTTAGGTCTATCAAAATGATAAACAAAAATCAAATTCAAGGAATTGATAGGTGACACAACCCTCCCACTTTTTCGATTACCCAGAGGTCTCGAAGAACGTACAATTGTGGTGTAAAACAACCACTGTCAGAAGACCACATACAAACAAGACCGCAAAGCACAGGGGCCCAAGCAACACAGATAAATATGTAAATGGATATAAAAAGAGGGCGTACGTAATATAATCCGTGCTCTGCCGCCGCGAGCTCATGTATGTTATCACCCGAGGTGTCCGACTGACATTCAGAGAGGACAGGTGGTCGGAGCCCTGTCTTCTCCAAAGAGGTTTGGACAGGGCCCGTCATGGATTCCCGTCGTCACAGTCAGTCAGAGTGCAATTTTAAAGAATTCGCTGGTACAAGACTGTAGATTGGTCAAGTACCAAGCGTAGTGTCCGTCTGGTGACATTAGGATCATATCATATCATATATGTCAAAGGCGGTTGATGATTCTGTCATATTTTCGATAGTTATGTTGTCTATCTTTAATGCTTCTTATCTTTTTAATTATGTCATCATAAAATGCAGGTTGTTAAATACACAAAGTAATAAACTTTGTTGCCTGCATTTGTCCGAATTTCAGAAGAAGTTGACAATAATTTTTGTAAAATTTCCAGAAGGTCTTTACTAGTTTGTGAAAGCGAAAACCTTGTCCTTAAAGTTTCTTGGTAGTTTGTAAATTTTTGCTATGAAAATCCAAAACATCAGTACATGCTCTAGCATACCGGATGAGCTGTGAAATATAGATACCATAGGACGGTAATCAAGGAATATTACCGTCAAGCCAGGGGAAATATACTATGTTAAATCCAAAATCATCTCTTTTGTCTTACATACTTGTATGGATCTCTCCATTAACAATTTTGATATTTAGGTCCAAAAATGGTGTTTCTGTGTTTTTAGCGTTTGCCTTGTTTAGAATCAATTCTGCAACAAGAGGCGCACAAATAGTACCCAATAGGAATCCCTACAACCTGCTTGTAGAGTTTCTCACCAAATCTTACATAAATATTGTCCAAAAGGAAGGACAAACCAATTCGCAGGTCACCACCTGTCCATGATTTGTATGATTTGTAATCTGTGGCGAAAAGGAAACCCTTCGATTCACATGTACAAATATAAGTTTTCCCCTCTCGATCAAAACACCATTTAATGAGTTTGGACAGACGATCATTTATTTTAATTGTCGTGAGGAAACATGGTGTACATATTAGAATAGTCGTATGATGAAATCGTATTTGCTTCAAAATTTCTTGATTTCATTTTGTCAATCACATCCCCTGAATTTTTAATAGACCAAAAGAAGTTTACACCATTCCTGTTAATGCACAGTATTTGGCCACGTGTTACTTTATAGCCGTGAGTGCTGACGTCAGATTTCTAGACAAAATTGTAGTTGAGCAGTTGCTAGAATTAGCAATGTATCGAAATTTGTAAGGAGACTTGTGAAGTTTTGGTATGCAGTATATTGTAGGGAGATCCAATTTAGAAATAGGGATGTTAAAAGAAGAAATTTCACTGTTATGTTTGTTCAAAATATTGGGAATACTTTCTTTGCTTTCGATATAAGTATTAGTAGAGGAAAGTTCCGAAACTAAAGTTGATATGTAGTAGCGTTTTCAAATAATTATGGTGTTGGCTGCTTTGTCTGCAGGCGCGAAGACATATTTTTCATGTAAATTACGTAACTTGGATTTGAAATATCTTTCAGATTTAGAACTTTGATTTTCAAAAAGATGAGGATTTTTGTGGTAGTCATCTAATCGAATATCGGTTATATCCAAAATGAGGTTTTCCAGTCATTCAGAGCATGCGATTCGACTCCTTCCGATTTACACCATCGTTTGGTATAGTTATCTAAAGCTTCCTTGAGCACTTCGCGACATTTAATAAAATCTATCTTGGATGGAATTCTATACTTAGGTCCTTTTTTGAGAAGACAACGGAGCCGCCTGTCTTAGATAATTAAAAAGTCACCTGTAATGATATGACCAGCTGGTTTATATAGATATTCAGCTGGTTTATATAGATATTATATAGATATTCAGACATTGCACAATCTCAAGAAGCAGGACATGATTAAAGGATTTTAGGATCTAATGTAACTTTGTTGTAGTTACAAACGAAGTTTCGAATAGGTCTCTTATATTTGTAACAAATAAGAGGAGGTTCTAAATTTTAAAAATATTGAGGTTTGGCACTGTCTACGCGATGATCCCGAAAAATATCAGAGATGTTCTGAAGATCAAAACCTTTGTTAATAAATGGAATTTTTATGAACATATAAACAAACATTTGTTAAAAACATGAGGATTAAGTATTCGAAACATGCCTGTCTTGTGCAATGTGTATGGTATTTTTGTTAGGAAGACAATTCTCTGGCTGCAGAGTCGGAACATTCACTTCTCTCCTCAGCAAGAACATTTTGCACTGTCAACAGCGGAACATACACACACAGGATAGCAAAACGCGTGAACATAAGACAATATTTTTAACAAACGACCAGGGACAACGATAAACAACCACAACAAATCAATAAGTAAATAAAATCTATTATATACATAAAAAAACATGAATCATGAATTCTAATACGCAAACTGAAGAAGACTAGCATGTATCTGGCACCGATTTTTGACTGACACCGGCTTGATAATAGCGAACGGAGTAATTATCCGGATTATAGACACACAGCCCTAAAATATGTAAATCTACGAATGAAGAAATCCACATTATGTTTCTTCAAAAATTAAATAATGTACAAATTACAATAGAAAATGAGGGCAGGATCTTTTGAAATAATCATTATTTCGATTAAGGAAAAGTTTAACCGGGTTTTTTTATTATTGTTTGCTTAAATAATTTTCCCTTCTTCACTGGTCTGTGGACCTAGTGAAATATAGTGGATGCAAATGAAAACGCAATTTCTGCACAATGTATCATTTTTGGAGATGGCCCATTTTATTGGTTAAAAGAGCCAGACGAGCCTTGAAATATCAATGCTCTAAATCTAATGAACCGGCAACGATAGGTTAATATTGACTTTTTGCTAATCGGTCAAGATAAGCTTGTTTCAAAAGTCTGCACTCAAACTGGCAAAATACCATTTTTCAGTCTTAAAACTAAAAAGAAATGACACGACTTTTATTATAATTAAAAGCATCTGTTAAAGTGAAAATGAAGTAATTAGGATTGTAGGACTAAGGCTTATTATAGTGGACCTAGAAGGGGGACATAGTATTATGAGTGTGTGTGCTTATCCTAAAGGGTATTACAATATAAAAGACGAATCACAGCACATGTAAACAACCGCGGTTAATCCTTCATATGCCCATTTTACTTTAATAATTCCATTGAGAAAATGATTTTAAACGGAATAATGATATGATTAGTTGAATAAGAACGATTGAAATCTGTCACTGAGTGGTGTTAGTGATTAATTTAAGGTCATGATATTATATAAATGAATGAATATAACATATGGTGCTTGTTTTCAATTAAACGTAGGGCGAAATAGTATAGTAAGGACTAGTCAAACTTGAAAAAAAACATGCAATATTTGGGGGGGGGTTTTCAGAGATAAGGTCACTTCTTGATTTTATTCTGTTTTGCGTCCTTTTGAAATTGAGAAAGCTACAAGCCAGCCAAGGATACAAATAAACAACCATATGAAATAAAGTTACAATTTCACATTATGTGACTTTGTGAAATCTGACAGAAACTTGTTTCATTAGATTATTAAAACAGATTTTAGTTAACAAAAGAATAATTCCTGTACGTTTACATTTTTACATGAAATATGAAAAAAAAATTTCATTTTTGTAGAAAACAAACTTTATTTTCAAAATATTTTACTATTTCAATTTTGTTTTGTATTATTACTTTGGGCTCAGAACCTGCCAGCACGTGAACGCAAGACAGAAAATAACAAAGAAACGGTCTGTAGGTTCCAACAAGACTCCAACGTTGCAATAACTTCAGCAAAACTAGAATACATTAAAAGTGCAGTTAACGAAATAAGACACAACACCAAATTGATAAATGCATGGAGAATGTATAGAGCAATGAATAATAAATTTGTGGAGAGAAGGTCTTAAGTACGATCTATTAATTCTTTTTTTGAAAATACGGCTATACATCAATAGCCAGCGTCGACAAATTATCTATGAGAAACGACATACTAGTATCACGAACCAGTATTATATATGTAACCAATGTCCCTCTACATTTGACGGCAGTGCCCATACTTAAGATCCTAAGAGTGAATGAAACCAATTTTTTGCCAATTTTATAGTAAAGGTCCGTGTAAGAATCAGACAGATGAAATACCTTCAAAGTTCTGCAAACCTTTTCTCTTTCGAAACGTGCTCAGATAAACCCCCCAAAAACATCAAAGAAGTACCTAACAGTTATTCAGTCTCAAAGTCGAGAAGTCAAGGCCAAATCGTGAGAATTCCCTTCGGAACGGTCGCGAACCCCGGAATGAACAACATTCCGAAGTGAGACCAGGTGCCTGGGGAGAGTCAGCGTCTCCTGATTGCATGCAACACCCGTCGCAACATATTTATCGAACGAATTTTCTACATACTTTGATGACGAAAAAGTTAAAAGGGCACTAAATTAGGTTGAATTATGTAGAGAATTTTTTCCGCCATTTTTATCCTTTATAATTCTTTATAAACCATGAGGTGACTATCTTCCTTCACCATCGCTACCTTGAGAAATGAATTGACATATGTTGATTTGTACCACATACATTTCTCATAACAGAAATAAAAAGTTTTGCAAAAAAAAAAAATATGTATCACCCCTGCCTGATTCTTACGTGGACCTACACTTAAATATTTGAAATATACGTAATTTGGTAATGATTATTAAACGCCTTCAAATCTAATATCATCATTTAAGAACAGATAAATTTGCAACATGGGCCATGCACGTTTCGGATACACTTAACCCCCTTCAGTGATCCTCATTCTAAACAATGTATCATGGCCAAATAGTGTGAAAGTTATTGTGTCCAAAAATGTACCGAAAGACGTAGCAGGATGGATTGGATATGATGCTACAGGATCCACGTTTTAGAAATTTCAAAAAAATTGGTAACTGAAATTTTCGAATGCGTTGAAGAAACGATCAACCGAAGATTTCAATGCACCGTATGCGTAATCCAATAAACTTTAAAAGCCTCAACAGAGATGCTCAAGGTAGAGATAGTGGAAAGATATGAAGAGCTAAACTCTAAAAGTGACCTAAATGACAAATATGGATAATGACCATATCCCAATACACAGTACAAATTCAGAAAATCATGAACCAAAGGCATACAAAATCAGGATAAAATACGAACCAAAACAAACAAACAAAAATCCACCACATGAAAAGAAGCGAACTCCCAATATGGGAGTGAGAACAGGTGTCCAGGAAGAGTCAGCATCCCCTGCTTGAATGCAACACCCGTCGCTTTCATACGGTAGAAATGTCACATCCGCATACTTCCATTTCGGTAGATACAAGTATATATTCTGTGGCTGGATGGTTCAAATGGTCTAAGACTGAATATTATCCGCCATTCTGGACAATGGGACATCATAGTGTGTGACGAATTCCCCGTATCGACCGTAGAACTTCCTCAGTGACGATGTTAGTCGGTCACAAACGTATCCCTTATTGAGAAGCTTATCTGAATTTTTTGCCAAAGAGCCAGTTTAGGACAGATGTATACATTGAGGAAGATTCTGTTTGCTTTGAAGATAATTTAAAAGCTAGGAAATGACAATTAAATAACCAATATGCCCATGGATACGAGAACAAGCAACGACTTAAAGATAATATTTTAGAGATTAATCATGTTAGTAGAATTTGTGACTAGACGTGACCAGGGACGTAGAAATTCAACCCTTGAGTCCACGATTTGCTTTTGTTCACGACTCGGAAAGCCTCATCTAGCCTCAATTGATTTCGCCCGTCCAACACGTCATTAACGAATCGAAACAACGTGTGGGACGGGCGAAATAATTAAGCTAGTCTCATCGTGTTTGGTTCTGCATACGCTCGATATGGATTTCCTCGTCTCTGATCATATCTGGTTATAGATCTATATTCTATTAAAATTTCTGAAATTATCAAAAATAAAAGTGGAAATCCAAAATATATTACACCGGAAAAGGAAAAAGGAGTGTGCCGAGAAAGGATATTGGTAAGGGGCCTATAGCTAGCTTGTGATTTGTATTGATATCAAACAAGTCAGAATCGAAATGTATATAAATGTTCCATGAAAACGTAAAGTCAACGTGCCGAAAATAATAGAGATAGGCTGGAGATGGAACTGATATATAGATCCTTGATGACAGATGACGACAAAAAGTCAAAAAGAATGAGTGCTGACCAAAATGTCATAATGCAAAGGGAAGATGTATTCGAGCAGTGTAAGCAGACAATATACAGATAGTAAGGATTTCACAGTAAGCGTTGACGGGAAAAAGGGGCACTCAGTGTGAGTGAAGTCATACATGCATGTATATGACATCTTAATTTTTTACTGGAAGTGTTAAAGAAGAATAAGGTACGTGATAATTAAGACTTAGTCGGACATGGTCAATCAAAGATAACCCATATGACTCTAAAGTACAAACTCAATAAGCATACGTCGAGTGCCTCACAATAATGAAAGAAAAGTGGTTTCCTATATAAGATAAGCTTCCGTACATATCTGTCTTATATTAGAAACCACTTTATTTTGAATTTTCTCCTTATGTTTATGGTATTATGCTTCAATATTTTTGTGCGAATGAATCCAATTTTTCTTCCATTTTACATTAATTTAGTCTATCTATGAATAACCATAACTCGTAGATAATTGGCTGGGAAATGCGTACACCTTCATAACATTTTTGCGTTTTTGTAGGAGTGCAACAATATGACCTATCATGTATATTTATGTACATAATGATGCACGTAGTCTATCAATCAACGCAATGATATAATTACACACGTCTCCTTTGTCCACTATACTCTATACTTCAGTTATAATAGTTTTGTATAAATTATATACAAGTTTCGGAGACCATTTTCAACCAATAAAAATATTTTATTCGTTTTAGTGGTGTACAATTAAGGATGGAAAATAAGTGAATTACTATGTATCACACGGAAGGATAATTTTATTTCATTTCAAGTGATACTAGAAGCTGAATTTTTCACATTCTACTATACTTCGTTTTTGATGGGCTTTTAGAGACCTGCGAAAGTAGAGCGAAGGACGCTGTGATTTGACCAGGTTGGTACTTTTCGTTATGTATTATTTTGTTTTATGAACTAATTTGTTCCTTTAAGCTCATCGCTTGACCAGTGACCTGGTACTAACCTACATACCATGACAGATTTAATTTTTCCTCCGCATTCAAACGACAATGCTTGATTGAGTTTGAGAGGGATTTGTTCCTTCAGTGATGGTCTTTGTTGTGATAAGGTTATAACTCCTGCTGATCAGAACAGACAATCCGGCAAAAAAAAAACTACAGATGTCTTTCTTCTTTATGTTATACTGCTTCATGCTTTAACATCTGTTAAAAAATCAAAGCCTTCGTTTGCAATTTTCTCGGATTCGAGACTCTAAAAATTGACTTATTTTATCAATTTTTAGAGTCAAAATCAGATTCCACCAATATTTGAAAACAAATCTACTTTTTTGCCATGTGACCCTGTTAACCACGCTGTCTACAAACGGTGACCATTTGATCATCTCGTATAATGTATGTTATTTTAGTATCTCGGGGTTCCATATTTAGTACTTTTTGTTTAGTGGGGAGGGGTCCTTTGTCGTCATTCCATGATATCTGATGACTTCATAATGTATTGACACAAAACCTGCGAGACTGCGTATATAGCTATATGAGAGTGTTACCGCCGTTACATTGCAACAACAAATGAACACGTACAACAGCCATATCAACAACCAGTCGAAATCGACAAGACAAAAGAGCAACCAAATAAGGAGGACAAACATATAATCTATGCAATATGCAAACAACATCGTTATCCTGACATGAATCACGGAGACCAATATGCACCCGAAACTGATTTTGGACAGCCATCTGCATTAAATAGTAATAGCAAATAGTGTGGTTATCCGGATTACATGTGACAATTCTATCACTGAGACGATGAGCTAGGTTTTACACATGGTTTTGCTCGTATCTTATGCGAAATTAAAATGTTTGCGCATTATGTCATTTTTTTTTTCAAAGAGCGATTGGTGTACTTTTACGTCTTAGCACCATTCCTCCAATGCTATTTTGAACATAGATTTTATTTGGATATGTTACTGAATCGACCCTACAGGAAATTTGGAGCCGCGCACTCTCTGTAATGTAAATGTACAAATCTAACTTCAAAAAATTGAAGAGGGCGCTACTGACATTATTTTTGGTGGCTCCGCTGGAAGCATCACTGATGGGAATTTAATATTCGAAACACGTGTCTGGTGCATGTAAATTGGTTTGGAATTTTCTTCAAGAAGGTATAGAGTTGGAACCCTGCGACATTATTTTGTACATGTTCATAATATAAATGCTTTTTCTTCTAAAACTAAAGATAATGATTGCTTGTGAATTAAGAGTGTGTTTCGAATATACTTGTCAAACCACTTTTCTGGAGGTCCCTTTTCTTCTCTTTAAATTACCTTGACCTCTGTCAATCTTGACTCTTGACTCTACATGCGCGAGGTTTGCCTATTGTTCTATGGTCAAAGAGTGACAATTGTGGTCGTATCATATTTAAACCTGGTGAAATGATATACCAACATGTTGTTTTACAGTTCGACAGTAAATGATGATTATAATTCTTTCGTCAGTTGAAGAAAATTTGAATGTGGAAGATAAGTCCAATTTTATTCTTGAAAAATAAGAAAATGTAAGGGAAAAGGACAGGGGGTGAACTGATATACAATATTGTTACATTAGTTTGCATGTATACCTTCACATATTGAACTTAACAAGTTATAACTAGATTAATAAAATATCCCTGGAGATTGAGTCATATGTAAAACTAAATAGCGATTGTATGAGTTCTAAAGTGTCATCCAGAACAAATTCATATATTTTATCTAGATTGTATTACCTTTGTAAATTATTAATCTTCATTTCTTTCCCGGCAATTACATTGACATCAAGTACGTCTGATAGAGATATGAATTTATTGAGATCAGTTATGATATCCCCTATGTATTTCCAGGAACAATGAATTTATATATGAATAATGTCCAATATTTGATAGCAATAATCTATAGCGTAATTATTTCCTGAAAATTATTATTTTTTTTCACAAAAATGAATATACTATAAATAATTCCTGGTAGAATTTCAAACACACACACTCTCTCTCTCTCTCTCTCTCTCTCTCTCTCTCTCTCTCTCTCTCTCTCCTTCTCTCTCTCTCTCTCTCTCTCTCTCTCTCTCTCTCTCTAGTCCGTGTATCTGTATAAAATCGGTTACAGTTTTAAAAGATTTACATTTTTACAATTGTAACTTGACATATATCTGACTTTGCAGTTATCACCTAAATCTTGTTCACACTGTAGCTCAACTACAGATAGTATGCCGATTGTACTGCAAGATTAAAATACGTGTAAAATGCATACAAAGATGTTGACAGTTAAGAAAGAAATTACAAATATAATATTCTTTCAATCTTAGTCATGGTATCTCACAATCTAAAGGCATCGTGAACCCATGGAGCTAAACAAGATACTAGCAATGCCCATTATATAGGTATAACCGCACATAACGGACGTTTACATCTATACAAAACAAATATGTGGCGAGAATTGTATTTTTTAACATGTTAAATACATCTTTTGTAATATTTCAGTAAAATATACCTTTAGAATTATCCAAAAGATAAACGAAAAACATAGCTTTGCAATGCATATTGTATTGGTTTATTCAATCAGTATATTTTCAGCTCGACAGGAAATTAGAATTGTATGAATTTTTTTAAAGAAAAAAGTTGAAGTTTGACCACAACTCGGATACGTACATATCCTATGAGGAAATGTTAATGAAGCGATAACGAGTAAGTTTAATACAGAACCATTAACTAATTGATTGTTTTAAGGGGGGGGCGAAGGGGGTGGTGGGGGTGTTGCATTTTGCTTTTATCCTTGCAAATAATGACTTCTTTTGTAATATACGATGCCTTCTCTTGATTGACTAGTATTGTGGAAAAAACGATGATTAAGGTTTTATGTAGGCTTATTAATAGGTACAGGTGAAAGTTACTACATTTTATTCCAACGAATATGTCAGCGATATTGAAGTTTTTTATCTATAAGTCATCAATATAATATGAGATTTACGCATTCATTTTGTCACTGTATTGATTTTTAAATAATTTAGTTACAGATATCGAAAAAAAATTTAATATAATCTATGAAAATCTTATTGTTCTAGGACACTTCATAACGCTATGTAACATATACAGCAGTACTGTTTTTACTTCTATTTTTAATGTCCCCCTATCCCCGACGTGATCTGACATTTACAACCCCGTCATGAATATATTTCCGGACGCGCAGACACCTCGTGCATATCTACAAATTATGATTGTAATGTATTATTGAGAGGATGTACCATTAGTCAGTATATCGTTAGTCAGTAACGAGTAGGTTATAATGACCGAAGTTACTACGGTAGTTGTCACTGACGCAAAGATAAGAAAAGACATAATCTTTATAAGTCTTTCGAATTGTTAATATTTCCTACTGGTAATAATTATTTTTTCTGGGAGTACTCGATAAAAGTTTTCTAAACATAAGGAATAAGATGCAGGAGTGTATACGCCACCTAATCTTTTGCACTCTAGATAAGTTTACGAACATGAGATAACTACGTACCATTTCAATAAAAGCATATTGTCGATTCCATAATTTGATTTTTTTTCTGAAAAATCTAAATATTACACGATTCAAAGTACCCTAAAAAATAAAGATCATTGTTAAATGCCTTTCTGTATAAAAAGAATATTACATATTCTCTATTTCAGTATCAAAATAATGATATCAGGTGGCTCTATATTTGTATATTTATGAAATGCGGTAGATGGACACCATCCAAGATCTTCAAGATCCTTTAGCTGCAAATGCCGTCTGTAAAAGTGCAGAAATAAACATCAAAGAAGTACCTAATTATTCAGTCTCAAAGTCGAGAAGGCAAGGCAAAATCGTGAGAATTCCCATCGAAACGGTTGCGAACCCCGGAATGAACAACATTGAAAAAAAAAGACCAAAATGTCTTACAAATACACGCGCCTTTATTCTATTGTGATTTAATTTTCCCTTGCTTGACGGTGATTTTCCTAGATTACTGTCATATGGTATCTACATTTCACAGCCCATCCGGTATGCTAGAGTATGCACTGCTGATTTAGATTTCATATTAGAAATTTACAATAAGGAAAAATTATTATCAACTTCTTTCGAAATTCGGACCATACATGCAACAGAGTATTATTTTTGGGTATTTAACAACCCGCATTTTATGGTGACATAAATAACTAAATAAGAAGCATCAAAGGTAGACAGAATTACCATTGAAATAGCGTGAGAATCACCAAACGTCTTTTATACCGTGGATATGATCCTTCTGTCACCAAACGGAGACTCATTCTTAAGAACTGCACATTGACTGACTGTGACGACAGGACTCCATGATGGGCCCTGTTCAAAGCTCTGTTGAGAAGAAAGGGCCCCGACCATCTGTCCTTTCTGAATCTCAGTCGGACTCCTCGGGTAATAACATGCATGAGATCGCTAAGCCGGCAGAGCACAGAGATTATTTCGCACGACTTCAGTTTTTATATCCATTTACATATTCATCTGTGTGTTTCTTTTGCCCCTGCGTCATGCTGTATGTTTGTATGGTCATCTTACAGTGAGGAGGTTATTTTACACCACAACTGTACGTTCTTCGAGACCTCTTGGTAATCGGAAAAGTGGGAGGGTTGTACGCATGTAATCTGGATAACCACCACGTCTGCTACTAGTGTGGCAGATAAACGTCCGAAGTCGGCATCGATCATCGGTTTATATGTAGTCATTTAAGTCTATTTCTGTATGTGTACGCTCAGGTGGTTATTTTTTTAGCATTGGGTGTTTTTGGGGTTTTTCTGTGGGTGCTGCAACCGAGTGTTGTTGGAGATCCCCACCTTTTTTTAATAAACTAAATACAAAGGATACTAGTAGTGAAATCAAATTACAGGAATTTTGATACCCCGCTTTAGGATGTTAGTCTTTAAAGAAATGCTTAACGACTCTCCATTCCTAAGTTTGTTTTATAATATATCTCATGTATAATCACAATACTAATGACAAATAAGGATAATGACCATATCCCTGTATACATCACAAAATCGATAATTCAGAAAATCAGAAACCGAAGGCATACACATCCGGTTACTTCCATTTCGGAAGACATAGAGTACAATCTTTGGTTGGATGGTTCAAATGGTCTATGACAGAATAGCATCCACCATTCTGGAGAGTGGGACATCATAGTGTATGACGAGTTCCCCATATCGACCGTAGAACTTCCTCAGTGACGATGTTAGTCGGTCACAAACATATCCCTGACTGAGAAGCTTATCTGAAAGACGCCTAGCTCTCAGAACAAAATCCGTATATTTGGTACTTGCTCTGGCATAGCGTATCAACTGAAGAAATCTAAAGACAGGTTAAACTCCAAAGGCAAGATCAAAAGGTTTTAACGTTTGGTACCAAGGGAAAGGTCTTGTGGCAAAGAATACATATATAAAATTTGACAGCCCTTTCACATACCGTCCAAAAGTTATGGTCAAGATTAAAGTTTTAAAAGAAGGTCAAACTACAAGGTCAAGATCACAAGGCCAAAAATTTTGTTATCCACGGATAGGTTTTTTCACAAGGAATACACATGTGGAATATTTTTAAAAGCCCTATCACGTACTATTGAAATGTAATGTCCATTTTTTTTCAAAGTAGTCTCAAAGGTTGAGGTCATAGGGTAAAACCTTTTGGTATTCGTGGAAAAGTTTTGTCACAAGTGATACATGTGAAATGTGAAAGCCTTATCACGTACCATTCAAAAGTTATGCCAAAAGTTTAAGTTTTTTTAAGTAGATCAAACTCCAAGATCAACATTACTTGGTAAGCAATTTTTGTATCCAAAGAAAAGTCTGGTCACATAGCAAGGAATACAGATGTGAAATATGAAAGGCCTATCACTTAGGCCATTTGGTATTTTATTCTGTTTTGCGTCCTTTTGAAATTGAAAAAAGCTACCAGCCAGCCAGGGAAAAAAACAAAGAAGCAAATAAAACAAAGTTGCAATTTCATAATATGCGATGTACATGTACTAGTACCATGTGAAATGTTTCATTTTATTATTAACAGATTTAAGTCAACAAAAGAATGATAGATAATGCGATGTCTTGAATCATTGAAGTACTTCGTATTTCAAATGAAATATAAAAAATGAAACACGCAAAACTGAAAATAACAAATAAACGACCCAACCATTCATAAGTTATGCCCAAGTTTACAGTTTTGTGACCAACAGACAGAGAAACTTGTTTTGATGTCCCCGATCTTTCGCGAAAGCGGGGGACAAAAATGTCGAAATTGTAAATGAGTATTTTTTAAATTGTGATACCTATGAATTTGCATTACACCATTGTATTCCCTTATCTAAATCGTGCCAGATCGACATACTGTGAAGATGTGACTGAATAACAAGCTCTTTGTAATCTAAAAAAGAAATGGTAACCTTTTCTCAGATTTGCTTGCGGTGCAGTTTGCACTTGAGTCCCGTTCTCACAACAGACTTTATTATACAGTTTTCAATAGCACTGGACTGGTATCAGATTGCGAACGAACACATTTTCTAGTCCTCAGTTTCCTTCTGATTTTTATTTGATATGCATTGAATGAGTTTTATGGTTTAATGGAAGTTTAACGATTCCTTTGGCTTTTTTTAATCATGTAACAAAATGGACTGTGAACGTAGTTCCCGAGAAAAGATAAGAAAATGAGCTCTTATACTACACACATTTACAGACAGACCAGGAAATTTAACAAAATGAATTTGTTATTATGGAAACAAAAATCTTCCGTAATACTTAGTAGAAGAATGCAATGTTAAAGAAAGCTATAAGTATGTTATGTAATATTTATCAGTACGACTCTTATCTCAATTATAAAGCTACTGATGTCTAGTGTTTGAATATACCAAGTACAATATTGTAGAACTTGCTCCACAATCAAGGTCCAATAACATGGGACTTGTAAGGCAAAACGTCTTTCTAATTTTTGAAGATTCTTTAATTTATAAGTGCTAACTCCTTGGAACGTCTTTTTACACACAAAATTCGTCCCAACTAGTCTGGTAGTAGCGCGTTTTTATTGACTGGCATCGTCATGGAGGATACGGAAAACGTACCGAATTTGAAAACGTTTGTGCATATGGCTGCTTTCTATTGGAATATTTCGTTTTTCTTAACCTTACAATTATAGCATTACATCGTCCATGTTGTAGCTGATCATCTAAATCTATAGACTTTGGAAATTTAACTCAATGTTATGACATATTCAATTATTTGAACTGGCCGGGTTAAACAACTGTTTTCAATCAATCAATAGCGTCAGGTAATACATGCAGGCTGATGATGCTTACTGGTCCCGCTTCTTTTTTTTTTTTTGTGGGTTTTCTATTTGTTCGTATGATACATCATTGGAGATGATTCATGTATATATAGTGCAGTCCTTCAACAAAATTATCTTATTATTTTCGTTGTATCTGTCTGTTTGTTTCCTTCATTCGTTTGTGTTTTGCAGTCATCACTGCAATGTCATGTTGGGGATCTATTCTAATAAAGGCGTTCTAGACTATGTGCAATATGCGATAAAAACCATGTATTCATTTCGTCACAAGCTATTATCCCTTATACCATGCAGCAATCACATCACCCAAAGCGTTTTGTGTTAAAAACGCATTTTATGGATGATAGGATTTGAATCATATTTTAAGTAAATGTTGTTTCAAACTGTGTACATCCACCGTAAATATTACAAAAATATTTTTATCCCTTACATACCAACCAAAGGACAACCTTATTTATAAAACATACTTTTGCGGTTTTGGTGATTGTTTTGAAAACATGTATTTTGTTAACATCGCGAGTTAAATTGAAAATTCAAAATAGTCAAGGGGCTGTTACAATGTAGCATAACTGTTGAAATGCAGAATCTGATTTTTTTAAATAGAAAAGACCTATATTGGGACACTATCATTATTGTTGTCAGGCTTTCAGGAATTTGTATGCCTGTTGATTGATTTTTGGGGTCTTATTTGGGGTATGGTGTTTGACTTCATTCGCTGATTAGATACAATATTCAGCTTTCAACTTTTTGTTAGTTCATTAAGGCCAGTAAAATGTTAAAACTTCAAGTTGAAAGAATTTTCTGCAGGTATACTACAAGTATAGGCGTCCTTTTCTATAGAAGGTGCAATGTTGTACATGTAGTATCGGTTAAAGACCGTCTATACGCTTTGATCCATTATAACTGAGAGCATTGATATTGAAATATGGCAGAGTTTTTGCAATGTTCACTTGGATACTGGATGCATATAGACTTCAGTTCTGTGTGAAAAAGAAGAATGAATGCATGCACTTTTAAATTCTCTTGTATATCAGATCAAATCCGTTTAAATTATCAATGCACCCACTGAATGTCATTTGATATAGAAAAAGGAAAAATCAAGAGTAATACCACAGATATTATTTAAGCCTCGTTTTAACAAAGCGAAAGGTACACGGTATTACAAAATTTAAGCCTTTGATAAAGACCAGCTAAGCACGGGATGTTAAGAGCATTTTCATAATTTAGGTAGTTTATTTTTCAACCTGTTTGGGATGTTAAAGAATGGATAGGAATGATTTGTAAGCTTTAGATATGGGTAAGAATGCTGTTATCTTTTATAGATTCTTAATCACTCAGATGTCCAATCTATTTATGTATATAAAGCAGTTGATTGGAGATAGGAATGCCATAAGATTTTATGCTACATAAGTAGTAATATAAAGCATTCATGCAGGATTTCAGTAAATTGTATGGAAGCTTTGAGAATGTTTCTCTTTTGAATCAAATCATTCAAACTCTGCAGATCGATAGAGAAAGAATGACCAATTCCTTGTTTCTCTGTATGATATATTTTCGAATACTGGTGACTAAATGTGCGATTTTCTGTTAAAATGTACAAATATTTTAAAAGAGATATGGAGATCGAACTGAATACGTATTCCTCATATTTGATAAATCAAATCTGATATATTTAGAGTACAATCTTTTAACATGCATATAAGAAGACATGTATTATACTTGGTCGGATGAGCCAAGTGATAGAAATATTGTAATAAACTTAAAATTCTAAATGGCCTATTGCGATCAGCAACTGCTTCGACTCACTTCGGAATGTTGTTTATTCCGGGGTTCGTAACCGTTCCAATGGAGATTCTAATGATTTTGCCTTAACTTTTCGACATTGAGATTGAATAAATTCTTTGATGTTTGATTTAATTCCTTGAATTGATTATATATACTTAACATAATTGACGGGTGTACGCATTAAATCTTGCCCTTGTTTTAGGAGACTTTCTTTCTCTTTGTTTGATATGTATTTGTCCAAAATTTGAAAATGTTTGATACAACTGTGAGTGAGAGTCACAAAAATCACAAAACCTTAAATCAGAATCCAAAAAAACCAGATTCAAAGGGTAAACAAAGCCATGAAAAAATACAAACTGAATAAATCAAATGAAACATTCTGCATAGGAATAAAGAGATGTGATCAGGTGCCCGAGTCCAATAAGCAATGCCTGCTTGCTAACAACCCCCATCAATTATTATTGCTGCGATTTTCAGTTGCTTCTGGTGTATGATTAATATATCTATAAAAAATTAATGAAGGGTTTCATTGAAGGTGAAAAATCAGCTTTGATACCCATAAGATGCTAGTATTTCATTAGCTATAGAGTTTGTCCCTGTCCCACTGTCTACCTTATGTAGGTGTGTAGATTTGTGTTTCAAAATATTTACACATCTACTTTGAGTATGACGTATGACATGAACTAACCTTACAATAAATTTATCATGCCCAAAATCGCCCATTTTACGTTTTCTGTGTAAATTTGAAGTTTGAAAATCTGGTGATCTCCTTCAACGTCAAAGTAGGACACCGCATGACAGTCATACTGCGACGTCATTGGCTGAAATTAGTACGAGGCAAGATAGATTGTTAAATGATTTTGATAACTAGAAAGAGATTTCAATCAATCTTCAATGTTTTCTTCAGGTTTGTGTATCATTTCATAAGATTGATTAAAAATTGCTAGTACAGAGAAAATATAATTTTTGAGAAGGTATTTATCTGGGTGACTCTATGATGCTAAACACTCTTCTTGATCATTGTTTCATATGATCTCATCTGTTTTAGAAATCCGCACTAAGGAATAACTCTTCGTTTTGTGCGAATCAATATTTTCAATTGAAACAGGAACTGAATCAAACTATTTCCTAAATGTTTAAAGAAGAGAGATCTCCAACAAGACCCCGTTGCAGCATCAACAGTAAAACACCAAAACACCCGATGCAAAAACACAAAAGACGAGCACAGCACGAGACGGAAAAGAGACACACGACATGTAAACATCAAACATAAAAGACTACACATAAACCGACGAGACCAATGGGTAACCGGTGCCGACTTTTGACGGCCATCTGTCACGCAAGTAGCAAATGGTGTGGTTATCCTGGATTAAGTGCGCACAACCCTCTCACTTCTCCAATTACCCAGAGGTCTCAAAGAACGTACAATTGTGGTGTAAAACAACCTCTTCACTGTAAGATGAGTTTACTTTCTTTTCTGTAAACTTGCATGACTTTGTTGAAAATTTTGTATTTTTCAGACACGACACCGCCATAGAGAATGTCTACATACAGTGACGAGCTCCATGACCTTAATGACAGGGCAGTTAAAGCACTCATTCCAGCCATCATTTACGTGGTCATTCTAATGATCATCGGTCTCATTGGAAATCCATTAGTCATATACTTCTATGGCTGTAAACAAAAGCCGACACCGTCGTATTACTTTATAGTGACACTTGCAATTTTTGATTCGATAACTTGCTCCTTGTCGATGCCACTGGAGATCGTTGACTTGGTGAGATTTTACACATTCGAAAGCTCGGAAGCATGCAAGTTATTGAGATTCATAAATTATTTTGCAAGTATTGCATCCGGTTTTACTCTCATTGCCATAGCAGTCGACAGATACAGAAAAATCTGCAGACCATTCGAAACCCAAATTTCATTACATCTTTGTAAGATAATCATCGTCTTTCTCGTAATTGCATCTTTATTTTTCTCCTGGCCGGCAGCCGTTTTCTTTAAAGTTGTGGAGGTTAATGTAACCGAGTCAGTGACTGTGATTGGATATGACTGCACAACGGTGAGAGATGATGAATTCAAAACTTACATTACGGTTTACAATATCATTCTATTCGTTATGTTCGCAGGTGCCATAACTGTACTTATTGTGTTGTATTCCTTGGTAGCTAGAAAGATATTCACTTTAAAAAGCTTCAAGTTCTACGCCCAGAAAAGACAAAGTCATCGACGCAAAGCAAGACCACAAACGTCTACTACAAATAACACAGAAGATACTGCTGGCTTTAGCTCATACAGCGATTCTCTTACTACTGCAACTGAGATTCAAACCGGACTGTCCGACATTGGTGAAAACGACTTTCCTCTGTTAACTATACCAGAAACAAGTCCGACACCTTCTGTTGCAGCAACATTTTCGAGTCGAAAGATAGTGCCATTTGATACAGAAAAAAGAGACATCAATTCTGCTGTACCGATAAGTAACTCAACACTCAACTTGCAACGATATGATAGTTTTGACGAATCCATACTGAAAGAAAATATGGCATCCATTGTGAATAGATCTAATTCAGCAAACATTGAGAAGCTAAAATCCCATCAAATGCAATTAAAACAAAACAGAAATGCAATGAATTCAAGATTGAAGAGCGTCAATGAATCAGAAAATACACAATCAACTGACGTTACTCCGAACGGAAAGGAAACATTCACTCGTCAAAGTATCACGAGAGACTCTAACGGAAGAGTAAATATTGACCAAAAGAAACTTCAAGCGCAAAACATAAACACGCGAAAATACACTATTGTGATGCTATCCATTTCAGTGGCATTCATTATAAGTTTCTTGCCATATTTGGGTCTGATTACTTGGAGAACTCTTTCCAAGGATTATGAACCCAACTTATTCTCGGAATCGGAACTTGTTGCATTTCAAATCGGACTCCGATCGTTTCTTTTGAGTAGCGCTTGTAACCCTCTCATCTATGGATTTCTGAATACTGAGTTCCAAAGTTTCGTGCTTTCAATCTTTTGCTGTTGTAAGAAAAAGTCCAAAGAAAAATCTTCAGAAATTTCTACTTAGATTATAATGGAACTTGGTGATTTGATTTTCTTTGTTGTTTAACTCATCACAAGCTGGACTGCAATGTATATAATTATAATATAAGCTATACAAATATTGTTTTTCGTCAATAAGTCAATTGTTTGCTTAATTCTTATACCTTTTTTTTACAGAAAATTACAGACGAACGGTAACTGCTATCATATAGATATATATATACGCTCGTGAGTGTCATTTTGAAGTGTAATAAGAATACATTTTCATTTGTATTTTTCTTGAGTTTATGATATTATGTAATATATTTTCAGCGTTAACAGAACTTTAGCAATAAGCAGCGGTTGTTTATCAATATATTTTCAGCTTTTATAATAGAACGAATTTAAATATGGAAATAAAGGATGAAATTTCGAGAGGATTACTTACACGATACATGAACATGCATGATCTATGTGTATAATTTTAATTATATTGTTTTTGAGTGTTTTACTATATTAGATACATTCATCATTGATAGTTTTCTGTGTCAAATTTTTGTACCAGCCCAGTAGATATTGAAATTAGGAATATTTTACAAAGGCGTTTAGGAGAAATTTCCCCTTGATAAAAATATTGAAAAAATTAATTGCAAAAAAATATTTCGTGAACTTCTGATTTTCACCGAAATTTGATGAAATTTATTTATAAGAAAGGTTTGACCTATCAATAATTTGATACCCCGTTGAAATTATTAAGAAAAATTATCTTTTTCCGATAGAGTTCAATGTAAACTGTAAGGGCCAATAACTCTTAAAGTAACCCGTTTTTTTCAATATCCAAATTATCAATATTTACAAAATGATTATGCCGTGATTTTAGGTCTTAGGATTCCATAAATAGGTGCCCGAATTACTTTTAATTACCCATTGAATACCTTAGAAATGCATCTTACAATCAGAAAAGAACAATTTCATTGTTCAACGTACTTTACTTTACTCTTGATGTTCAGGCTCTTTTATAATAACAAATAAGTTTTCAAGGATATAGAGAGAGAATATTTAGAAAATCTTTTGAAAATACCACTTTGCGATGACCATAGCTGAACATAGATCAGATACCACGGAAAACAAAGAGACAAACAACAACACTCAAATGAAGTAAACGGACATGAAAAAATCGATGCCGGTTGGAGGAGGAAGACAAATGTTAGGTACAATGAAATATAATAGATTTTTATGTCTACATGAATGTTTCTTAAGCAGGATTTTATTTTTGTATCCAGGAAACTTCAAACAAAACAAAACCTCAGTTTTAAGACTGAATGGCCATTGGTGACAACTCGGTACTATATAGTTCACATTTGTTTATTTTAATTTTGTTTTTAAAACTGCATTTTATCCTATTGACGCTTCAAGCCTACGACAAGTCAGCACACAGAACAAAAGATGATTTGCTTGCAGAAATATCGTGCTTTGTTGACTAGAGCAGGCCAATATACAATTTCACTGCCAATTGTCATAAAATATATGATCACAGATTTATTTTCCCCTGACAAGGTTGGTACAATGCTTAAAAGGGCAATGCTATCAAAGTTAGGAATGAGATGTTTCACATGCACAAAAAATACCGTGCTCTGCTGACTGGAGCAATCAACGGATGAAAGTCAAACGCAAAAGTCGAAATCATATTAAAAAAATCACAATGGAAAGACATACAAATTCTTGAACATATATAAAAAAGAACGTTATCATATGAAAATAAAACTCAGACATATAGACGGAGACAATGACAGAGCTCTATAGAAACATGAACAACGTTATCTAATCAACAATCTACAGAGTCCATTGCAAGTCGGGGAATGTACAGTTCTGTAGGTGACGCTGTAAAAAAGTGCCTTACTAAATTTGCAAAGTTATACATTTTCAGATACCAAATGAATCCTATTACATATCTAATTCAAGTCTACTGTCCTGTTCACTAATTCCAGAGCACCCTGGTTTTCTCTAAAATATGATAATGCCATCTTCCAAAAACATATCAATTTTATAGTACTCCTTTAGTCGTAACAGAAAATATCATTGTTTTGGCTGTGCGTCAGTTAAGTAAGAAATAGGACGGAAAATAAAAAATCTACGGGGATTTTCCATAGTAAAATCGCTAAAAATGTGTGACGTCGGAGGCTTTGACGTCACTGTTTACTATTGTTGACACGGAGAACAATATGGCGGCGGCTTGAAATTAACATGGAAATTTCCCGTAGACATTTTATTTTTCATATTGCGGTTTGAATGCAGCCGATAGGGTAAGTTGAAGTTAATTTCCAGTTATGACTAAAGGAGGTCAATTCTCGGAAACAATAATTTATAGCAAAATTCTTCAGACGACAGAATAAATCGCCAAAACAGGGTGCTCTGGATTTAGTGAACAAGACAGTAGTACCTAAGATAGTAGGACCAAAAAGGAAGCTTAAAGCCTATTCTAATTTCTGTCGTTGTATTATTTAAAAACAAGAGGCTTATTACCTCGGTACGAGAAGCTAAACAAGAAATTACCAAATAAAGCCTGTGTTTGTGAAACACGAATGCCCCCGGTGGCATCTTTGTTAGTATAAACACTATTTTCTGTTAAGTACATGTATGTGAGGTCACTGGGTTAAAAGGTCAAAGGTCAAGGTCACGAGATCAAAAATTTTGGTATCAATGGAAAGGTCTTGTCACAAGGAATACAAATATGAAATATGAAAGCCCTATCACTTACCATTTAAAAGTTATGTCAAATGTTAAAGTTTTTGAAAAGTAGGTCAAAGGTAAAGGTCATGAGGTAAAAAAAATTGGTATCAATGGAAAGGTCTTGTCACAAGGAATACACATGTGAAATATGAAAGCCCTATCACTTCCCATTCAAAAGTTATGCCCAATGTTAAAGTTTTTGAAAAGTAGGTCAAAGGTCAAGGTCATGAGGTCAAAAATTTTGGTATCAATGGAAAGGTCTTGTCACAAGGAATACACATGTGAAATATGAAAGCCCTATCACTTCCCATTCAAAAGTTATGCCCAATGTTAAAGTTTTTGAAAAGTAGGTCAAAGGTCAAGGTCAAGGTCATGAGGTCAAAACTTTGGTATCAATGGAGAGGTCTTGTCACAAGGAATACACATGTGAAATATGAAAGCCCTATCACTTCCCATTCAAAAGTTATGCCCAATGTTAAAGTTTTTGAAAAGTAGGTCAAAGGTCAAGGTCAAGAGGTCAAAAATTTGGCATCAATGGAAAGGTATTGTCAAAAGGAATACACATGTGAAATATGAAAGCCCTATCACTTCCCATTCAAAAGTTATGCCCAATGTTAAAGTTTTTGAAAAGTAGGTCAAAGGTCAAGGTCATTAGGTCAAAAATTTTGGTATCAATGGAAAGGTCTTGTCACAAGAAATACACATGTGAAATATGAAAGCCCTATCACTTCCCATTCAAAAGTTATGCCCAATGTTAAAGTTTTTGAAAAGTAGGTCAAAGGTCAAGGTCAAGGTCATGAGGTCAAAAATTTTGGTATCAATGGAAAGGTCTCGTCACAAGGAATACACATGTGAAATATGAAAGCCCTATCACTTCCCATTCAAAAGTTATGCCCAATGTTAAAGTTTTTGAAAAGTAGGTCAAAGGTCAAGGTCAAGGTCACGAGATCAAAAATTTTGGTATCAATGGAAAGGTCTTGTCACAAGGAATACACATGTGAAATATGAAAGCCATATCACTTCCCATTCAAAAGTTATGTCCAATGTTAAAGTTTTCGGACAAACAGACAGACAAACAGACAAACAGATAAACAGACAAACAGATAAACAGACAAACAGACAAACAGACGGACAGGCCAAAAACTATATGCCCCCGAATCTTTGATTCCGGGGGCATAAAAATGACTGTAATGTGTTCAAGAAGATCCTGACGATAATCTCAAGAGCAATCACAATAGAGCAGCAAATTGAGCATCGACGGACCCCTAGCAAGGTAGAGGTTGGACCAGGTGCCCGGGAAGAGTAAGAATCCCCTTTTGGCTAGCCGCACCCGCCGCCGATGTCCACGCATGAAAATGAAACAATATATAAAATACATGCACTGTCTAAGGTTATATCTATAAAGAAAGTGCTATGGCGACAACGTCAGGGAAAATATTCAAAACACTTACTGTTAAACCCCTCGCGGAGAACTTTTTACGAGCTCCACACGGCAAAGGGCATAAGTGTGACACAAATGTGTTAAAGAAGCTCCTGACGATAATCTCAACAGCAATCACAATAGAGCACCAAATTGAACATTGACGGATCCCTAGCAAGCTAGGTACTTAGCGTGTAAGTAGCGCCACCCTTAATAAATCCGATGAAGAAATTTGATGTACACTATAATTGAAAAATGCAATGAAATGCGTTTATCCCAAAGTCTGCCAAACACACTAGTTTCTGATAGAATTTGCTACAACAAAGAGAAAAACAGCAAACACCGAAGAGTAAGAAAATTAGACAATATTTCCACAACAAATAAAACAATCAACTTAAACATTATGTTTGTTTGAATATTTTTAAACTGAATACAAAATTTCAGACTTATCAGAAAAGAATTGGAGCTACAGCAGTTTACATGTGTGCGGCGCCATGCACCCACAATTAATTTCCATTGTAGAAAAGCTTCTTTGGGATTCAAATAATGCAATCAACTTTAAAATCCTCAAAGAAGCAAAAGTGAATCCCAAAAGGAGATGAGATCAGGTACCCTGAAAGAGTGAGCATCTCCTGTTTGCCAGCAACACCATTCACCTAGGCCGTGTAGAAAAAAGTTCATATCCGTTATATTGTTAAATTCGGTGTTTTGGATGTTTCGAACCTATGATATCTTCAAACATTTGAGGACAACGAAATGCTAAAAGCAAGTAATGAATTTCTCAAACTGTTCGGCCAATTTTCTTGTAGGAGATGTGGTATAACAATTCGGCTTAAACTTAATGTTTTACATAAGCTTTCACATTTATCTTTGAGTAAAAGAAGATCCTGACGATAATCTCAACAGCACTCACAATAGAACACCAATTTGAGCATCGACGGACCCCTAGCAAGCCAGAGGTGGGATTAAGTGCCCGGGAGGATTAAGCATCCCCTGTAGGCAAGCCGCACACGCCGTCGATGTTCATGCACGAAAATGAAAACAATATATTTAATACATGCTCTGCACTGTCTGAAGTTATGTCTATATAGAAAGTACTAAATAATATGACGAACATTTCAGGGAAAAAATTCAAAACACTTACTGTCAAACCCCTAAGGAACTTTTTTACGAGCTCCACACGACAAAGGGCATAAGTGTGACACATATGAATTAAGGAAGATGTTGCTTTTAAAGTCAGTGATGATTATAACAATTAGAGGTAGATCATTCGTCTTCTAAGTCGTATGAAATGATATTTTATACAACAAAGCATAAACTCATAGCTATAATAATTTTGGGGTTCTTCAGCGTGATCAACACCGTGGGGTATCACGTGATACACAAATGATATGTTCCACGGGAATCCCCTTTGATTGAACCAAGTTAATACTGTCTAAATCTACTTTATATGAATTTATTTCAGGCCTATCATATGGTCATTATTTAGGGGATAAACGTACTGTGTTTTGTGGTTCCGACAGGTATATGTTGGATATACTGTTGGAAACGCAGTTATACCGTCGGGGCTTGTCCCCGACGGTATAACGTATGTTTCCAACAGTATATCCAACATATACCTGTCGGAACCACAAAACACAGTACGTTTATCCCTATTCTGATTCATGTGACATATTTTAACTTTTTATACCCCTCAAAGAGTCTCACGTATCGCTTTAGAGGTGACGTTCCTACGGAGGACTAACAACGACCATTAGAAATTATTGCGCTGAAAAATATGAAATACAACTGCTTAGTATCTATTACAATGGCGAAAAATCAAAGTGTAATCAATAACAAACTTACTTGCTCTGTTGTTAACATGTGGAGAAAGCCATTTACAAGCTCATACCTTGTAGTTTTACGTCACAGTATGACGTCACAGGAGGAAAAACAAAGGGAAGCATGACGTCATACGCAAAAAGTGCGCTAAAGTTTGTAACGTGCAAATTTACGTAGGAATACATTTTAAAGTATGTCAAGTGAGTCGGTTAGCGGCATGTATATCGTCGTCATACATGCTTGTAGAAATCCTGTGAACCAATCAGAATGCTTGAAACAAACAGAATGAATTAGAATATCAATTATATGATGGTAATTTATTCTGGTCAAGAATAGACGTGTATTCGGAGAACACTTAAACAGAAAATTTTGTATCTGTCCGTGCACCATATCATAACATGTGGCGAGCATTGAAAATTTTCTGTTTAAGTGTTCTCCGAATACACGTCTATTCTTGACCAGAATAAATTACCATCATATAATTTATAATAATGACCATATGATAGGCCTAAAATAAATTCATATAAAGTAGATTTAGACAGTATTAACTTGGTTCAATCAAAGGGGATTCCCGTGGAACATATCATTTGTGTATTACGTGATACCCCACGGAGATCAAGTAATTTCTACATTAATATCAAATACATCGTGTAAGGTAAAGCAGTATACATGTTTGGTGGTACATATATAAAGAACAACAAATAGTTCATAACTTGTGACGTAATGATATCATAATCTTTTATCGGTTACTTTTATCGCATTTTTCAAACATCTGTGTGTTTGGACCACCAAAGCATGTACATAATCAGCATGATATCTCAACACTAAGGAAGTTTAGGTATGTTTAAGATTTGAGGATGACAAAAAAATAAAGTAAAAGCATGAAAGTACTAGTGAAATATTTGGCAAAGATGACTAGTGTTTAATATATGAATAAAATACTGTAACATCGACGAAGTTCATTTGTTAAAAGACCTATGCTATACCACATGTGAGAACTGCTGCTGGAAAAATTGTCATTCTTTCATAATCCGTAGAAAAATATGAGTTGAATATGGATATTACTTCTCGATGTAAAGTCTGAACTTACGTTATGAGGTTTGTATAAATAAAAACCATTTGATACGGACCCTTTTGCCTTTACATTTCTCATATAAGTCAAATTTAGTGAGTGGAATACAAATCCAAAGATCATAATAGTAGACACACAAAAACCGTGAGAAATCTATAGCAATACAAAATCGAATGGAGATGAGAACAGGTGCCCGGGGAGAGTAATGAGTTAAACAAGATCCTGACGATAATCTCAACAGCACTCACAATAGAGCAACAAATTGAGCATCGACGAGTAAGTATCTCCTGCTTGCTAGAAACACCGTACATGATGATGCTTTTTTGAGGGTTTATTCAATTTATATTTTGTAACATGTGACACAGACTCCAATGACATAAAACACCCATAACCATATAAACATACAGTCGAGGGCGAAGAACTGACTTAATATTACGGAAGTGTTCCATCTCTATACCCTCTTGAAGACAACTTCAAACCAATTTATTAACCGACATACGACAGTCATTTGTGTTTTCGTCCAAATTACGCCTGCAAAACCCTCCAACAAATCGGGCAAATATAATGTCCTTCGTGGATCCCTGTATTCATGGTCGCCCATTTTTTTCAACTCTTTTAAGAAAAAGCAGGTACCTAATAAAAGAAAAGTGCATACAAAGTGTTCTTTCGACATTTCCAGTCCAAAAACCCGTGGTATTAAAGTCGACTGATAATTCTTTTGGATTTTCGAAAGAACTTTTATCTTATCTTTATCTTATCTTTATTTTATCTTTATCTTTTATTGCCTTCTTTAGTCACCATGTACGGAAGACTGAGGAATTCCGAATGTGATTCAAGTGTACGTTTATTAAAGATATCTGTTGCGAGTGAATTTCATAGTTATCCGGTTTACTAAAGTATACAGAGCCAATTGTGCCTTACATGAAACTTGTGTGCTATTTACATTAATTTTATATAAAAGATCATATGAAATTTATGTGAAACGACCACGCACATAAAAATCACATGCATTTTTTTACATGAAATTCACGTGATGTTTCTGACATTACTTTCACGAAAATTCAATTTCACATAAAAGAAAGGAGGGGATTTCCAACAACACTCGGTTTAATACCCACAGCAAAACCCGAAAACACCCAAAGCAAAAACACAGAGCTGACTCGCACTGAAAGACGTACAAGGGACACCAAATTACATAGAAACATCAAAGCACAAATGACTACACATAAACAACGAGACCAATATGCAATCGGTGCCGACCTATGGCGGCCATCTATCTCACCAGTAACTGGCGGTGTGGTTATCCGGATTTCGTGCGTACAACCCTCCTACTTTTCTATTTATGAATAGAGAGGACATAGAAAAATTCATATGATATTCAATAATTTTCACATATGTCTTATATGAATTACATTAATTTCACATGAACTTTCATATGAAATGACAATTATGGATAATGACCATATCCCTGTATACAGCACAAAATCGATAATATTCAAAACACTTACTGTCAAACCAATTGAAATTCATGATGCCCATTTCATATGAATTTCATGTGAGTTACAATTGGCTGTATACAAAAACCTTCAAGAAAAACATTGACTATATATAACAAAGGACAGTGTAAGAAAGGGAAACCTTTCGACAAAACAAGAGGCCCATGGGGCCACATCGCTCACTTAATTTGCAGACAAAAGAATGATCGTTGACAATTTGGTGGAGGCCCTTGACTTTGCTTCGTGCACGATTTTGAGAAATTCTGTGCATCAGATGTTGAAAATGCCTTAGCCAATCTGATCCCTTGGCAGCTTTATTTGTTGACCAATAAGCACAAAAAACAAACTTGGTAGAGGAACTTGGCTGATTGCTTCCTGTAAGGTTTCATAAAATTCTGTGCTGCGGTTGCAGAGGAGAAGTTAAAAATGCGTCAGCCAAACAGAGCCCTCGGCGGTCAGATTTGTTGACCGATCGGTACGAAAAACACAAACTTGGAAGAGGACCTTGAGTACTTGCTTACTTTAAGGTTTTGTGAAATCCTTTGTAGCGGTTGCTTCCTGTCAGGTTTCGTGAAATTCTGTGCAGCGATTCAGAAAAAGAAGTCCAAATTCTTAAAAGTTTAGGACAGACGCCGACGACGTTGACGGGCGGTGCGCTATGACAATAGCTCACTTGAGCTTCGCTCAGGTGAGCTAAAAAGAAGATAAATTCATCTCAAAAATCGAAGAGGGTAGTAGAGTCATCTTCATCCTAAACCAACCCTAAACAGCTGCCATCAGTGAATGAAAGTCAAACACAAAATCTGAAACCATATACCAAAGCCACAATCGAAAAACTTACGAATTCTTTTTTTTTTGGGGGGGGGGGGGGAATGCAAAGCAGAACTTTCTCACGCGAAAAAAAGGACAATACAGACGGAGACAATAACACAAGCTCCACAGAAATACAAAGGACAAGTTTTAAAGTATTACATGTATTTTATTTTTGCGGGCCGTTATATGATGACTTTCCTCTTTTATAATCAAGGCCACATTAACCAGCCAAACTCAAACAATCCCAACCCCCAATACATGTATAGGCGGAGATAAAATAAATCTATGACGAAACCTCTAAGTAAATAATTCTAAATCATTAAATTATGAATTATTGATAACGCTTGAAATACTACATATTCTGAATTTGCCTTAAAAATACTTGCATCTATTGTACGATTGAAAATAGCGTAATATTATTTCTAAAATACACACAATATAAACCAAACTTGTTATTTCAGGTGCATCAACAATCTTTTCTCTCATGTCCTCGGCCTTCTAATAAACGTTTCTGATTCATGCCATACCCCTTTAAACTATCTTGATAACATGAAAAACAATGTTCAGGTTGCTGTTTCCTTTAATTCAGATGACAGGTTGGTGATCTTTTCTTTTTATTGAAAAATAAAATCTTTTTCCCGCGTGAAAAAAACAACGTTCCTCCTGTAGCATGGAAATCGTACAGTAAATCTATTTGTACAAATTTTATTATCAAAGGAGGTTTTATTTAAATTTTTCGATCGTGGTCTGTTTAGTTTGCCTAATCAGAAAGAAGTGTTTTCACCAAGTTTGTCATGTCCAGCGACAACTCGGGCAGAACCGATATTTTCGTAAATTGTTTGTTATAATTTCTTTTCGCTGAACCTTTCCCTCATTATATTCTCGCGGTTTTAGAATCCGTCCCCTGGTTTTATATTCTCCCTTTGTATCATAAGTACCTTATAGTAAGGTATGAGCTTTAAGGGATATTAAAACTAATTCTCAAAAAACGAACGAACTGTTTTGGTGCAAAATAGACACGATATATTGACATTTGCAGTAAGGATGGGATACTTAGTCGTCACAGATGCAAGTTTCAGTCATGACTGTCTTTTTTTATCTAGAAAAAATTGAAAATTGTAACTGATAACTTGGAATTTGTAAACATAAATCTGGCAAGTAATACACAGAAGAAAGCGCATTGAATTAAAGGTACGTAATCTTGATTTATTCATACTTAAATTCCTTTTGAGTGAATTAAAAAGTTACACTTGAAAATCACACATTCTGTACTAATGTCAAGACGGTAGTTCAAAGGCAAACTTTTGCAAATATTCTGTTTTATCACAATTTTAAATTCATCATTATGCAATCATGTCTGATGTTTTCGCCGTAAAACATAGTACATGTAGGTCTACAATATGTTGCACGTATGCAGATCTGTCGATATTTAATCAAAATTTTGAAATTTCACCTTCAAATGAAAAATCATAAAAAAACCGAAATAGTTCTCAAAATCAAGCTCAAGATCCATTTTCAATTTTTCTGATTCCAAACTTCAAAATCTATACCGGATGTGTGCGACAATTATTATCAGAACTGATTGCAAATAATTCAACATTGACATTTTTGGATGAAAACTCTATTTCATACCTTTTTTTACTCTTTGGTTTATTTGTAGTCTTCTGTGTTAAATATTTGGATGTCGTCTTTGGCGTCCCCTGTTAAGCTTGTCCACTCTCTGTTTTTTTCTTTTTTTGTCCCATTGGCGTCCTGTTGTGCTTGTCCACTCTGTTTTTTGTCTTCCTTGTCTCGTTGGCGTCCCCTGTTGTGCTTGTCCACTCTGTTTTTTGTCTTCCTTGTCCCGTTGGCGTCCCCTGTTGTGCTGGTCCACTCTGGTTTTTTTTGGTCTTCCTTGTCCCGTTGGCGTTCCCTGTTGTGCTTGTCCACTGTTTTTTGTCTTCCTTGTCCCGTTGGCGTCCCCTGTTGTGCTTGTCCAGTCTGTTTTTTGTCTTCCTTGTCCCGTTGGCGTCCCCTGTTGTGCTTGTCCACTCTGTTTTTTGTCTTCCTTGTCCCGTTGGCGTCCCCTGTTGTGCTGGTCCACTCTTTTTTTTTTTCTTTTTGTCTTCCTTGTCCCGTTGGCGTTCCCTGTTGTGATCGTCCACTCTGTTTTTGTCTTCCTTGTCCCGTTTTCGTCTCCTGTTGAGCTTTGTCACTCTGTTTTTTGTCTTCCTTGTCCCGTTGGCGTCCACTGTTGTGCTTGTCCACTCTGTTTTTTTGTCTTCCTTGTCCCGTTGGCGTCCCCTGTTGTGCTTGTCCACTCTGTTTTTTGTCTTCCTTGTCACGTTGGCGTCCCCTGTTGTGCTTGTCCACTCTGTGTTTTAGCATTTAGGAGTTTCAGGTTTTTGCTGTCGGTGCTGCATTAAGTTCAGATGGAGATCCGCTCTATTCTCTAATCGATAACCATTGCCTTTAGTGGTAGTTATATAAATCAAATGAAACATTATGTACATATCACATCATCTATAGATATATATTATCTCAGTTGTCATAAAACAATAGAGTAAAGGTGTGGATGTGCGGATTGCTTGCTATGAACTCAATAGCTAGACTCCAAAATATCCAAATTGGCAGCAATATTTAACTATACTATGTTCCAGATTTTTTTTACTATTATACATGCATAATTTTTTCATTATTATTTTCCTTTGGCCACAGACTTTATAGGGTATCATTCAATGCAAAATAGATTAAACTGAATCTAAAGCTTAATTTTCCGTTCTCAGGTACAAGAGAGATGTCGACATACAGTGAAGAGCTACTCGCATTGAACGACAAAGCAGTCCAAGCTGTAATTCCAGCTATAGTTTATGTAGCAGTGCTGATGACGATTGGGCTTCTCGGAAATCCATTGGTGATTTACTTCTATGGATGTAAACAAAAGGCCACGCCTTCCTACATTTTCATAGTAACATTGGCAATTTTCGACTCCATTACTTGTGCAGTTTCTATGCCATTGGAACTAGTTGATCTAATACGATTTTATACTTTCGAAAGTTCGGAAACGTGCAAGCTTCTACGATTTGTAAATTATTTTGCAAGCATCGCATCTGGTTTTACTCTCATTGCAATAGCGGTCGATAGATACAGGAAAATATGTCGGCCATTCGAGAGACAAATTTCATTGACATTAAGTAAGTTTATCATTTTCTTGGTCATTATATGTACGCTAATCTGTTCATGGCCGGCGGCTGTGTTTAACCAAGTAGTTGAAGTCAATGTTACAGAAACCCCTCCTGTAGTTGGATACGACTGCACGACATTAAGGGACGAGGAATACAAACTTTACATTACTGTGTATAACATATTTCTTTTTCTCATGTTCGCCGGTGCAATTACTGTCTTAATCGTGTTATACACCTTAGTTGGAAGGAAGTTATTTAGCTTGAGAAGTTTCAGATTCTACGCCGAGAAAAAGAAAAAGTCAAAGAATATCAAAGTTCGACCGTTAAGTTCAACGACTAATCAAACAGATGAAACTGGGATAAGGTCGCTGAGTGACTCCGTAGCAACGGCTACAGAAATACCTTTAGCATTTTGTGATTTAGGCGATAATGATTTTCATTTACCAACCATAGAGGAGAATAGCAGGCCACCTTCAGTAACATCAAACTTTTCACGAGGAAAGGTTACTCCGTTTGAATTCGGACACGACAGTTCACGACTTTCCAGTCCTATTTCAAATAATTCTCAGAATAAATTGCGGAATTGTCAAAGCTTTACCGATTCAGTCCGCAAGGAACATGCTATTTCTGTCGTAATGAGACCGAATTCCGCGAATATTGAAAAATTACGCGCTCATCGAATCAATGTGAGTTCATCTCATGAAGCCATGCTTTCTCAAAAAGAAAACTCGTCATCCCCACCATCAAACGAAGAACTTGATGAACAAGAATACAAAGAACGTTGTGCTTCCAAAATTCAAACAAGAGACGCTAAAGGTACTGCCGATATTGATCAAAGAAAGTTACACGCACAGAACGTCAATACGCGAAAATATACCATTGTGATGCTTTCTATTTCCATAGCTTTTATTTTAAGTTTTCTACCCTACCTTGGACTCATAACTTGGAGAACGCTTTCAAAAGACTATGAACCTAATCTATTTTCCACATCGCAGCTAGTTGCATTTCAAATAGGACTCAGGTCGTTTCTTTTGAGTAGTGCGTGCAATCCACTTATCTATGGATTCCTAAACACTGATTTCAAAAAATTCATTTTGTCTATTTGTTGTTGCTGTTGCAAATCAGTAAAAGACGAAGTTAGAGAACCTACAGAGCAAAGTACCAGTGGATCAAAATCGCATTCACAAAATTATTAAACTGTCTACAATCCCTTGAAATATTGTCTAATTCATTCATATTACTTAACATACGAGTACATTTATTGAAATCCGATCTTGTTTTTATTTTCTTTCAAAGATATTTATCTTCGAATTATAAAGATAATAGAAGTGGAATAAACAAACAAGTAAAAACCATAGGAAATGAAAATCATAGGCGGCCCCTTTCTAATGAGGAACACTTGTTGGAATTGCCAAGTATAGATTAAAACAAATACATGACCAAAACACAAAAAGCACACCACTCAAACGCGCACCAAACACTCACTACAAAAGACAAACCGCGCCTATACTCAAAGTAGAGATAGGTGACAAAAATACAAACAATACGGAATTGTTCCAACTCTATACCTTCCCGGAGAAAATTTCAAACAAATTTATTACGCACGTGTTTCGGATATTAATCATCATCAGTGATGCTTACATTTAGATTTTCAGTCGATTTTCAGACACAGCCAAAATTCATTATGGTAGCGCCCTTTGGTTATATTTTTTCAATAGAATTTGTGCAGTTTGCCGAGAGTGCAACCATAGTATACCTGTCGCAATAAGATATGCCTCCAGAAATCAACAATGGAATTTGATGTATTTTGGGCTTAAAACTTCTTCACCAATACGGTATAAGAAATCACATCAAATAAAGATTTCTTTACTTTGTTCAGTTCCCTTAGAACCAAGGAACCACACTGGTGTCAAAGCAGTATATTTACATTACTAGTAGATTCCCCATGTTAAACGCCCATTAGGCAACTAGAATTATATTCCAATAACTTGGGTTGCTCACGTGCAAGTTTTGCATGTAGGGAGAATTTACCAACGTTCAAATACATTTGACACTAAAACAGGCAAAATATGCGAAGTGCTTGCAAATAAAAATGACCGATATTTAGAATAAATGTAAATATAAGTAATGACTGTCTTACTTTTGGTGTTCATGGGTGTATAATTCTGGTTGGACACGTGCAAATTTTCCGAGAATCGCTTCGCGATTCCAACCAGAATTATACACCCATGAACACCAAAAGTAAGACAGTCATTTCTTAAAACCGAACGATTTTGAAGGATTATTCGCTATAACTTCGTAGTTTTGTTAAATTGAGACATGAAACTTGGAACAAATAATGGGTGGCATATTTCTCAAATATTTATCTAAAAATTATTTTAAAAATTCGGACTTGAATCATCTTTTATGATTTCCACAATTTCGCAACTTTGATAAAGAAATTACCGAACGATCGGGCATTCGGATGTGTTTTATTTGTCGATTTTCAATTCTATGTTGATAAATCTGAAGTAACCTCTATCCCAAAGTCCTAATGTAGAAAATTAAGGAAAATCCCCTCAAATATAGGTCTTACTGAAAGTTTTAGTAGGTAGGGTACCCTTTCCCAAACGTAATTTCTTATCTGAAATTATCACTGCTTAATGAATGACCAAAAACTATTCATCAAGTCACCCTATTATAAAAATGTTGACACTTATGTTGATTTCTAGCGAAACTTTATAAGTTCCTTTAACTTTATCTAATTTCATTAATCTAAATACCCCCTAAACCGTAATCATTCGGGTACTTCTGCCGTTCGGTTACTTCTTTGACACCAGTACACAATACGAGGAAACTAGATCAACTATATACATGTTTTCATTGGAGGAGAATCATAAGACATGAGAAAAATCCCAAACATAACTAAATTCAAAGCATTATGTAAGTCTTAGAACAGATAATCTGCATCATGAACCAGACATGCACGTTTCGGGTACTTAAGGTATTCGATGGGTAATGAGAAGTAATTATGCCACCCATTTATGCAATCCTGAGACCTAAAAGCACAATATATTTATAAAGTAAAAATTAGATTAATTAAAATGTTTTGACCAATTTGGATATTGAAAAAAATTGGTTACTTTATGATTTATGGGCCCTTACAGCTTACATTGAACTCTATGGGAAAAAAATTATATTCCTTAAATTTTTCAACAGAATGATGGGGCATCAAATATCGATTGATAAAAAATTTCAAAAAAAATAAGTTTCATCAAATTTTGCTTAAAAATCAAAATTCCCCAATTAGTTTTTCTGCAATTATTTTTTTTCTTTATTTTTCATCGAGGAGATCTAGATAACTCATAAACACGATCCTTTTCAAAAAAAAATTCTTCTTTCGATATCTACTAGGCTAGTGCAAAAGTTTTTAAACTATTATAGAACACAGAGATATATTGAATGATAAAAACATCTAATTTCGATGTTTTGGCATAATTCCTTCATTACCCATCGAATACCTTAATTTTCATGGCATCTGATATGTGACCCCATCTCCATTTGATATTTTGCAAATGTTAAATTTGCATTTTTCATAGGTCTGTGTGCCCATTGAGTATGGTTTTTTGAATACAATATAAGGAGGGGAGTTGATATTTACTTACTTTTTCATGATGTCAATTGTGGAACTTACGTATACAATGACAACACAATGATCAAGCAGACCCCATGTTTCGGGGTTGAACATGCTTACTTTTGTAGCCTGGAATTGATTTAATGTTTTGATTTTTTTATTATGGTAATACTGCTCTATCAACAGAGGAGTAGAGATAAATTTCAACAAAAGGTCAAGGTCAAGACGTCTCTAATGCAGTTCCATTACCAATGTTAGTCAATAAACAATGCTGTAAACTATTATGGTGCGCATAGATGGGTGTATAATGTCTTTCAAAAATGGAGTAGACCTCCAAAATTTTTATCAAAATGGCGGCCTGTGAGACTTATGAGTGTTCCAATAGGTGTATATTCGGATAGCCACACCTATTTCTTCGAATGCAGCAAATGACCATCCAAAGTCAACTCTGAATGATCGAGGATTCCGACCAAACTGCAGAAGGGAAGATAGTTGGACCACGCCTTCTCTTGTAAGGATATGTCAAGGCTCGTAATGGAGTCATCTCAGTTAGTAAGTGTGTAGAAAAAAGAATTTCAAAACCCAAAGCTGTAGTTTGGTAGATATAGATACAAAATGGTACTTCTAATACATTTCTTTAATCGCACAGAAGAAATGCTGTATTAGATAAATTAATACTTTCAATTTTAGCTCTGTACAAGATAAATTAATAAAACTTTGTAATCAAGTTTTCGACTCCATTGATCTTCAGTATTATATGAAGATGTATAAACTTTGTGTATACAATAAATACATATATGTCTTAATAAAACACACGTACATCTTAACGACAGGAAATCATAAATAAAGCTGATCACTCATAACATCCGTATCATGTGTATTAATGTGTATTATTACTTTTCTTAAGCAGCTGATATGTATGATAGTGTTGTGTACATATGATATGCAAAAAGAAATCTATCGGTCTGTCATATCATAGACATATTTCGTATGATATATAATTGTCTGTTGATTTCCGATCAAACATCCATGACCAAGGTATAAGGTCATTTCACGTGAAAAAATGAGATTTTATGAATCCCTTCAGAATGACTATTAATGATAGTTAAATCTACTGTTGTACTTCATTTAGTACAATCCACAGCCTGGTACAAGCTCATAAAGGTAGGTTTACAATATGATTTATTCATGGAAAGCAGGTTCATTTTCACCAAAAGTCAAAATTGTTATAAAGCAGAGCTCCCCCTTTCTAATAGACTTGGAATCATTGCTCCTATTTTGCATTTCTTGATTTCTTTTATTTCGAAAGGTTTTTTTTTTAATCTATGTCTCTTTCAATACTTTTTTAAAATTACAATCAGTTTTAAAAGAACCAATCTTCGTATCACTATATCTTGTTTGCTTAAGGCGTTTATATTATATATTGCATAAAAGAAAAGTTCTTGTTCATCTTTCATTTTCCTTGCATGTAATTACAGCATCACGAGTAATATTATAAGAATGTAAAAAAAAATAATGTTTAAACAACTTTTTCTATTGGATTTTACAGTTTTTGTTTAATCTTCTTAATGTTTTTACTATATTCATGAAAAATTACCCATACAATCCGAGGATGGCGCTCATAAAGTTGCAAGAATACACAAAAAAATATTTAAAATCTTCAAAGTCATGTACAGGAAACACATTATTGATGCTGATTTCTTGACTTTGCTTATAGTACCATTAAAATGACGTATATAAGTATATCTTTGATCGAAAGTCTGTATAAATCTCTGAATACAATATTCTCAAGATCATAAAATGGAGCCCATCCCAAATCCTCTATGGGCCGTGCTGGACCAGAGTTCTCCTATTCTCATTTCAACATTCATGACATAGTCGAAACAAAAGACCTTACACTTGTTTATGAATCTCTATCTTTCCCCTTCCCTTCATACCCATATTGAGGCAGCAATGATACTATATTTGTCAAATCTGCCAGCTTTATTTGTAAAAGGTTCTACTTTCTGTATCCCAAGCATCCGCTGTCCCTAATTTTATATCTGTCTGACTTTTATTAGATCGAGTGAAGAAGTTGGAATTCCTGAGCCATTCATTTAAGAATGTCTGCATTGAGCGAGGAAGTTCTTGCAGTGAACAATGAGGCGGTTCATACCCTTATACCCGTAATCGTGTATATCTGCTTACTAATCGTCATTGGTCTCCTTGGCAACCCTTTAGTGATATATTTCTATGGAATAAAACAGAAACCATCACCGTCATTTATGTACGTCATATCTCTAGCAGTCTTTGACCTAATTACCTGTGCTATCGTCATGCCAATGGAGCTCGTCATAGTGGTCAAATTCTACACTTTCGACAGTCCTGCCTGCTGCAAAACCATCCGGTTCTTTTCGTACTTTAGCACTATAGCTTCTGCTTTGACCTTGATGCTGATATCCGTTGATCGATACAGAAAAATATGTAAGCCGTTGGATTATCAAATATCTTCAAAGGCCGCTAAGATTTCATTGCTAGTCATCGTTGCCTTCTCATTGCTTCTATCTGCACCTGCTGCTGTGTTTTATGACATCATACAGGTCAACCTGACGAAATCGGAGGATCTGGAAGGTTTGAATTGTGGGGTACCATATGACGTCTCATACAAAGACGTCATTGCGGTCTACAACTTTTCGTTCTTCATTCTATTCGGATGTTGTGTAATAGTCCTGATTCTGCTCTACTCGCTTATTGGAAGACAACTCTTTAAAATGAAGAATTCGCCTGTTCGAAGACATTCGCATGCGCGAACTTCTCATCAAATCAAAACCAGGAAGTATACAGTAGTTATGCTTCTGATATCCGCAACATTTGTTGGAAGTTATCTCCCTTTCCTTGCACTTTCCACGATGATAACGGTGTCAGATGGAAGCGAACCCGATGTCTATTCCAAAGCTAAGTTGGCTGCATTTCAGATATTCATCAGATCGTATTTTCTGAGCAGCATTTGCAATCCGATTATTTATGGACTCATGAATAATGATTTTAAAATATTTCTGGTGAACCTTTTCTGCAGATGCCAAAGAGATAGGTTTGACTTGCCTGCTGAAAGAAGTACGACGAACACTGAACAAACTTCCTGATTAAAATTTTCACCGACGCGTTCCAGGAGATGCCCCCTTTTAAGCAATTCCAGTGTTGAAATCATCCATTTGTTTGTTATTTCCTTGAGTGTCGCACTTTTTATCAGTATACTATGCAATGGGAAACACGATTCTATGAAAAAAGTGGTTAAAACATTGAACACACAAAATTTTTATTTCAATTTCTATCCTTTAAATATTGTGTATTTGAATTTACCCTTACAAACAATCTGATTGGTTTCTATTCCTTTAGCATTAAATAATGCTATTGAATTTAAAGACGTTAAACTTGTGAATATTTTTCCTTCAATAAACACATTTAATAAAGCTATCTAATAATTGTGCGACATTTGATGTGTTTGTTATTGATATTTTATTTTTACTGTCTCATATCAAAGTGAATTTAAGCTGCAATTAAGAATTGAATTGATTACATTTGTAAAAATTCTGCCCGACTTTAGACTCGAACCTACGGAAGCCCATTGGCTTCACAGAAAAAATAAATTTATTGCGTATATTCGCAAAAGTATTGCGTATATTCGCAATAGCATTGCGTATATTCGCAATAGTATTGCGTATATTCGCAATAGTATTGCGTATATTCGCAATAGTATTGCGTATATTCGCAATAGTATTGCGTATATTCGCAAAAGTATTGCGTTTATACGCAATAACATTGCGAATATTCGCAAAACCATTGCGTATATTCGCAATAGTATTGCGAATATTCGCAATAATTATTGCGTATATACGCAGTAGTATTGCGAATATTCGCAATAATTATTGTGTATATACGCAATAATTCTAATTCTACCGTGTAGTTATTGAGGACATTCCTAGGTCATTACGGGTGGATCTAGAATTTTTAAGGGTTAATCCTAGCAAGCGGATGGGGGGGGTCAGTCTGGGGTGTAGAAAAAAACTTAAAACAATGCATGTAATGAATATCAATATATCTACAAAATCATTCGTAAAAACGAAAAAAAAAAAATTAGTATTTCTGGCAAATTGGAAAGGGGCGGATGAGAGGATGGCTCCGGGCTATACCTTTATTTTACATATTCAAGGACTTGTAAACGTAATTCTTTGTCACATTAAGTTAATTGTGATCAAAATAGCTGCACCTGACCTTCGTTTGCTCTGCTCGTTAACCCCCCCCCCCCCCTCTACATCGACTCAAACTTTTAAAATGTGACTTGTTCGTACATGTGGGTGTTTTATATTTTGAAACTGGATAATGAGCATTTCTTATTAGTAGAAATGACAGTCATGTATCATGTTTTACGTTTTACTGTTACTTTCTCTGTCTGTCCATCATATTTCGTTCAAACTCAAATTAAGTTTTCAATGTACAGCGGATCTAGCACCCCTGCCCATTTTTTTCGGGGGGGGAGGGGGATTCGAACCAAAATTTATGAATTAAAGCCTCCTCTGTTTGATGTTCGACTTAATGACATTACCCTTCAACTCTCTCACGGGAATGATTGGTATATAAAATAAAAGGTATCAGGAGAAACCTTATTTTATTTGCAGAAATTTATTTTCCGGTGGGTGTAATAGTCGAGGGCATTGATTAATATAGGAAACATCCTGTCCGTCTGTCAGTACGTTCGTCCGGTTAAGAAGTTCTTAAAGCAGATAACTCTTCAAGTGCAAGTGATAGGGCTTTCATATTCTATACATGCATTCACCATAATCAGTACTAAATTTTGATTCCAAGACATTTGAACCTATGGACCTTGCCCCTGACCTTGAACTTTGACCTTATAATTATATTTTGGTTAAGAAGTTCTTAAAGCATATATTTTTCACATATAAGTGATAGGGCTTTTAAAAATATTTCATACAGTAATAACAAGTACGGCATTTTGATACCAAAACATACCTATTGACCTTGGCTTTGAACTTTGACCTTGTTGTAAAATTTTGGTGAAGAAGTTCTTAAAGAGAATATCTCTTCAAGTGTAAGTGATAGGGCTTTCATAAGTTATACATACATTCAACATAACAAGTATTACTCCTAGACACTTGACCTTGTGACTTTGACCATGACCTTTGACCTACATTTAAATAATAAGGTAGGGCTTTTATATTTCCATATAGATTACTTATGACCAGAGCTTACTGTGTTATGTCATAAATGAATCCGTTAAGAGAAAATCGTCCCGTGGGGGTATAATTCGTCACTTTAAGGGCAGTTCTAGTATATGTTGCAAAAAGGAATTATAATGCATTACAGCAAAGTTCCGGCTTGCTTTACTTGCCTGCATTTAAAATCAGAATTCTGACTGCTTTTTATAAAGTATCGTTGATTTCTTAGATTAACAGAATTTAGAAATGATGTATATTTCATTCCTTAAGAATGTTACTATTAGTTTCAAAATAGAATAAAACAATAACAAAACAAGAGGCCCAATGGGGTCACATTGCTCAATTGAGGTCATCAAGGGAAGAGATATTCTACGAAGTTTGGTTAAATTCTGTACAGCAGTTGAGATGGGAAAGTGAAAATATGATTGATCGCAAGGTGGCCATCTTAGATTTCGATCGGGTCGATTAATAGAGAATATTGAGTACTTGCCTCCTGTAAGGTTTAGTAGAATGCTAAGCAGCGATTGTGGGGGTTAGTCGAGATTTAAAAAAAAGAGCTAACGACGGACATATTATAGACAACGGACAAAGGACGGTGACAAATAACATAACTTCAAGAGAGCTAATAAGAATAGTTATCATAATTTTTGGCGTCATCTACAGTAAGCTACTTGCAGCTGAAACTGGGGAGTGATGTTTTGCTTTTCACCTCCGTTACATCTGATTCAAACATATTTTTAGTATGAAAATCAATTATTTTTCAGTTTTAATTTTCATGTCTGGGGGCAAACATTGATGTCAGACCGTCCCCCATCGTCCTTAAGCCCCCGTTCCACTGCAATCCCGCTGTACCTACGTTCATTCCCGACCTCGAAAATTGCCAGGTCGGGAGAGAACGGCTCTTAGTCGTATCTTGGTCTGGTACAGCGTATGTTGGTCCAAAATCGATCGGTATTAGAGCGGGCACGCTTTAGAGGTCGGGAAAAGTTTCCCGTATTCTTTCAACCGGTTGAAAGAATACGGGAAACTTTCCCGCTCTCTTTGTGGTCGTGAAATAGTCGGCGCTTGGTCGGGATAGTCGTGGGTACAGCCTAGGTTAATCGTGTCCTGGTCGGGAAAGAGCGTGGCTTGAGCGTGGTCTGATCGGCATTTAACTAAACCCCGCTCTCTTCACGCATAAGATACGCTTTAATTACGCCCTGTTCCCGATCTTTACCCGTCTATTCTACGCTCTTACCACGATCTATCCACTACAGATTCAATGTTTGCTGATCATACCAAGACCTTTTCATGACCATCTAGCGACCTATTCACGCTTTATATGACCAAGTTACGACCAAACGACGCTTCGAATTGGATCTGTGCATATTTCATTCATTTTCTCGCACTGATATTGATTCGTTCAAAATACTTATTACCGAAATGTCGCGGCGACGATTCTTGGCTATCCAATGCCACTTTTTAAGAAAGAAATTTTTTAAAATTTTGATCGCGACACTTTTGGGTAAGGCTTGGTCAAAACGAGAAATATAGGCTTCTTCACGGTCGATACGATCATTGGATGAAAAATGAGATCAGTTTAAGTTAGAAATTATGTGTTGAGCGGGAATGCGTCGGGGACAGTCGGTAATAGATCGGAATTGCATCGGGAATAGATCTGGTTTTGGTCGGGAATAGATCGGAGTTTGATCGGATAGAACGGGACTTGGTCGGCAATATGATCGTGAGTAGAGCGGGCAAAGCGTGAGTAAGTCCGCAATGAAACGTGAATCGGTCATAAATTGATCGGGAATCGGTCGGGAATAGAGCGTGATTTAAAGGAAAAAATGTAAAGGTCGGGAAAGTTTTACCCGCTCTTGTGAAAATTTCGGTCGGGAATAGTCGTAGGTACAGCGGGATTGCAGTGGAACGGTGGCTTTAGCAGAACGCAATAACAATGGAAGAAGAAGAAGATAAATCTAAAAAGCTTATGAAATAATCAAATAAAAGAAATAATTTGAGAGATATTGCAAATACAAATAAGTGCGTTTTACAACAAGATACTTATTAGAAATGCAATTATAATCTGTTGTATTCATTCAAACTTAAATCAATATCGGTGTACTGATTCTGGAAAAGTTGTCGAAATTATGTAAAAAAGAATTATTTGAAAATTAGATTTTTTTCTAGAATTTGGATTGCTACGCTCGCCGATATTATAAATACCTCATACATGATGATCGATATGAGACTTTTATCTTCAATTTTGAATCATTATTTGACTTAAAGTACCCAAGATAAAGGATTTGAGTTTAGAGGGGGCGTGGAATATATCAATAGGCCTCCATCCAAGAGGGTCCCAGGATGAAGTGCTAGTGGGACCCGGGTTCTTAACCCACCTACATCCCCCCCCTCCTTACGACGAATGACCTTTTTGTTTGATGAAGACAGTTATGAAATGTAATTTTATCCATTCGAAATCTTGAATTGAAAAGAAGCATTTGATATGAAATATGATGTATCTGGCGAGCGAGGCGAGCCAGCGAATTTTTTTTTCAATACTTTTTTTGTGGGGGAGAGAGTTACACACCAAAGCCAATCCCTTTGCTCTTCACGCTGTTACATGTAGCTAAGGTACATTGACTTAAATGGTATACTTATAAGAAACATTAAGTTGAGGTGTGGAAGGGGATACATTATTTCATCGACTACTGAGTATGAAATGGATATCATACTCTTTTATTGCAAATAAATAAAGTTAGATGGCGACCGGCGGCTGAAATATGACTTCAAAGGACCAGAAATTAAGTCCACACATAATAGTTTGAGCCCCAAACTACCTTACTTTGACGATTTTAGGGGGGTGCCCCCCACGCCCCGCTCTTAATCCGCCAATGGTACCTCCAATGAAGATTCAATATCTGAAACATGCTGCTCCCTTGCAACAGAGTTCGAAACGTCGTTTTTTCTTCACAATATCGTCGCAAAGATGTTATTTAGTGTTGTACCCTAGAGCTTATACAGAAAAATCTCCTGTGAAGTGAAGAAGTTACAAAGCTTCGGTCCCTTGACCCCAAATAAGACACCAAAATAGAATTATCACTACTATTACTGCATGATTATATAATATAATAGATTTTGAAATATGAAAGTAAAGGATCGGACCTTTGTTTGTAGAGACAGTTCCAATGCCCTTTTTCTATTCAATTATTCTGCGAAAGGTATAGGTCTTCAGAGAAGCTTTCTGTATTCGAGTTGTATTAAATACAAACATAGAAAATGGATTTTCTGCAATACTTGTACGAGGGCTGATTAATATGTTGTGAGCCTCGTATTGTTTGATTTGAATTTTATCAGACGTTTTGCATTATTTTTCTACATAATCCCCTTCAGTATCTATACACTTTTGCCACCGGTGTTTAAGGGCCTCAATACAATGTACCACTTTTAAAGAACTCCTTATCTTGACTGGTCAGAAAGCCAGCCACTGCAAGTATGACGTCATCATCGAACTGAAAGTGGGTGCAAGAAATAATTGCGTTCAGTTTTTGGAATAGATGAAAGTCTGATGGAGCAAGATCAGGTTAATAAAGCCATAATCATGAATGGCAGCCATGGCAGTGAGAGACTTTTGAGCAGGAGCATTGCCCTGATTGAACGACACACCTTTAACCAGTGAGCTTTCCGCGGCGCTTAAGTTTAATATTTTCTCGAAACTATGTCAGAAGTGAAGCATAGTATGTACCATTGATTGCTTGTCCTTTTTTGGAGATAATCTATCAGCAGAATATCTTCTGCATTCCAGAAAACCGAGGCTCACAACATATCAATCAGCCCTCGTATATTACCCTCTACAACAAAGCTTTTATATTGTGAAAAAAAAAACTGGCTAGCCGATAAAAAAGAATCAAAATTTGTAAAGTTTCCCTCATACATGTATCCTATCAAACCTGTCTGAATAAACGAAATTATACTCAGGCACTAGAAATGTCCCATTCCCTGTAACTGGTGGATATGAAAGTAGGGAAAGGGGAACGAGGTCATACTTTTTTCAACTTGATTTTTATACCGATAAAATCATAATGAGCTGCTTAATGACTTTAGTTTGGACCCCCTCTGAGGTAAAATGCTAGATCTGCGACTGAAATGTATTGGGGTATTGATTTAACTAAAAGAGAAAAGAATAGGAGAAATATTTTAGGTTCATTTAAAAGGTTCTGCACAAACTCACAAAAAATAACAAACTAAACTAACATCAATCAAACATCATTCTGATCACTCAGATATCATTTAATTTAGTTTTTCAATCCATGCAGATTTTTTAAAGATGGGTAGCCTCTAATGCCTATATTTGTTCCGCCCAGGATCCACCCCTGAATAAGATTCAAGTAATCGGGTTGAAATAGAGATCCATAAAATCTTTTTTCGTATAATTTTACATGAAAATATTTCAGAAGATGAAAATTTTATGGATAGATGGAAGATGATACAATATGACACCCCCCCCCCCCCCCCAACATCACGGAAGTTCATTTTAATGCTTATATAACGAAGAGAAAATGTAGAAAACGTGTGTTGTCGTCTGCTGACAACGGAAAGTTCGCCCGACGTCGTCTGTCGACGACAGGAGCCTGGAATGTTGGCGCGTCGCTGGCCGTATTCCCGAAGCGCTCCAAATAAGGAAAGAATAAGGCGTAAAGGATAAGTCAGTGATATGAATCCGAGTTTCGATGATTTATTATACACTTCAACGATGGATATTGAAAAGTCCAAGATGCGATATAAAATAAACAATAACAAATTCCAACTTTAACAAAGACGAGACGGATGTTGTCAGTTCAACGTCTGACCTCCGAACTAAAGATTTCTTTTCAAAAATCAAGTAAACATAAAACGACACGTGTGAGTCAATATAATTGTAAGAATAGAGAGACGAGTAAATTGAGTAACAAAGAAAGCAATCATATCAATAGGTTTTGTAAGTGGACATGACACTCTGCCCCTTTTGATGTAAAGAATATAGAAATTCTAAAGACGGATTAATTACGCAATATGAAGTCCCTTAGCTGTAGACATTGTTAACACTTCAATGACCGTAGGGTATTTTTACAAATAAACGAAAATTGTCTCATAGAATTAAAGATATGGAGATACAAATAAACACATAGAAATAAAATGTATGAAATAGATGAAAGTTAATGTCCGAATATTGAAAAATACAAATTATATGAAAAAGTCATAATTTCCGCTATAATACTTATTTTGACCTTGATACATCTTTTTGTATAAAAGAACATTGTACTTTCAGTAGACTATAATAGGAGATTTTTAAAAGCAGAAAATAAACAATGTGCTCGGAAAGAAATAAAGCTCCATCACTCACTCTCCCTAGATCGTACTTTTATTTTCCATTTAACTCCCCAAAACGTTTAAAACAGACATTTAGAGCCGCGAAGAGCATTCAATTTATTGCGTATATACGCAATAATTATTGCGAATATACGCAATACTATTGCGAATATACGCAATACTATTGCGAATATACGCAATTATTATTGCGAATATTCCCAATACTATTGCGTATATACGCAATACTATTGCGAATATACGCAATACTATTGCGAATATACGCAATACTTTTGCGAATATACGCAATACTATTGCGAATATACGCAATGTTATTGCGTATATACGCAATAAATTTATTTTTTCTTTGAAGCCAATGGGCTTCCGTACGAACCCAAGACCTCTTGCACAGGAAAATTGAGTCTTCACAAGTGTTGCCGTCTACAGCTATTAGAAGGTATTTTGACGTTTCTACATGAATAAGAATTAAGGGGCCCTATGTAAGCTCAGCCCTTTAGCAAACTGGATGACTTATTGAAAATCAAAGTATTCTCTACAATGAGAAAAAAAATGTAACTCATATACTAAAAATATAACAAAAAGTAGAAGCTAGTCACCGTCTAAACAACAGTAAGAACCCATCTTTTGGTCCATTCTTCACAGTTTGCAACATTCTAGATGGACCCATGTACTGAATATTCAATTTCTATATGGAGTTTTACTGATAATAGCACACAACGGCGGCAGGCACGAACTGCTACATGCTCTCTCATCAGCCCCAGCAGTTCAGTTGAAATATATCTTGAGCGAAGCACAGGTTGTATTCTTTAGAAACACTGATTTATTCAGTCTAAATATCAGTGTCGCATTCGCAGAGAATAAACTTTATCTTGTTATTAAAAAACGCCTCCCCTAAAAGACGATTCATAAAAATGTCATATATCAACAAATTTTTTGATCTTCTAAACATCTCTAATATTTTTCGGGATTTTCGCGTATAGAGTACCATTGCAATATTTTGAGAGTTTTGAACCTCCTCTTATTTGTTACAAGTATAAGAAACCTATTTGAAATTTCGTTTTTAACTACAAAAAATTACATCAAATCCTAAAAAATTAAACCATGCTCTGCATCTTGAGAATGTGCATCGTCTGAATATCTATATAAACCAGCTGGTCATATTGTTACAGGTGACAGGCAGCTCGGTGGTCTTCTGGAAAAAGGACATATAAGAATAGAATCCCATCCAAGATATATTTCATTAAATGTGTGCAACCAACTATACCAAACGATGGTGTTAATCGCAAGGGTCGAATCGCATGCTCCGAATGACTGGAAAAACCTCATTTTGGATATTTCTAATATTCAAATGGATAACTTCCACAAAAATCCTTATCTTTTTTTAAATTCCAAGTTCTAAATCTGAAAGGTAATTCAAATCCAAGAAAGGAAGGGATCTCCAACAACACTCGGTTGCCGCACCAACAGCAAAACCCCAAAAAACCCACTGCAAAAACACAAAGCAGACATGCACAGAATGAGACGGAAATGGTACAAAGAACGCCAAATCACATAGAGTATCAAACATAAATGATTATACATAAACCAACGAGACCAATGGGCAATCGGTGCTGACTTAAGACGGCTATCTGCCACGTCAGTAGCAGACGGTGTGGTTATCCTGGATTACGTGCGCACAACCCTCCCACTTTTCCTATAGCCAAGAGGTCTCGAAGAACGTACAATTGTTGTGAGAAACAACCTCCTCACTGTTATATGACCACACACAAACAAGACTACAAAGCGCAGGGACCCAGGCAACATCGATGAATATGTAAATAGGTATAAAAAGACAGCGTACGTAATACATTCCGTGCTCTGCCGGCTGTGGCGAGCTCATGTATGTTTTCACCCGAGGAGTCCGACTGACATTCAAAGAGAACAGGTGGTCGGGGCCCTGACGTCTCTAAAGAGGTTTGGACAGGGCCCGTCATGGAGTTCCGTCGTCACAGTCAGTAAGTGTACAAGTCTTAAGAATGCGCTGGTACTTGTATATTGGTCAAGTTCCAAGCCAAGTGTCCGTCTGGTGATATTACGATCATATCAACTGTATAAAAGGCGTTTTATGATTCTGATGCATTTTGATGGTTATGCTCTCTACCTTTGATCCTTCTTATTTTGTAAGTTATGTAACCATAAAATGCAGGTTGTGAAATACCCAAAGTAATATACTCTATTACTTGTATAGGTCCGAATTTCAAAAGAAGTTGACAATAAGTTCTGTAAAATTTCCAGAAAGTCCTTGCTAGTTTGTGAAAGCGGAAACCTTGACCTATAAGTTTCTTCGTAATTTGTAAATTTCTACTATGAAAATCCAAATCATCAGTACATGATCTAGCATACCGGATGAGCTGTGAAATGTATATGCCGTATGACGGTAATCTAGAAACATCACTATCAAGCCATGATATGTTGATTATTGATATGTTGAATCCAAAATCATCTCTTTTGTCATACACACTTGCATGAAACTCTCCATTAACAATTTTGATATTCAGGTACAAAAACGGTATTTCTGTGTCTGTAACGTTTCCCTTGTTTAGAGTAAATTATTGAGGATAAATAACATTTTATAAATAAAAATGTAATGGTGGCTGAGCGATATAACTCTTGTAAAATAGGTCTATGGAGGCAAAATCAAACTTGGTGTGTATCACACGAAGATGTATTCATATACCAAAAATCAGTTGATTACCTGCTGCAGAACAGAAGAAAAATCCGGAAAACTGAAATTTTCATGAAGTTTGCTAAGTCCAAGGGCCATAACTCTTGTAAGAATAGGTCAATCAAAACTCAAACTTGATCTGTATCACATTGAGATATGTCCACATACCAAAAATGAGTTCAATATACATATAATATATGCAACAACAGCGAAAAAAAGTCCGGAAAACTAAAGTGTGACAGACGGACTGACAGACAGACGGACAGACCGAGGGGAAACTAATAGTCCCTTCGGGACTAAAAAAGAAAAGGATAATTTCAAACAATGATTGAATTCGATCCGTTGGAACTCAGAGAATGGTCTCTTTCATTTTTTTCTCACTAACATAAGAAACTGGAACTATTTCTTTATTCTATTGTAAATCACTGTTTAAATAGTTTCTTAATTTTTCTTAAAAGATAAGAATTTAATGCACGTACATATAAATTTTGTAAAAAAATAGATTAATGGAAACCAAAATGAAACTTGGTTTGTATCACGCTAAGATGTATTCATATACCAAAAATCAAGTTCATTATTGCAAAAATCAAGTTCATTATCTGCAATAGAACCGACGAAAAGTCCGGAAAACTGATTTTTCACTATATTTGCTAGGTCAAAGGGCCATAACTCTTGTGAAAAAGATTAATCGGAATTATATAGACTTAAAACACTTCCGTATTATTATCATAAACACTTATTTCATGTTGCAGTGTGGAGCAGTTAAAATCGTCCCCCGTGATCTGATGTTTAGAAGCGTATTAATTAGTTCTTTCCAGCTCTTTCGCCTGAAAGAAGCTTTGTTTTTGGTCCTTCATCGATTTGACATCATAGATATTATTTTGCTATTTCGAAAACTTGACAGTCCATTCTAAACTATCACCGAAATTAAAGGAGGTTAACATTTAGCACCATCCCTCCTATGCTATGTTGAACATATACTTTATTTGGATATGCTACTGAATCGACCCTACAGGAAATTTGGAACCGCACACTCTCTGTAAAGTAAATGTACAAATCTAAATTCAAAACATTAAAGAGGGCACTACTGAAATGAATTTTGGTGAGTCCACTGGAAGCATCACTGATGAGAATTTAATATTCGAAACACGTGTCTGGTGCAGGAAAAAATATGTTTGGAAATTTGGAAAATGTCAGAGAAATACATTCAAAACACAAGTTCCATAACTTTGTCAAAATAAATTAATGGAAAGCAAAATCAAACTTTGTGTTTATCACACGAAGATGTATTCATATACCAAAAATCATTTTATTACCTGCTGTAGAAAAGAAGAAAAATCCGGAAAATAGAAATTTTCATTAAATTTCCTAAGTCCAAGGGCTATAACTCTTGTAAAATTAGGTCAATCAAAACCAAATTCAATTTTGATCTGTATCACATTGGTATATATCCATATACCAAAAATGAGTATATATGCAACAGCAGCGAAAAAGTCTGATTGATTTGAAATGAACGCCAGAGAAGCATGGACGAATTTTACTTAGATTTGTTATAAATCGTAGATTTTTACAAATGAAAAAGGCCAAGGACCGAAAATTTTTGTATCTGAGTGTTTGTGTTTTTATTTGTTATCATCCCTTCCCTCTGGAAGAAACATTTCAATACTTTTCAAAAATAGGATTGTCGATGGTAAGAATATCATCCAGGTACCTAGAAGTAACAATAAAACATTTCATATCATCATGTTTTCTTTGTATTTAAAGATTTTTGATTACTTCTTTTTCATATGTGTATAAAATAAATCTGCAACAAGAGGTGCACAATCTGTACCCATAGGGATCCCAACAACCTGTTTGCAGAGATTCTCACCATATCTCACATACATGTTGTCCAAGAGGATGGACAAAGCAATACACAGGTCCCTGCATATCCACGATTTGTATGATTTATATTCTGTAGCGGAAAAGAAACCCTTTGTCTCAGATGTACAAATATAAGTGTTCCCCTCTCGATTTAAGACCCATTTGATTAGTTAAGACAATTGATCAATAATTCTGTCGTGAGGAAGCGTGGTGTACATATTTGTAAAGTCGTTTGAAGACATCGTCTTGGCTTGAAAAATGCTCGATTTCATTTTGTCAATCACATCCCCCTGATTTTTAATAGACCAAAAGAAATTAACATCATTCCAGTTAAGAACAGTTTCATAATATTTTGTATGTGTGCCGTTATCACCGTGAGTGCTGACGTCAGATGTCTAGACAAAATTGTAGTTGAGCAGTCGCTAGAATTAGCAATATATCGAAATTTGTAAGATGACTTATGCAGTTTTCGTATGAAGTATATTGTAGGAAGATCCAATTTAGAAATAGGGATATTGAATGAAGAAATGTCACTGCTAAGTTTGCTCAGAATGTTGTGTGGTTTTACTGTGGATGCTGCAGCCGACTTGACTTGTTGGAGATCCCCTCCTTTCTTTTAACGGAGAAATGTCCTATGGTTGAAACGTCAACAGATGTTTCCACATTGATTGCTCTCTTTTGCTGTATCTTCTTATTTAAAACGTCACATTGAATAAGTGTGAAATTGAAACATAATTCCAAATCAGAATGAAGAAATTGCAAGTAAAGGGCACAATGACAAATATGGATAATGACCATATCCCTGTCTACAGTACAAAATCGATAATTCAGAAAATCAGAAACCGAAGGCATACAAAATCAGGATAAAACAGGAACCAAAGCAAACAAAAACAAAAACCTCCACCATATGAAAAGAAGCTAACTCCCGATATGAGAGTGAGACCAGGTGTCCAGGAAGCATCTCCTGCTTGCATGCAACACCCGTCGCTTCAATTCGGTAGAACTGTCACATCCGGTTACTTCCATTTTGGAGATATAGAGTACAATCTTTGGTTGGATGGTCATGTTCCCAGGAAAAAACTATCTGCAAAAGTGATTCCCAAGTGTAAATGAAATCTTGTGCCCCTGGAAAATAAGACCCGCTGTACGCACTATAGCCGTGCAGAAAAGGTCAAAGGCGTTAAATGTTAGAAGTTATCTATGATAACATTTCATATCTTCATACACGTGCATGTCTGGACCATGCTGCAAATTTATCAGTTCATAAATGATACTATTAAATTTGAAGACGTTTAACATTCTGATCATGCAAGAATACAATGCGTATGTAAATCATTATTCAATAATGTGTATTAACAGTATTATGACAGACAGATATTGGTTGGTACAAGTTGTTCCATTGTCTACGTTTTGTGCTTTTAAAACCGTGTGACAGGACACATACACAGACACATGCAGATAATAGGTTATTATATGGTACAAATGTTTAACGTCATCAAATTCATAAGCATCATTGGGAGTTCGCTTCTTTTCATATGGTGGAGGTTTTTCTTTGTTTGCTTTGGTTCTTGTTTTATCCTGGTTTTGTATGCCTTCGGTTTATGATTTTCTGAATTATCGATTTTGTACTATGTATTTGGATATGGTCATTATCCATATTTGTCATGGACCAGACATGCACGTTTCGGGTATTTAATCCTCGTCAGTGATCCGGCCTCAATCTAAAGAATGTAATATGACCTAAATCTGTAAAAATTATGTCCTAGATTACCGAAAGACATAGCAAGATTGCTACATGAATCACTCCAATCTCTTCGAAAGAGCATCATTTTGTATTCATAAGAGAGTGATCCTAGATAAATGACATTAATATTTATAGGTTTCTCACATGGACCATAGTCCATGCCCAGCCTTCTTACCATGAAGCCAAGAAAACACGTAAAACACAAAGAAAAATATATTTGTCTACTACATGTATTTGTTGTTATCTCGCTTCAGCCAGCAGAGCACGAACTGATTTCGTACAGCACAATTGTTGTGTATAATAGCTTCCTCAATGTACGATAAAAACACCAATAGAATAACAAAATACAGGGGTCCAGGTAACAAAAAATTAATAAATTATGGTTAACTGGACAAGTGGGAGGGTTGTGCGCATAAAATCCGAATTACCACATCATTTGCGTTCAATGCGACAGATGACCATCCTAAGGCAACATCGGTTGCCCATTCTTCTGGTTGGTTTATATGCAGTCTACAGTGACTGGTCTTCCTTGTCCCTTTGATGCCTCTTGTTGTGATTGCCTACCCTATTTTTCTCAATACCATTGTATTAACTGAGGTGATGAGATGATAATAAATGGTTAAAACTGTGTTTTCGCATTTTGGTGTTTTGTTATGGATGCTGCAGCCGAGCCCTGTAGGACACCTCCTTTCATGTGTGGAAATACACGTCCGAAAAGAGAGCTATGATGAAATATACCCAGAAGCAATGAACAAACATACCACAACTTTCATATCATATCTTAAGTCGTCGATAAATTGATATGAGAAATTAATACATCCAAAGATTTCATGGTCCAAAAATTATTTTGAACTTGGCAACAGCATGCCATAATGATTATATGTTTCTTTATTCGTATAACTTTAACAGATTTTACATTAAGTACAAACGTTTAAAATATAAATAATAGCATTGAATTTCGCAGTTCAAATACCCGAAAGACTTTGATTCGATTACAATCACCGAATGTGCATGGAGCTGTTGCGAAGGGTGTTGCATGCAATCAGGAGACGCTGACTCTCTGCGGGTACCTGGTCTCACTCGCAACCGTTCCAAAGGAAATTCTAATGATTTTGCCTTGCCTTCTCAACTTTGAGACTGAATAACTGATATGTACTTCTTATATGTTTTTTGATAAATTTCAAAAGAAAATTTGTACTGCATTACGACAATCTTATACAAAACATGATGAAATAGATACTGTAGTTAGATCAAGGTAATTGTAATCAAAAGGTGGCATATATAGGTTATTCTAATTCATTTCGTTTGTTTCACGCATTCTGATTGGTTCACAGGATTTCTATAAGAATGTATAACGACGATATACATGCCGCAAACCGACTCACTTGACATACTTTAAAATGTATTCCTACGTAAATTTGCTAGTTACAAGCTTTAGCGCACTTTTTGTGTATGACGTCATGCTTTCCTTTGTTATTCGCTCCTGTGACGTCATACTGTGACGTAAAACTACAAGGTATGAGCTTGTAAATGGCGTCCTCCACATGTAAACAACAGAGCAAGTAGGTTTATTATTGATTATACACTTTGATTTTTCGCCATTGTAATAAATACGAAGCAGTTGTATTTCATATTTTGCAGCGCAATAATTTCTGTTGGTCGTTGTTAGTCCTCCGTAGCAACGTCACCTCTAAAGCGATACGTTAGACCCTCTGAGGGGTATAAAAAGTTAAGATATGTCACAAGAATTAGAATAGGGATAAACGTACTGTGTTTTGTGGTTCCGACAGGTATATGTTGGATATACTGTTGGAAACATACGTTATACCGTCGGGGACAAGCCCCGACGGTATAACTGCGTTTCCAACAGTATATCCAACATATACCTGTCGGAACCACAAAACACAGTACGTCTATCCCCTAATTGATATACACCTGAACATATATACATTTATTCTACATTTAAATGTCTTGCAAATATTTACAAACGATGCAATATTCTTAAATTAACATGATTCAAAAAATAGATATGATGTGGATAATTGAAAAATGAAAGAATGGTAAAGATATATTAGAAACGTGGAAACATGAGGGTATACACAGAAGGACGGACAGAAGAGAATATTAACTCTTCAATCATTTGCATTATGTTTGGCACAAACAAGCATTTACAAACAGGTATTTGATTTTCTTAAATGATTCTACATAAGATGGCCCATATTGGAGGCAAAATGGTTATTAAATAATCATTATCAAAAGCACACGCGAACGACAAGAACCAGACAACTGATCATTATCTTCACTACAAAATAAGATTTTACATGTGTTTATTTCTATCTTAATTGTCTCACTCAAGGACAAAATCTTCAAGTCAAATGGCTTTTATTACTTTCATACAAATCTTCGCCCTACTATATATCACCAGTGGAAGAATTGAAGAATTGAAGTAATATTTTGAAGAATTGAAGTAATGATGCGAAGAATTGAAGTAATAATGCGAAGATTTGAAGAAATGAAGCGAAGAAACGATTATTTCTTCAAATCTTCTCATCTTTTCTTCAAATCTTCGCATCATTACTTCAATTCTTCGAATCATTTCTTCAAATCTTCGCATCATTACTTCAAATCTTCACATCTTCGCATCATTACTTCAAATCTTCAATTCTTCGCATCATTACTTCAAATCTTCAAATCTTCGCATCATTACTTCAAATCTTCGCATCATTACTTCAAATCTTCGCATCATTACTTCAAATCTTCAAATTATGGCATCATTACTTTAAATCTTCAAATCTTCGCATCATTACTTCGAATCTTGGCATCATAACTTTAAATCTTCAAATCTTCGCATCATTACTTCAAATTTTCAATTCTTCGCATCATTACTTAAAATCTTCAATTCTTCGCATTTGGACTTTGTCAGAAATAGTCATTTTTGCATTATATACTTCAATATCTCATTGATATATATATATATGATTTTATGAACTGATTTACTGCATATTAATCATTTTTAAGTAACTTAATGCTTTTGAAAATATATATATAATGCTAGAATTTTATTCATTGAATCTTAATGAATTATTTCCTTATGTAAAAATGGAGGTGGTGATTTTCAATTTACAAATTTTAAGGAGGTTGACACGCCCGTATGTAAACCCGATTCAAAATTCTTGGGCAGAAAAAATATTGGATTTCTGGCGTAAAAGATTTCTTTATTAATGTCCTATATATAACAAAAGAGGAAAAAGCTACCAAAAAGAATGAAAATAACTATACAAAATCACTCAGAAATATATTTATAAAAAAAAAAGACTATGGATTAATCATTTCGAAGATATCTCAATTCTTGAAATAATTATACTTTACATCGACTTAAAACACGTTATTGTGCATGTGATGCAATTAGAATTCTGGGTTCCCCCTCTTCCGAGTGTTTGTGGAAAAGAAGTTGAAAATGTATGAAAATCACCTTCTCCATTTTTACAATTCAAAATTCAAAATGAATAAAATTCTAGCATAAAATATGCTTAATTTAATTATAATAAAATGATTAATATACAGTAAATCAGCTCATAAAATCTTATATATTTCATTGAGTTATGGAAACTTAAAGTGCAAAAATGATGATTTCTGACCAAATCAAATGCAAAGAATTGAAGAATATAAGTAATGATGCGAAGAATAGAAGATTTGAAGTAATGATGCGAAGATTTGAAGATTTGAAGTAATGATGCGAAGATTTGAAGATTTAAAGTAATGATGCGAAGATTTGAAGTAATGATGCAAAGATTTGAAGATCTGAAGTAATGATGTGAAGATTTGAAGTAATGATGCGAAAATTTGAAGATTTAAAGTAATGATGCGAAGATTTGAAGAATTGAAGAAATGATGCGAAGATTTGAAGATTTAAAGAAATGATGCGAATAATTGAAGATTTGAAGAAATGATGCGAAGAATTGAAGTAATGATGCGAAGATTTGAAGAAATAATCGTTTCTTCGCATCATTTCTTAAAATCTTCGCATCATTGTTTCAATTCTTCGCATCGTTACTTCAATTCTTCGCATCATGACTTCAATTCTTTAATTCTTCGACTGATAATATATAGTAGGGCGAAGATTTGAAGAAGCTATGTCCCCTAATGAACACCGTACTTTCAAGAAGTTTATTGCTATCAGAATGTGCAAAACAATTCCAGGCAAATTAGCGCACCTATGACGATCAGAGTGCCAACTCCCAATTCTGCTTTTAAATCAGTTCCCTCATTGTCGTCATTGTTGTCACTTGTGCTGGTTTGCGCTGCCGCTACACGCTGATCCAACAATACGTCTACCCCCGAATGCACTGCTGTAGATGCAACCTCTATGTCACTTATCAAGCCGAGTTGCTCCACGGACAGCGAAGGGAAATCCTTTACGAAGGTACTGTTAAGTTGTCGAGCACTTTCGACGGCGTTGAGTAAATCTCCATCTTTGACAAATGTCTCCACCTTCTTGGTTATGTCTGTTATAGCAGCTGGTAACGCCGATGTCTTGGTCAGGTTTGTTATAAGTGAGGTGACAACATTCGAGAGGGGTTCCAACTTTTCTACATCAACATCTGGAATCTTGTCCAACTTCAGGGTCTTCAGCTTCTCCTCGATATCCTATGGAAATAAATTAAAATATGTTCATTCAATAAAAATACCTTACTTGATTTCTTACTTTATAGATCGGATATTAAAGAGGAGACGTTTTGGCGTTTCAGTGGTTTAAATGGAACATATGCACATGAGACGAGAAAAAGGGGGATCAGCATGTAAAACTACCATGTCAACAAACAGACGGAGGCAACGTGAAATATCACACCAAAACACCAACAAACACCTATATATATGCACAACCAGACTGAGTGTAATTCCTTGTGATGAAACTACTGAAAGTAACGTGTTTTCATTTCGCATGTAAACGCTCATGACGTAACAATGCATAAGAAACATGCCGCAACGGTTGTTCTAACCTGCACACTGAACCCGCGATGACCTGAATCCTAACGTCACCTTTTTACCTAGAAAAACGCAATTCCAAAACAAAAATCAAGAGTGAAACAAACAACTGTGGTGCATAAATATATAGAATAAATGTCAGACTCATAATTTGTGTATTATAACAGGAATGCAACATACAGCAATTGCATTTATCGTACATGAAATGTGCATTCAGCAAGGGTATGTATCGCATGAAATGCGCATTACATGAACGATAAATGCACTTGCTGTGTGTTTTCCAATAAAACGACTATTTTTTTTATCTTGTTCTACTTGTTTGATTGGGGTTTATCAGATGTGGATCAAATCCTTGTTTCAAAAGTTTGTATATTTATATTGCAACCAATGAAAAGATTATTCGAAGTCCGCAGATGAACACATTCAAAAATGGCGTATTGGGAACAGGAAAAGGTTGATTTGATTGGTTTTATTATTTATTTTTTAGGTAGAGGTATCAAATTAAAACATTTCAGACAAACGTTTACTAAAATTGCATATTTGGACGAAACTTTAAGTACTTTTAATTTTTCGAAATAGTTTATTGAAAGATGTGGGGCATGTCGGTGTTATATTACTACCCATCCTATCGATCCATCATCAAATCTAATAACATGTTTCACAACCATACCTTTTTATCACCTTTAGATTTATTTTTCTTTCTGTTTCGACCCTTTTTCTTCTTCTTCTTCTGAAACCCTAGACGTTTGAGTAGTTTATTCATTAGCCTTCTTGTTTTATTAGAAAAAGTCCCATCCTCTATCAGTTTCAACTTATTTCTTAACCTCTGAGATAACATTTTGTCCATTCCTTTCTGGATTCCTAGAATTCCCATCTCAAAGTCTCCAATGACCTCTAACTCCTCGTCTGACATGGACAAAGAATCTTGCAAGAGGGTTCTGTTTATTCGTCTTGCTCTTTTCATTGCTTTCAATATATCGCCATCATCCAGAGCCTTTCGAACCTTCCGTGCGATCTTGGCAATAGAATCTGGAATTTCTTCCGTTTTTGTCAGGTTGTCTATCACAGAGGAAATAAAGTTTGTGAAAGGTTCCAGTTGTCTGACATCCTCCTTGGGAAAATTGTCCAACCCTAACCTTCTCATTACGTCGTCAATTTCCTTTAAATAATAGGGATTTGATGAGTTCTATTATTTCTTTTTAGATAATTATCTCTCTCTCTATCTCTCTCTCATTCTATTTGTCTTGCTCTTATATTTTTCACGTACATGGTAGATTTTATTTTTCTGGTGTGTCCGTTTGTCTGTCTGTCCGTCAATTTGACTGTAATATTAATACATGTAGCTTATAATCTATACTACAACCTCTTCAGACATTGCGATAGGCAATGGTCAGTGACAAGGTCTGCCTTATATTGATATTTATCTATTTCATTAGAGTTATAGCCCTTTTGATACCTTTTCTGAACTGACTCATTTGCCGTGTAAAGCTATCGGCGTGGTTAGGTTTGGGTTGAATTTACCTTAATGGAATTAATCTTTCCATCGTTCTTTACTTACTATATCCAGACTTTCAAACAGTCCATCTTCTATATCATCAATATCGTCTATTTCATTAATAGGTATTTCAAAGTCTTTCATCATTCTCTTCATCTTCTTTCGTGTGACCTTAGAGAACATATCACCATCGATAAGTTTCAACTTCTCCCTGATTCGGTCACCTAAAGTATTGTTAAGTTCCTCTTCGACTCTCAATAATAATATTTGGAAGTCTTCTAGAATTTCAAAGTCATCGTGTGGAATTTCCGGAAAGTCCTCAAGGAAAGTTTTATTGAGAAGACGCCCATTCGTGATGGCATCCAGCAGGTTTCCTTTCTTTATTTTCTTCTTGACTTTCCCTAGGATATCCATAACGGGCGCTGGAATCTGATCATCTTTTGTTAATTGTTTGATGAGGGAGGTCAAGTTGCCTGTTATATACTTCAGCTTTTTGACGTCCTTTTTGGGAACTTTCTTCAAGCCAAGTCGTCTCAAACCATTTCCAATATCCTTTAAAAAGGATAAGTAGGTGATGTTCATTGGAAATATTTGTATTTGATTTATTAAGTATACTTTCTGATTCATGAAACTTATCATAATTTTTGTTTTTTACATTGCATTTTTGTCTTGCAAAAATGTTTGTTACTTAATTAAGTTTTCTTACTGATCTTAACCAGTCCTTTGATCCTTATTTCAATCCCTTTTCATCTGATGTAATATTCTTAATATACCTATTTATACCGGCCAATATATTTTGAATCTATTGACCAGTAGATTGGCCACTGGAGTCGTTAGTTTATGTGTAGTTTTTTGTGTTTTATGTTTCTATGTCGTAAGTCTCTTTTACGTGTTTTACTGTGCTTGTATAATCTGTGTTTTCGCATAGGGCGTTTGGTGTGCTTTGTTGTGGGTGCTGAAACCGAGTCTACTTGGAGAGGAGATCTCCTCCTTGCTTTCATTTAAATTTAGTAGAAAGCAGTAATGAGCGTTAGATTCATTGTGGGCGTTATTTTCATAAAATATCATTTCAGCGTTCATCGGTTTCCGTTGTGCATTTCCTTTTTTCGTCAAGCTTGATTTTCCGTCCCATACTGAATATAACGTTTTCACATGTTCAGGAAAGGTAGTGTTAATACATTGAGTAGGATATATTTGCAACGATATATTTGGCACACGATTCGATACGCTTTGTGATACAGTGACAAATATGGATAATGACCATATCCCTGTCTACAGTACAAAATCGATAATTCAGAAAATCAGAAACCGAAGGCTGACTATACGATACGCATCACGATTCTTTACTTTAAGTAATTCGGAAGTGTTCCAACTCTATACCTTCCCGAAGAAAATTTCAAACCAATTTATTATGCACCAGACACGTGTTTCGGATATTTAAAAAATCCTCATCAGTGATGTTTCCATCCAAAGTGATTTTTAGACACAGCCAAAATTCATTTTAGTAGTGCCCTCTGATTATATTATATTTAAATTAAATTTGTGCAATTTGCAGAGAGTGTGCGACTCCAAATTTCCTGTAGCGTCGAGTCAGTAGCATTATCGAGAACCACTGTGAAATGTTGCACTCCTATCGTGAATGAGTTTATGTAAATGATGTCTGGTTATTTGTTATCTTTGGTAAGGCTTTTGTGTGTATTATGCCGAAGATGTTGCAATGGTATATTAGACCCCCTTGCTCCTTACTCATTTCAAACAAAACAATACAAAATAAAATCAACAACATAACAGGCCACAAAATACAACTCAAACAACATTTAAAATAGACACAACATCTGTCTGTTTTACGACTTCTAAAACTACCGTCACATGACTCATTTTCGATTAAATAAAGACGTCTAAAAACTACGGTTGCTTCGTTAAGATTAATCAACATTACCTAAAGATAGATATGTTTAAGCAGTCAAGGTTTGCTTACCGATAATCTGCATCTACACAAAAATAGAAAAAGATCGTTACCAAACCACAATCAAAGAACTCTATGCTTTTTTCCGCATTAATCTCACAGGTAGACATGACATTTTCATGTACAAAAACAGATTAAATAAAGATACTGACGACAATCTTGACAATATCAACAATACCCACGAAAGAGCACCAAATTGAACATCGACGGACCCCTAGCAAGTTAGATGTAGAACCAGATGACTTGGAGGAGTAAGCATCCCCTGTTTGGCTAGTCGCAACCGCCGTCGATGTTCGCGTACGTAAATGAAAATAGTATCTACAAAACATGCATTGTCTGGGGCTATTTCTGTATAGAAAGTGCCATGGCAACCATGTCAGGGAAAAACATTCAAAACACCCAAACTTGACAGCATGACATAAGAAGGAGGAACACAAACGTAAAGAAGGGTGAACAAAACATCAACCAACCCATTTATCATAGCTAGTACCATCAAATCTTTGTTGTTATAAATTTTGGCTGCTGTATGATGAAAATGAAACAGTCGAGACATGAATATCGGGTGCGATATGTTTGCTCATTAAAGTCACGTAAGGGTGGAAACTATTTTGCTTCAAAGTTGGAGGGTTTCTTCAATTATTTTGCTTTCAAATAATAGTTACCGAACTCATGGTAATACTTACAGATTCAAGTGCATCAAACAGGGTGCTTATTAGATTATCCATTTGTACTTCGAGACCATCTAGTAAACCTTCTATCTTGGCTTTCAAGGTTTGCGATGAGCTTACGCCTGCTAAAATTTCTGATTCGCTGTCTAGAAAGTCATGAATGCTTTTGATGCCCTCTAACACATTAGAATTGTTCACCTCCTGTTGAAGGTCCACTTTCATATTTTCCATCTTGGCGTTCACATCATCCAACCCACCTAGGGAGCCTATCTCTGTTTCAACTTGGGTAACAATTATATTTGTCTTGTCCATCTCAGTTTTAAGCGTCTCCTCAAAATTAAGGATACAATGGACATCTGAAATTGATAAAAGTTTGTGATTTAACATGTTAAACCGTAGATATATTTGCTTACCGTTAAAAGCATATTCTATATGATATATATGAAATGAAATGACAATTGACATTTTTGAAAAAGATACCTTTTTAGTAAGAAATGTCACGTTGTAATGACCACAACGTCGACAAGCAAGAAAGAATGTGATCTCCAACAAGACTCGGTTGCAGCACCAACAGTAAAACACAAAAAATCCCCTAGCAAAAACACACGTTAGACATACTTAAAAAGAGAGGCAAAAAGACAAGGAACATCAAACATGAGATAAAAACAACAAACACAAAAGACTACACGTAAACCAACGAGACCAGTGGGCAATCTGTGCCGACTTCGGACGGTCATTTGCCATGTAAGTAGTAAATGGTGTAGTTATCCGGGCTATGTACCCATAACCCTCCCGGTTTTTCGATTACCTGGTGTAGTTATCCGGGTTATACACCCACAACGCTCCCACTTTTTCGGTTACCATAAGGTCTCTTAGAACAATTAATATTGTTGTGCATAATTACCGCCTAAACGCAGGAGCCAAGAAATACTAATAAAATGATTACTATTCAATTAGCCTTTAAATACATACTGAAACGAACTCACCTTGCAAAAGCAGCGCAAGTAAAACGTACACTGTGTATATTGCCATCATCCTGAAATGAAAAAGGGAGAATGCTTATAATTACAAGTTTTTTTTGTATCCTATTCTAAAAAAACAAAGATCAATTGCAATATAATTGAATCTACCTCACTATCGATACGTGAGTTTTCCTTCAAAAAACCAGTAAGATCTGCAATCAAATAAATGAAATATATATTCGAATTATTTTATGATACTGGATTATAATGACGTTATCAGCATCCTGTCCGGATATCTGACCGGAAAACAGACGGATGTTCTCATATTCACAAAACATCCGTAAAAAATTATTAACAAAAACATCGGGAGATTATTACTGTAAAAGAAGAAAACAAGCTCACCAAATATATAATAGGCATTCAATATTTTCGGTTTGTTGGTGCTATGCGAATTTTTAAGGCGCTATGTACACCGTTCGTTTGTTGTGTATGACCTCAGGTGTGTGTGTATCACGTTTACCTCTTTTGTTTGATGAGGTTGATTAGCCTGTGTTCGTTCTTTCTCTCCATTGGGGTTTTTCGTCATGGTTTGTACACGGTTCTCTCTTCCATATTCTGGTCATATATAGCACTTCCCAAATCAACCAACATGGCATCATTGCAGCAGCGACAAACGCAAAAAACTGAAACTCCACTGAAAATGAATGACAACACCTGAAAGGGGAAAGGAGAAAGGAGAGAGCAACCAGTAATCAATTTTGATCTGCTATAGGACATAACTGAAGCATGATAAACGTCAATACTGTAAACCGGTAGTCTCAATAATGTCGAAGGGTTCCAACTCTCTACCTTCTTGAAGAAAATTCCAAATCAATTTACATGCACCAGACATGTGTTTCGAATATTAAATTCTCATCAGTGATGCTTTCAGCGGCGCCACCATAAATAATTTCAGTAGCGCCCTCTTTAATTTTTTGAAGTTAGATTTTTACATTTACATTACAGAGAGCGCACGGCTCCAAATTTCCTGTAGGGTCGATTCAGTAGCATATCCAAATAAAATCTATGTTCAAAATAGCATTGGAGGGATGGTGCTAAAATGTTAAACTCCTTTAATTTCGATGATAAATATCGATGAAATGGCTAGTTTCCAAAATAGCAAAAAAATACACAAGTATTTATTCTACTTTGATATGTTAGGATGTACATCTTCGTTTTTACCTGAGACTCTTAGATCTATTTCAAATTTACATGAAGATTCAAAATGGAGTTTTTAACACATTTCTAATTGCTTTGACTTGGGGGGGGGGGGTTAGAGGCCATATTTGATCTTTTCTTACAATAATATCAAGCAACGTGATAAATAATCAAAATAAAAGAACTTATTAAAGTACCTGCATTCACAAAAACAAACCAATATTGGTCTTAGATTTGTCGTTTGAAATGAAATAAGATCAGAAATGTTTTCATGTTATCCTAATATCTCATCTTCAAATTCGATGCACCTTTATGTGAAGTGCCAACCAGACTGGACTTGTGTCTATACATAAAGGCAGTCTAGCGGTAATTCCGTCTTTCTCGATTTGATGGTTTGGGTTCCCTCTGTGACGGTGTGTCTGACTTAAAACATTGTGACGTGGTGAAATTGACATGAAACGTATCTTTGAAGGAGACTTTACTGATATTATGGTTCTCATAGAATTTAATGATGTCACAGTTGGTATGCGTCATGGTATGCGTCTTGGTATGCGTCATGGGAAGTAACTTTTTATTTCGAGAATTTATCCAACTCTATACCTTCTTGACGAAAATTTCAAATCAATTTATTATGCAACAGACACGTGTTTCGGATATTAAATCCTCATCAATGATGCTTCCAGCCAAAGCGAGTTTAAGGAGCCGCCAAAATTAACTTCAGTAGCGCCCGCTGGTTTTACTCTTTGAATTTAGGTTTGTACAATTACTTTACAAATAATTCGCGGCTCCTTTCGATGAAATGGCAAGTTTCCGAAATAGCAAAGTAATATATATGATGTCAAATTAATCAAGGGTTACAAAGCTTCTTTCAGGCGACAGAGCTAGAAAGAAAGTTGTGCACGAGAATGTATAGACACGTGAAGACCCGACATCAAAATTTTGGACGTTAATGACATAGATTACGACATCACTGTACAATATTATGTCAAACATTGTGTTGTCGGGTATTGGCGTGTAGAAAAAACAAGTCTACTGTGCTTATTTGAAAATTGTATATTAGCTTTGCTTGATGTGAATTGATATTCTTAGATATTATGTATTCGTTAATATTGAATTATATATTCTATTATAACTATTTCAATTAACCATGTAATGTCTAATCAGTGATGTTCGAGACCGAAACAGAGGAAATCCAAACATTAAAATATATGAAAAACTCTAAACATGAACTGAAACTTGTACCAAAAAACTTGCAGAGGACACAGCAAAGGACAGAGCATTGCCTTCAGGAAGGGTTAGCGCAGTGGTAGCGCGCTCGCTTCTCACCTCTAAGGTCCCGGGATCGAATCTCAGATTCGGCAAGGGGTCTTATGTGGGAGGGTAGGTGGTCCCCCGCCCAGGCCTCTGCAGGGGGTTTTTCTCCGGGTACTCCTGTTTCCTCCTGCTCCTTGGACCCCCTCACGCCAACATCTGAGCCAAAGTGAGACATTTATATAAGTAGTGTAACTTGTTTGTTAAACTACGATTAGAAATGTCATATGATAAAAAGACAATCTTAATTTCGGCCTCGAGCATCACTGATGAACCCTACCTGTTGGAATGCGCAGATGGACCACTTAAATTTTATCATAGAATTGTTCACCGTCTTCAATTTCAATAATATCATTAAGTGTGAGTGCTGTTGAGATTATCATCAGGATCTTCTTTAACTCATTTGTGTCACACTTATATGCCCTATGCCGTGTGGAGCTCGGTAAAAAAAAGTTCCTCGCGAATATTTTCCCCTGACATGGTCGCGAGAGCACTTTCTATATCGACATAACTTCAGACAGTGCATATTTTTTTTAGATATTGTTATCATTTTACGCGCGTGGACATCAACGGCGTTTGCGGCGAAGCCACACAGGGGATGCTTACTCCTCCCATGTACCTGGTTCCACATCTAGCTTGCTAGGGGTCCGTCGATGCTCAATTTTGCTCTATTGTGAGTGCTGTTGAGATTATCGTCAGAATATTCTTTAATCAACTCACTAAGAACAGATAAATTTGCAGCATGACCAGACATGCACGTTTCGGGTACTTTACCCTCGTCAGTGATCCTCAATCTAAATCTTATATGGTTAAGAAAAAGTGTGAAAACTATTATGTCCAAAAATGTACCAAAAGATGCTACAGGACCCACGTTTATAAATTTCAAGAAATTTTGATAACAGAAATTTTCGAATGCGTTGAAGAAACGATCAACCAAAGTTGATCGAACTTGGCTACATACGCCCTCGAAGACTCTGTAGCGAGCTCATACATGTGAACAAACGAGGAGTCTCTCGTCAGTGATCCTCAATCTAAACAATGTAATATGGCCAATACCGTGGATATGATCCTTCTGTCACCTCACGGACACTTGGCTTGGCACTGGACCAATCTATAGTCTTGTATCAGCGCAATCTTAAGAGTTAAAGAAGATCCTGAAGACAATCCCATCAGCACTCACAATAGAGCACAAAATTGAGCATCGACGGACTCCTAGAAGCCAGAGGTGGGACCTGGTGCCCGGGAGGAGTAAGCATCCCCTGTTGGCTAGCCGCATCCGCCGTCGATGTTCACGCACGAAAATGAAACAATATATAAAATACATGCACTATCTGAGGCTATGACTATATAGAAAGTGCTATGGCGATAATGTGAGGGAAAGTATTCAGAACACTTACTGTCAAACCCCTCGCGGGGAACTTTTTTTACGAGCTCCACACGGCAAAGGGCATAAGTGTGATACAAATGAGTTAAAGAAGATCCTGACGACAATCCCGACAGCACTAACAATAGAGCACAAAATTGAGCATCGACGGACCCCTTCTTTGGTGGGACAAGGTCCCTGTTGGCAAGCCGCACCCGCCGTCGATGTTCATGCACGGAAATGAAACAATATATTAGATACATGTACTATCTGAGGCTATGACTATATAGAAAGTGCTATGGCGACAATGTCAGGGAAAATATTCAAAACACTTACTGTCAAATTAATTGTAATAGCAATAGCAATTTAAGAATTGCACTCTGACTGATTGTGACGACGGGACTCAATGACAGGCCCTGTCCAAGCCTCATTAGAGAAGACAGGGTCCCGACCATTTGTCCTCTCTGAATCTCAGTCGGACTCCTCGGGTGATCACATGCATGAGCTCGCTATAGTCGGACTGTATTTCGTATGCCTTCCGTTTTTACATCCATTTACAAATCCATTTATGTGTTTTCTGGGCCTGCGTCATGCTGTCTGTTTGTATGTTCATCATACAGTGTGGAGATTATTTTTACAACACAGTTGTGCATTCTCCAAGAACTCTGGGTAATCGTAAAGTTGGTGGTTTGTGCGCACGTAATCCGGATAACCACACCGACTGCTACTTGCGTGGCAGATGGCCGTTCAAAGTCTGCACCAGTTGCCCATTGGTATCGTTGGTATATGTGTGGTATTTTGTGTTTGATGTTTGTATGTTGTGCGTTGGTGTTCCTTTTCCTGCTCTGTGTCTTTGCTTTGACTGTTTGAAGTTTTGCTGTGGGTGCTGCAGCCTAGTGTTGTTGGAGATCCCCTCCTTTGTTTGAGAACAGATAAATTTGCAGCGTTGACCAGACATAGACGTTTCGGTTGCTTAACCCTCGTCAGTGATTCTATTTGTAAATCTTAACAATGCAAAATGTGCATAACATATATTTTAATATTGACATTTTCAATAACTGTGTCTCTGCTGGTGGATTGTTTAGTACCTGAGGATATCGTTCGCCCAGCTTCACAGTATTTCGGCAATTGACTTGAAATACATTTGTAACATCTTCGTCACTGTGTATCCAGAAAAGTGGGAACTGTGTTTACGTAATCCAGATAACCACATCATTAAATATAATTAACGCCAGAAATATCATCGAAATTAAAGGAGGTTAATATCTTAGCACCATCCCTCCAATGCTATTTTTGGTCATATATTTTATTATGCTACTGAATCGACCCAATGGGAAATTTGGAGCCGCGAACTCTCTGCAAAGTAATTGCAATTTAAATCCAAAAAGTAAAACTAGAGGGTGCTACTAAAATACCTTTGGACGTGTTAGAAAAATACTTCGGCATTTAATTATAAGTACCAATGATGAAGATTTACTATTCGACAAAGGAGGGGATCTCCAACAACACCAGGTTGTAGCGCCCACAGCAAAACCCCAAAACACCCAATGCAAAAACACAAAACAGACAAGCACAAAAAGAGACGCGCAAGGGACAAGGAACGTCAACACACAACACAGAAACATCAAACACAAAGGACTACACATAAACCAACGAGACCAATGGGCAACCGGTGCCGACTTAGGACGGCCATCTGCCACGGAAATAGCAGAAGGTATCGAAACACGTGTCTGGTGCATTGAAATTGGTTTTACATTTTCTTCAAGAAAGTAAAGTGTAAGAAAGGGGATATCCAACAAGACTCGGTTGCAGCACCAATAGCAACACACCAAATCACCCCAAGTGAAAACACAGAGAAGACACAAATAGCAACATACACAAAAGGGACAAGGAACAGCAAACACGACATCAAGAACAAATGACCACACATAAGACCACTCCCGTGTTCCACTCCCGCTCCTCAGCTGTCATTCCTGTTTCTCATTGGCATATCTTGTTTCATTTATTAGTTGTTCTTCTTGTATAATGGATGTTGACGTTCCTTTTGCATCGACGTCTTCATTTAAAGTATTGTCAGTTATTTGTTAACGGATGTTACACCTAACTAAAAGTCCGATTCTGAAAATAAGTACACTGAAACAGATATTTTTCAGATGTTAAACTTTCTGATCGAGAACATTTTTGTGGTGTTTGGAGGAAAGGTCTTTCAGCAAATTGTCGGAATTCCAATGGGGACCAATTGTGTCCCACTCCTTGCCGACATTTTCCTTTACTCGTAAGAAGCAGAATTCATTCAATCTTTGGTCTCTGAAGGGAAAAGATACGTGTACTTAGCTTCTGACTTCAACTTCACTTACAGATACATAGACGATGTGTTGTCCATCAATAATCCAAAATTCGCGGATTACCTGAGCAGTATCTATCCTTCGGAGCTTGAAGTCAAAGAAACTACAGAGACAAATAATTCAGCATCCTATTTGAACATAATGTTGTCCTACGACACTGATGGTCACATGAACACCTCACTCTATGACAGACGTGACGGCTTCAATTCAGCATTACAAACTTTCCTTTTCTGAGTAGCAACATTCCTTCTTCGCCTGCTTATGGCGTGTTCATATCTCAGTTGATACGCTATGCCAGAGCAAGTACCAAATTTACGAATTTTGTTCTGAGAGCTAGGCGTCTTTCAGATAAGCTTCTCAGTCAGGGATATGTTTGTGACCGACTAACATTGTCACTGAGGAAGTTCTACGGTCGATATGGGGAACTCGTCATACACTATGATGTCCCACTCTCCAGAATGGTGGATGATATTCTGTCATAGACCATTTGAACCATCCAACCAAAGATTATACTCTATGTCTTCCGAAATGGAAGTAACCGGATGTGACAGTTCTACCGAATTGAAGCGGCGGGTGTTACATGCAAGCAGGAGATGTTTACTCTTCCTGGGACCTGGTCTCACTCCCATATCGGGATTTCGCTTCTTTTCATGTGGTTTTTGTTTATTTGCTTTGGTTCCTGTTTTATCCTGATTTTGTATGCCTTCGGTTTCTGATTTTCTGAATCATCGATTTTGTGCTGTATACAGGGATATGGTCATTATCCATATTTGTCATTTGTTTTGTTTCATTATTAAGATATTTTACTTTATCTGATATCTAGTCTAGATTGTTTTAGAACAATGAATCAGGCTTATGGTCTGAAGTCATCCAATTAAACTTTGAATGGACACATGACAAATTTTAGTCTTACCAACGTATAGTATAACTTGATTCACGGTCCGGTCAGGTCCAATTTTTGTCACAGAAGACGGAATCCGACCGCCTAACTTAATTAGCACTTGTTTTCCATCTTCTCGAGACAAGTGTACGTAATACCTTACTCCCCTTGTCTCGAGAAGATGCTGTTTTCAAAAAAAAGAAACATGGAAGATGTACCTATCACTTATTCAGTCTCAAGGTCGAAAAGGCAAAGCAAAATCACAAGAAGATCAATTGGAACAGCGTTGAGACCAGGTGCCCGGGGAGAGTCAGCATCTTTTGTTTGCATGCAAGACCCGTCGCAACAGTTCCATGAAAACTTGTGCAATTGTTTCAAATAATATATTTTGCTTGGGTTTTCCATTTGTTCCTTTTGCATTACAAATACTTGGCCATAAAATTTGTGGACCATTGGCAAATTGGCAAGCCATCAAGACCAGTAAAATTCATTGAAAACATTCAATAATAATCATAAGAAAAAGAGATACGGGATAAAGAAAAGAAAAAAAAAACATTCATAAAATATAAAACAAAAGAGAGGAAAGAAAAAAATATCATTGCAAAATGAATGAAGAAAAACAAGATTCTAGTACTCCTTTTTGTATGAAAATGGTGGCGGTGGAATGTAGTGAATGATGCAGTGTACTATACGATTTCGAAACTTTAAAGAACACATAATTAGTTGCAAAAGAAAATACATGTACAAGCACTTCATTAAAACTGAGCAAAGACCAATATGATGTATTGAATGTTTACTATGTATGGACTCTTGCTTAAATGTTAATCATGATTATTTTCATCAGCAAAATGAAATCAGTTGGATAAACAAAATTTTTAGCAATGTTTAGAACGAAGCATGGGAATGGGAATTTTTATATCATGATATTATTGATATGAATCGACAAAAAAAAACTTCCAACAGATAAGGTTTACATGAGGAAACAAACAACAGTGCTTAGTTTTACATAACTTTGTAGAAAATATACAACAATGGAAAAATAACAGGAACTTTGTTCTGGGCCACACCAATACCGGAATTCCTTAACATCACGGCCTGTTCAGCTCGCATTTGTAGAGCCATGGCTTCAAAATGTATTTCGTCGATTTCTATTGCCAAATCATCGTCCATGTCACGGCCAGAGGTTAACGCTGAGCTGAGAGAGGATTTTGCAACTTTCCTCACCACTTGAATTATGCGCAGGACATTGTCTGTGTTCAAAGCTTCTCTGATTCTGCGCAGAGCAGGTTTTACCAAATCCGGTGTCAGACCGAAGTTTTCGGCTCTGATCGTAGCATTACGAATCTTCTCAATGATCAATCGTACCTTGTCGGCAAGTTCCGGACTTAGCGATGATATCATGATCGGGTCCATTTTTTCGATCTCCTGATGAAAAAATACGATTGTAAATTTTAGGAATACTTTTAAAATGTATATTCATTTTACTAATGAAACCTTTCATTGGCGTATATATTGTAGAGTTGTTATGAGATGCTTTCTCTCAAATCATCTCCATTGTTTAAAAAAATATTAGGTTTAAACCACTCCAACAATCCCATCGTCAAATCAAAAAAAAAGATCTACATCCGTCATGACATAAGCAGACATACTTAATGGGGCCAAGTGTTCATAAGTTATAAAATATACAATTTGAATTGTGTCCATATCAACATTTCATGTACATGTAAAAAAATTAAATTAGGAATACGTAACATTGGTAATAGATAGTGATGAACAAATTGTCGCCGACAATCGATTGTCGATCGCTAAAACTCTTTCGATTCCGATTATCGATTTCAATTTCTTACAATCGATTGTCGCTGAAAGAAAGGTATTTTGTGTAAAGGTATTTATTTTCCTCTTTTCGCATGTAACATAAACCGTTACTTGTTGTCTTACCTATAAACAGGCAGACTCCTTGAAATTGAATGCTTTATATTTTGTTTTCAGCAAAGTTTTCTGAATTTTATGCAAAAAAATACAAATTTTCTATCTTTTGTGTTCCATTTTTCATGGACTTTTGTTTTCCGATTTAAATCGATAATCGATCGGTTTACTCTTTCCGATTATTTTCCGATAATCGATTCTTAAAAGTCTTCCGATGTACAACACTAGTAATAGACTAAACGTAAATGATATTGCTTAATTGGGCGGTTTCTATAACATCTTCACCTGGTTTTGGAAAACAAAATAGCATAGGGAATTAATTTAATAGCGCGATAGCATCTGGAGATCGTGGGTGCCAATAAACTAAAAAAAAAAATAAGCGCGCAAAGTTCATGCCCATTTTAATAACAATATTTTTTTACCTCATCCATGCCATCAGAGATGATACCGGTAATGTTTCTTACAGCTCTGTTGACCTTCTCCATTTCCTTCTCCAGCTGGCCAAGCTGGGACTTATCGAGTAGATTTGCTATAAACCTGAGCTTGGACGCTATAAGCTCCCTAATACCCCTAACAGCACCCAGAAAGTCACGGTTGTCTATGGCAGTTGATATAGGCTGAAGTCGGTCTCTCAGAGACTGGGGAGTGAAGGGGAAATCTATGATCTTCTTAAGTACTGCATTGACCACATTGGCTATTCCGTTTACGGCTTCTAAAAGCTCAGTGGGTATGGTACTCACAGGCGATGGTCCTGAAAAAAAGAGATCTCAGAATCAACCTATCATCGTATGTTTGTATGCATTTTCTCTATTTAATAACATCTGATGTATGTTTTCAAAACTCATTATACGAAGTGGGCAATACTTTGTTCCCGAGAGGTTACAAAAACATCTAATTGGAGTAAATACATGGATAAGGTCATTATCCATATTTGTCATGTATACTATTTGACCGTTCTATGTCTGTCTAATCGAAATCTCTAGTTGTATGTTTCTCTTGTTTGAGAATTTCACATTCGAGTGTTTTGTATTGCGTTATTGTGGGTGTTGAGTACGGTTTTTTGTGTTTGTAAGCAGCCATTATGTGTGTCGGTTCCTCCTCCTATCTGATTGTCATTCTGTGTGTTTCACACTAAGGTGTTCGCGTGTTTGATGTTGAAGATATTTTTTTCTATTTTCACACTTTTTAAAAAACTTTAAAATGCTACATAGGTTACATACCGAAACTGACGGCTACCACCAGAAATAAAACGATTGATACAGACGTAAACCTCCCCATGTCTCAAGTGGTTGTATAACCTGTTAGGAATAACAAAGATACATGTCATGCACAATAAAGAGGAATGGTTTGTTACTTTTTATAGTTGTACCGGATATATCTCTATGCAAAAATTGTAAAATAAAGGGATGGAAAATTAAGTGGATGGATAGAATTTTATAAAAAGATAAAGTATAAATCTTAAATACTACATGTAAGGTACACTCACCTTATGATTTATCACAGAATAATAAGACTGAGGTTCGCGTAACTTTTTATACAATGGTCCTAGTCACATGATCATGTGATGCTTTTAAAGTATTTTGTATCAAATTGGTTGTTGGAAGGAAGTTAATATCTCTTTATCAATTTGTTTTAGGAAGTAACACGAGAGCTTGGGTATGACGGGCAAATAGGACCATCGTGATTTGATATTTCCGAGTTCACTTTCGGTTAAAGTATAGTACATGGACCGCTGATTGTTACAAGCACCTTGGTGTAAGGTAAAGACGTGCAATGTCATCGCCTTTAGTTGAATGTTCATTGCGTAGCTTTCATGAACCAAATAGAATATATAATGCTTCGTCACTTGGTAATGCGTCTTTTGCTATTTTAATTTAAAAGAATAGTAAAAGACCGGGGTTTCCTACAATGCTGGTCATGTTACCGATGGAAATCGGTAGTGTAATGTTAAAATTCGTTTAACACTTCGTATATACTAGTAGGGTGCTCTGTGGAATGATTGTGACCTTTAATGTTGAACATTGATTGACTGTGTTCTCCATCGAGATTTGGAAAGGGCTCGCCGTGCGTATTTTACGTCATAGTATGTCAGTGTGAAATGCATGGAGCATGGGCGGATCCAGGAATTTTTTTCAGAGGGGGGGGGGGGTCCTAAAGTCCGAATTTTTTGAAGAACAAAAAAAAGCAACGCAAGAAAGTAAAGTTTATGTCAATCCTGTCTCTAATTATTAATAAAACAGGTAACTGGAAAGCATTGGCGAGCAAAAAAATTAAAATCTTGGATTTTCATAATAATCATAGTACTTGATCTATGATTGTCAGTTCTAATATGTAAATACAACAAATGGCGAGCGTTAGCGAGCCAGCGAAAAATTTTTTCCGAGAATTGCAATAAAATCCACTATTCAAGTCTTTTTCACTTTCTTTTCGTTTTCTTAGTGCCCTTGTTCATTGACCTAGGTGTAATGTATATGTGTTGTATATAGGAAAACGCAGCATCATTTAAAAATAACGTACATGTATGTAATAAATTCTGGCGAGCGGAAGCGAGCCAGAGAAAAAATTTGGAATGCTGACGTCAAAAAATTATCAAAATGAAAGATTTCTGATACAAATTCATGATATATTTTTCAAATACATGTATTATGACAACAAAAGGGGAATTGGGACTTAATCTTATGAAATATGTATATCAATAACAAAAATTAGCTATTCTTCGAAAATTCCAGGGGGGTCCGGACCCCCCCCCGACCCCCCCCCCCCCCCCCCCCCCTCTGGATCCGCGCTTGTGGAGACATGCTGGTTCGATATGGGCAATAATCTTTGAATACTTCAAGAACATTGAGCATTGTACTGCACTGACTGAACCAATATGCAGGTTTTTTTACCAGCATCCTTTTCGGCGTTGCATACTAAGGCACGGTCCCTTTGATATTCTGGGGGGGGGGGGGGGGGGCTTGGGTTTTTTTTTCGAAAAAAATAATTTTGCTCTGAATTTTGATGAAAAAAATAAATTTGATTATGGTATGACAGAAAAAAATAATCTTGCTCTTACGAGTAATCTGAATTTGAAGAATAACCATAAAATTCGCTCAAAATTCCTGAAATTTATTTGGCTTGCTTCGCTCGCCACAGATTTTACTTTCAAAAATTTTTTTTGGCTCGCTTCGCTCGCCATAGTATTCTTCTATAATGGAAAGTTCATATTTGAAAATATCACAAGTATGCATGTGACTGAAACAATAAAAATGCTTAAATATATACATTATCAATATAATACACTACTATTAATAGATACATGTATCAAGCTTGGAAGGAGAATTTAAATCAGTTTTTCGCTAGTTTACGTTTCTACACGTTAAAACTTGCATCAGGCCCTCTTACATGACCTTATATATACATTTTGTTTACTGAAAATTATATATCGCATATTGTAAAATTCTTTTATCTCTTTCAGTTTTGAAGTGAATACAAGTTTTACATAAAAATAAAGTTATGTTTAGAGTAATTTAAGTAAAAATAAAGAATTTCTATTGAAAAAAAAAACATTGTTAATATTCACATCAATTGTTAAAAAAATTTCCTTGCTCCAACTTTGCAAGAAAAAAATAATTTTGCCCCGGTCCTGGGCGAAAAAAATAATCTTACTCCGACAAAAAACCCAAGCCCCCCCCCCCCCCCACCAGAATATCAAATGGACCGTGCCTAACCAACCGTGACGACGGAACTCTACATATGGCATTGTATAGGGGGGGGGGGGGGTTACACGTATTATATAGCGGATTGCCGTGTTAAGTCGGCGCTGGGTGTACATTGGTCTCTGAGAATTTATGTGTTATCATTCATATTTCTTGTTTCGGTGTGTCTACTTCGATTGGTTGTTAGTTCTACTGGTTGTCCCCTATTGTTTTGGTCTAATGTCATGCGGGTATGTTCCGCCGTGGACAGTACAAAGAAGTTTTGTTGGAGATCGTTTACACATCCTTCACTATCGTATTCCTTTTGCTTCTTTGTAAGTCAATTGTATTATTTGTTGTGGAAATATTTTCCAGGTTTCTTACTCTTTGTAGTCTTCATTGTTCACTGTGTCTTTATTTCGTAATAGCAGATTCCACGAGTAATACTAGTAATTCTGGTTGATAGGCTTTAGGATCGATGAAGTTACATTTTTTTTCTTTTAATTTATAGTGTACATCTTATTTTTTCATTGAATTTTTTCAAGGTGGCACCACTTACAATGCGTTTTAGTCATTTTATTGTAAATTCTGATACCGGGGGTGAATTTGCGATACCAACTCCCGCCCAACCCGCTTGTTTTTAAACATCTCTCAAACTCAGAATTATGCTGTGATGCACATTATTTATTCCTATACTTTTGTGGAAAGGGATGCAGGAAAGACGAGATTTTCTCTTACTTTGATGAATCTAATTCAGGCTACATGTCCAAGTCAGATACAAGTTTAGGTCAAAGCAGTAACTTAGTACGGTTCAAGCGCCCTAATGTCTCATTGCGTTTTGTTTTGTTTTTGGGTTTTTTTTTTTTTTTTTTTTTTTTTTTTTTTTTTTTTTTGGCAGGATTGCAAAGCAATTCCGGTCTATAGATTGACGAAGTCCGTCCGTCTTTCAATAACATTTTGGTTAAAGTTTCTGGTTGAGGCCAAATCTAAGGAACTCTATGCAGTAGAAACTTTATAATACATATGAAGGATGCTATGACAAGACCTTTTAATTTATGCCGTAACATTGGACCTAGTGACCTTGACCTTGGACTTTGTCCTAGTTAAAGATTTTGGTAAAAGTTTCTCGTTGAAGCAAAATCTGAGGACCTGTATGCAGTAGAAACTTTATATTATACATGAAGGTTGCCCATGACAAGACCTGCCAATTTATGCCGTAACATTTGACCTAGTGACTTTGGACTTTGTCCTAGTTAAAGATTTAGGTGTCTGGTTGAAGCATAATCTGAGGAGCATTTCGCAGTAGAAACATAATATTATACAGGTAGGTTGCACATTAAAAGACCTTTCAATGTATGCCGAAACATTTGACTCAGTGACCTTGACCTTGGACTTTGACATAGTTAAAGATTTTGGTCCAAGTTTCTGGTTGAAGCAAAATCTCAGGAACTTTATACACAGTAGAAACATAATATTATACATGTACAGGTAGGTTGCCTCTGACAAGACCTTTCAATTTATGCCCTAACATTTGGCCTAAGTGACCTTGACCCTGTTAGTGACAAAAATTTACTTTTCAATCCGACCATACCGTCTTTAGCGGTGGTTTTTTATTATTAGGAGATACTAATTGTTTTTAATTTTAAGTTTTAGTTAATTAGGAGATACTTATTGCCCTAATTAGGAGATACTAATAGAGATGTTGATATTTCCTACGTGTAACTTGTACGGGTACTTGGACAGGTTAAATAAAAAAAGAAAATTGAGTTTAGTAGGGGACTTTGCATTGTATTTTCACAAGCTGTCCAATTTTTATACGGAACTGTACTTGAAAAAACACTTTTCATATTTGTTCGCCATAGTGGAAACGCACGTGGAAACTCTCCACATCTGCATCAATACAAGTATATATACTTAACGAGTATGTCATCTTTGCGATGCAGAAGGAAGCTGTATTCAGGAAGATATATTTTTAAAAGTGTGTAGTCATACTTCCTTATCACGACTTCCCTGCTGGAGACTGGACGTGCAATTTTTAAGCTTGCATGTACATATTCCAAAACGATCAAGGATGATGACTTTCAAATACCCACCAATTCATTTCATGAAAACGAAAGTTAGAATGCGATCAATTTTTTAATCCTTTACATGTATTTTACTGGTAAGTTGAATTTTTTTACATCATCCACACTTTCCTCAACAAATAAGTCTCAAGTTTATTCTCATATTACCATCCGGGAATGGCTTTTCTAGAGGCCTCTAGTCTAGGGCCAAAGTTCCAACAGCCCTCCACACATGGGTCCTAGGCCGCTTTTTACAAATATGACTAGTCTTCAGAATTTCCAATGTTTGAAACTTTAGATAGTTCCCATGGCGACATCACCCTTGTTTTTATTCTGAACATATTTTCATGCCCCTGTAATCAGAGCTTCAAGGATATATAGTGTTTGGCATTTCCGCAAAAAACCTTAAACTTGGCTATAAATGAATGCTTAGTGATAGGGCTTTGATGTTTCACATGTATACTCCTTATGACAAGATCTTGTCGTGGATACCAAACATTTTATCCTTGTGACATTGACCTTGTTTTTTGACCAAGTTTTGAAAAACTTTAACCTTGTTCATAACTTTTGAGTGGTAAGTGATAGGGCTTTGATACTTGTGTATTCTTTGTTACAAGAGCTTTCCATTTTTACAGCACAGCTGCATACTGACAAAGATGCCGAAGGGGGCATTCATGTTTCACAAACATGTTTCACAAACACAGTCATGTTTTTTTTTTCCTTTTCTTATTACTTCACATTGAAATTTCATTCCAAAAATCTTTTAAATCCATAGCATAATGTGTCAAGTGTCTTTGAATTTATTTCCATTTTTACAGAGAATTGTTGTTCATATTTTGATCCCTTAGTAAGGGGATAATAGAAACTAAAACACACTATAAAACTAAATTGAAATGTGATTTTATTGGAATTCAACTCAAGTTTAAAAAAAAAATTCGATACTTTTTGGGACAAATATGCAAGAGCACAGTGAATTTTTCAACAAACTAATACATGTATCTATACCTTATAATTGTAAAAATTTTTAACTTCAAAAAAGTTCTCTTGGATTCCTTTTTCATATAGCTATTCAATATTCATATCATATATTAACTAACTTTGAAGAAAAATATCCATATAACAAAAATAAGACAATTATCCAATACACAAGTAAATGTCTATTTCACATTCATTCATATACAAATTGTTCAGAATAATTAGTAAGCCATCTCCCAAAAAGAGCAAGTACATGTGAACAAATATATTTTCATTGAAATTCAACATTGACAAACTTTAAAACTCTAGCACTTTTGGTATCATATGTTGGTATAAATTTATGACTCTTGTGATTATTTCTCTGTCAGTGAGAAGAAGTTTTTAAAAGATTGATTACTATAAATCACTTTTGTAAGTGGCTTTTGGGTTTTGTGCAAAAAGACAAGATTTTTTTTATTTTACCTTCTCTAATAGTGAATATCTTAATTACATTTGTATGTTTCCACAGTTACACACTAGTTACATGTGGAATTATCCAAAGAATCAATTAGTGAACTTTTCTAAAGAATATTCCAGACTTTTGAAAAAAAAAATTTCCCCGAAGGACAATTCATTTAAGGAGGCTCAATAATCGTTTGACGTCATCATATTCCCGGCGTCAATACTGGTTCGAATAGTACCAAGTGCGGTTTCGGTCTTCAAACTCCTCTAATTCGCTTGTTTCTTGACGGATTTCGACAAGTTTGGTATCGATGGAACCAGAAAATAATCATCTACAATCTGAGTGTAATATGTATCTAGTCAAATGCATCGTTAAATCTATATATCAAAAATATACCGTAAGTGAGACACCCTTGCTACTGCCGTAAACGTATTATTTTTATTACGTCATCATCGGAAATTCAACCGTGTGTTGCTTAGCAATAAAATCAAGTAGAAAAACTAAAGTTTAATGATCAAACAGGATATTTCTTCGAGATTTTAGCAATATAATAGATAAAATATTTCAAGTTTGCTTTCTCTAATTATCTTAGGTAATACAAATTTTTCTACAATTTTGTCAACTATCGTACTTTGCAGCAAGATGTTATCGAATAAAGTTTCCCTATTTAAAAACTTTGAGCGAGTGAATTTTAGTTTTAACCCTGCTTTGTTCAAAGATATATCCATTTTACAGATGAGTTCACGTATTATCGAGAACGAGGGAGGTTAGCGACGTCTACTCATTGACCTTGAACGTCAAAATGTTTAAAAACGCTTCCGTTTACTTTTTCTATTTCTCTTATTCATATTTCCGTCTCTCCGACACCCGTCGATCGTTGTGCTGTGAAAAAAATACGCTTATTTTACATTGTTTACACCGTTTAAAATATAACTAAATCTAGAAATTTCATCTTCTGTGTTACTTATTTCAGAATCACCCCAATCTTTAAACATTATTGACAACCCTAACCCCCCCCCCTTAAAATCGTTACTATGACAACCAAGTATTTTGAATCAGGATGAACGAAAACATGTACTTTTTTATAATTATTTTTGAAGAACAGAGTTTGTCGTTGAGAAATATGTAAAAGAAAATAACTTCTGACAAAGACTTCTTATAACTTTGATGACAAATAAGGGTACTGGGTACTTTTTTTTAGATTTTCATTTTGGGTGGGGGTGCACAAAAATGTACGTTTCAGGAACAGTTTTAGCTATTTTACTCTTTGAAAGCATTATCTATAAAGAAATAGACATATTTGATTATATCATGGTGAAAATAATCACAAGAATGGTTTTGATGTGAAATTATTATCCCTATATCATGTATTTATCTATCAAAATTCATTGTTGTGCGACAGATCTCGGAATTGGTTTACACATGTATATTCAGAGGACCACTAGTCAATCAAATGAACGATGATATGTAATCTTAATTACAAATATTAATCATCAGACATGAATATCAAATAAACAGAATAAAATTTTTGACTCTGACAAAGAATTCTTGGATTATTGAGCCACCTTAATAATGTATAATGTTTCACTAACACTTTCACTGCGCATGACAAATTGGCACACAAAGTACCTGGAATAAGACTGAATATTATTTGATTGTTAAAAAATTGTACAGGTATATTCATTAGATAACCTTGAAAAAAAAAGATGAATTACTTTGTGTACTCATCTCAATATTCGATGTACAGACAGAAGGGACCAGAAAGACAAACAGATACATGTAAATGTTGAGATCAAATCATGAATTCTAATGATTATCACATGTAATATTGATTGTAGTTTTCAGCCATTCATTTTCTCAACATTGTATAGTGAGAGCAGTTTAAAAAGGTACTAAATCAAAAGACTATGCCTACTAATACGAAAAATGAATTTCAATCGGTAATTATAAGTTTTCTGTACAAAATGTTCTATAAATCGATTGAAAGCAGTGAATCTAATAGAATGTATATAGACACAGAAATTAGCCAACTAAAAATCTTCAGGTAATTAAAGGGTAAAATTTTTCCCAGAAAAATGAATAACTATGCAATGTTTAATAAATGAATGTTTGCAAGGAATTCTGAGATAAGTTATTACATGTATCTGGAACTACTTAACATACAATCACTCATACACGTACACAAATACAATTTTTACCTGATATGTTTTCACGAATCTTTTATGTACATATATAAAACACAAACAAGTACCGTAAACATAAATCATGAATGACAGGGGAAGATAATCTGCAATTTGTCTAATAAGCATGTGCAAATATGTGCCTTTCTCTTTAAAAAAAAAGACTGTTCAAAAGACAAAGTCACTGAAATTTACTATGATAAAAATATACATGTAGATATTGCTGGAAATATGAGATAGATGTAGAATCGCATCATTTGAATTCAGCAAAGCTAAAGCAGGTATGTCGCCTTCATATGTTTGACATTGACCTTGAAAGTGACCTTGACCAAACAACTTTAGTAACGAGTCTAATTATGACAGATGATCCCTGCAGGTTTGATGAAGTATAACGCATATCAAGCAAGTTATGGCTATATGTGTGTAAGTGTCACAACCAGACAGACAGACAGTTGGAATAGTACATGATTTGAAACTATTGCCGATGTTAAACAATGCAATAAAAGTAAGACAGGATGCTACATATCAATAATTCTTCCGGAACTAAAATTTTAAAGGGTTCAATTCATTTAAAAGAGAAATTGGAAAATAACATTTCAAAATTTGAAACACTGATTTAAAGTGATGTGATACGAGATTGACTTTCTTAATTTAGCTGTGCACAAAAAAGTCTGTACTCTCTATAAAGCTGTACTGATATTTATCATAAACAATAAGAATTTAACAATGGTAAGCTTAACATCTATACATGTATGAACAATCAAACAGTAAGCTTAAAGTGCTAAGAGAATAATAATACTACATAGATAAAATAATGGATTTCTTATACATATACATGTACATTTGGATTTCTATTTGGATTTCTTATTAGTAAATATATGTATGTACAAAAGTACAAGTAACCCTAATATAACAAATCAAAAGCTATAACATATGCTACACATAGGCGACTTCAAAGAGCACACAATAAATCAAATAATACATTAGTATACCTAGAAACTTTCATCATGAGCTAATTTCATAGGACAGTGTTTAGAATTCAAAGTACGTACTAGTTAAACTTCAAGGTCACAGTAGTAACCAATCTAGATATACATAGTAATATGTACAGACACCACACATCATATCACTTGGCAGAAAACTCCATTTTGACCTGTATCACACCATCTTGGTGTGATTTTGGCTTCTCAAAATTCTGTGATGTTTGGTGTCTGACTGTCTCACTAAGTACACATGTACTGGAAAATAAGCTATTCTGAGTGTATTTACACATTATCTGAATCTTAGGGTTAAAAGAAAACAGTACAAACTGCAACAATAATTGGTAGTGGTAGTACCTGAAAGCACGTTCGTGGGAAATTTTATGTTTCAACATAAGATGTTAGATCTTAGTAAGCAAATACTTAACTTTTCATAACTTATTTTAAAATAACATTAAAAGACTTTAAATGCGTAGGTACTGTATAGCTGTTAATTATTAAACTATTTTAATCTTCATAAAGGCTGATCAGTAATATACATTTCTATGAAAGTAAAAGTCAATAAGAAAACTTTTGTCCATAGAGGAATTTGGATTCAATTTTTACATGTAAATAAATAAATGAAACTTTGATTGTCGTAGTGCTGTATATCCCACGCAACATAAAAGGAATTTGTCACTTAAATTGATGTAAGTTTTTTTCAATCGAAAGATAAATAAGAAATTTTTTTAGGAAAAAATTTGCTATAGGAAAAATTGTGAAAAAAGCAGTACATGAAAAAAATAAATGTGAAAAAAAATACCAGTATATGATTCTATGTATGCAAATTTACAACTAACGTAACTTATACTAGTGAGCTGAGAGTGATATGAGCATTAATATTGCACAATATGGATTGGTCAGCGGGGCAAGTGATTGTTACGCAGATATCATTATAATTATCACATAATGGAATGTATGGTTAAAGTAGAATGAACAAAAAGGGTAAGGAATTCAACATCCACTTTTATTTTTATCCCTGTAAATAACATTTATAATAAAGTATCTGCCTCAATTTTGACCCATACTTTTGATAATGAATTGTTCAAACTGCGTATTAAGGAAACCTGGTTGCCAAGGGCTTTTTCATTTTTTTTTCCGTTTGACTAAATTAGATTTTGATTCTATCTACATGTAATTATACTTGTCTACTATTTTTCATCATTTTCTTCTAAGCTATCAGGCTTTCAGACAAAGGCATGTAAGTTTGACATACTGGTTTGCAGTTTGAAACTGTTCATTATTAAAAGTATGGACCAGAATCGAAGAGAGTGACAGTATATTACAGGTATCTTTAGATTAAGTGTAATATATGTACAATACGCTTTGAAAACTAAAATGTGATACATACATAAACGTTTTGGATTTCAAATGCTAAAATAGCTTCAACCCGTTAGATTTGACATCTAACCATAACATTACTACTACAAACACATCCCATGAATAATTTCCGTTTCTTCAGTTCTACTGACTGTATCATAAATCGTAATTTTTCAAATCATTTTTACTACAAAATATGTTTCAACACAGATTTTTAACACACATGTATTGTGATACTCACTGGTCTTGATATTGCAATATGGTGATAAATGTAGTATGAAAATCACAACCTTAGAGACTGCTCATCTGTATTATTTATATATTCATGGATGCTGTAGTTTTACAGTCAATTATTTCATGAATACAGTACAATGTATTTGAAACCAACTAGTAGATAGATGTGAAAATATTTTTACAAGTTTTGGATTTCTTTTCATGAATACATGTACAATGTATATGAAACCAATAGTTAAAAGATGTGAAAATTTTTTAACAAGTTTTGGATTTCTTTTCTTAGGTTTTCATGAATACATGTATATGAAACCTACTAGTATATAGATGTGAAAATATTTTAACAAGTTTTGTATTTCTTTTCTTGGTTTTCATGAATACAAGTCTATGAAACCAACTAGTATATAGATGTGAAAATATTTAAACAAGTTTTGGATTTCTTTTCTTGGTTTTCATGAATATATGAAACAAATTAGTAAATAGATGTGAAAATATTCTAAACAAGTTTTGGATTTCGCTTCTTGGTGTTATGTTTTAAAGCTTAAATACATTCAAGTATATGATCAATGAAATTTTGATGAAAAAAAATTTCAATCATTCATATAATCAAATTTTAGTAAGTAGAAAGAACTTGAAAACAATGTAATATGTAGAACACATAACAAAACTAACAATACCAGAGGCATGACCCAGTTCAGTCTTATTCATTGACAGACTTTCTAGGACGACCTGGTTTTCTTACTCTTGTAGCAGGGCCGGAGGGGCGTGGTTTTTCCTCGATTACTGTTGTGTTGCCATTCATATCCCCTTGCCCCACGCCTTCATTATCGGTTGCATTGCTATTCATGTCACCTTGTCCTGCTTCATCAACCTCTCTATTACTCTTATCTTCTGATAAATCTTTCTTGGTTTCTTCCCTCAGTGACGCTTTACGTGCATTTCTGATAGGGACATCATTCGTGATATGATGATATACTGGTGCTGATAGGATCCTCCTCCTCCTCTTCAATATCGTCTACATAATCATGACCGTTTACGTACTCCAGCTCAATACTGTCTCTTTCACTGGAATAATTTGGGACTACTTTCTCGGTAGTTTTCTGTTTACGGCGAGACTCTGTAGGGGTGGATCTAGAGGTGTTAGAATTTGTGTCGTTAGAGCTGTCAGATGCGGCTCCTCTATCGGATGCTGTGTTTCTGACAGGGAATGATGAAGGGAACACAATTTCAGAGGGACCATTTGAGCAAAGTCGTTTGGATTCAGGCATGAAATCTTGCTCTTTCTTAGCCATGTCTATTAACTGATTGAAACAGTCGGATTTCCTTTTGAGCATCTCTTTCTTCAATTCGTATTCTCTGACCTTTCTCTGGAGTTCTGGAACAGTGAAATATGTATTATGGAAAAAGAATTTATACTCTATTAATTCTGAGAATTGGTGTTAACAAGATTGCAAAGTTACATGTATATGAGAAAATGGCCGCACCCATTTACCAAGACCCCGGGGGTCTGAATCTGCAAACAAAATATCATTGACACAACTAGACCACAGACCCATCATGTTGCAAAAAGAATTAACTTTCTATCATTTATACTTTCTGAGAAATGGTGACCACAAGATTACATTTAGTTACATAGGAGAAAATTAACATACCCATTTTCCAAGACCTTGGGGGTCAGGGGCTCAAACAAAATATCAGGTGCACATCTACATATAGATAATAGACTTTTGATATTGGAAAAAGAATTTTTATTATTATTCACACTAATTTTCTAGAAATTGTGACCACAAGATTACATAGTTATATTGGAGAAAATGACCGCAAACAATGTCACACCCATTTTCTAGCACCATGGGGGTCTGAATCTCAAACAAAATATCAGGTGCACAACTAGACCATAGATCAATCAAGATGCAAAAAAAAATATCTTTCTATCATCAATACTTTCTAAGAAATGACGACCACAAGATTACATAGAGTTATATAGGAAGAAATGACCACACTCATTTTCTAAGACCCTGGGGATCAGGAGCTCAAACAAAATATCAGGTGCATAATTAGACCATAGAACAATCATGACAACAACAACAAATTATTTCTATCATTAATACTTTCTTAGAAATGGTGACCACAATATTACATTGAGTTACATGTATATAGGAAGAAATGACCACATCCATTTTCTATGACTCTAGGTGTCAGGGGCTCAAACAAAATATCAGGTGCACAAATAGACCATAGAATTAACTTTCCATCAACAGTTTCAGGACTTGAAACCAAAGAAATGTTTAGAAAGAATGGACGGACGCCGGCACACAGGGCGATTGCATAAGCTAACTGGTCATTGACTAGTAGAGCTAAAAATTATACCAAAATCGTAAAAGTAGACAGGTCTAATGTTATTAAACTTACATGTATCTTTAGAATTTTAAAATTATCTATGATAACATTTTTCTCCTGTGTATTATTGGTCTTACCTTCCATCTCCCTATCTAGTCTAAGTCGCTGTCTCTCCATGTCCGTCTGGTGAGCCTCTAATTTGTACTTGAGCTTTGACATTAGTCCTAACTGCTTTACAATCACAGATATCTTCTTGGTGTCTGTAACATATGTATGTACATGTATCAATTTGTTAACAAGAGAACCGCCGACAGTACATTATCATGATTATATGTCCTTCACTTGTTACAATGATACATGTATACTTTTAAAACCATACATCATTAAACATTAAACAAACATTACAGACAGAGAATCTTACTCCAAAATTCAAAAATTTCAAAGTTTGTGAACACAGTAAAAATTTTGACCTATCAGGCAGTCAAATGTTATGGCCTTGGTCAGTCATAGCATCTGATGTGAAATACATGTATGCTAGACATGAACATATGCTATACTGTGTACTTTGAAAATGCATAATTTCAATATACGTCATAAGCAACATACAATTTCATTAGCTAATGTGAAAATTGTGGCAATAAAATTATAGTGTATACACCTTAAAATCAGCGATGATGTCAGGTCCTTGGCAACACTGCATAACAACTCCATTGAATATGCGTTTTAAAACAGTGAATTAGAATAGGGATAATGTATGAATTCTAATGATTTGTAGGCATAAATTGTATGACTTTATAGTCGCAAATACCAGTTTTAAAACTACATTAGTGACTATAAAATCATACAATACATGCCTGAATATCATTACATGTATAATACGAACATGTTATCCACTAATTCTATATAAAAAAATTTTTACTCACCCTCTAAAGGAACCATTCTCCGCACCATGTTGTTCTTAAGTATATCTAACGATGCCTTGATTTCACGGAAAAACTCATCCACTAGGCCAAGCTCTACAATACCTTTCCATAACAGCCTATCCTCTGTTAAACAACAAAGTATTACATATTCTAAAATCTAAATCGACATGTATACTGGTGAGTATCTTAATAAAGCTTCACATGTTTTGTACAATTACATCTTATAAATTTTAGGTCAAGTTCTGTTAATTAAATATTTGGTGAATTTGAGGGACCAATAGCAGACATGAAATATTCATAAAAAATATATATAGACTGAGCAAAAAAAGTTAGTATCCACTTTTTTTTATATTCAATATCATTATGAACTGTTTCATTAAAGTCCATGTCGTGACAGAACCACAAAAACCTGCTTTTTTTTTAAATAAACGATATACTCTTTGTTCACTGATTCTTCCCTTCTTCCTTGCTCCTGATAAACTTAAGCCCTAAATGATGTCATCATCATAAGCTTACACTTTTTGACTGCTTCTAGCCCAAATTTTTCTAAGAGAATTTAATTATAGGATAAGTCTATTAACTGTATCAGGCTATCATCTGATGTGTCTATAGTCATCAGCATTGGGCATGACCGTCTATGGACTTCCCGGGGCCTCTTGATATACATGTACAGACCATTTTACTGATTTTTCTTGATTTATTTTTGAGAAACCACCTTTGCTTATAAATATGAACATTCCTTTTGAAAGCAGTCAACCAGAAATAGAAACATAGCAATTTGAATTTCCCTTTTAATTAGAAATTACGATGCTTGTCATGCTTCAACACATTCGATGACCAAGTGGTAAAAGGAAGCATTCTACTGTTTATTGAGAGCATTTCAGCATTTTTAGGAATATTAAATTTTTTCTGCTTGTGAGGTAGCCTTTCAAAATTAGGGTACTAATTTTTTTTACTTAGTATACAATACATGTAGATGTACATGTATATATAAAATCCCAATCACGCTTTCTTTAGGAAATCCCAGTCTGTGATCCTGAAGTCAACATGAATTTTTTCTACTAAAATCAGAGGCTACATCTATTCAGCGTTCAGTTTCTTTTGATAACCCAAGTTGCTTCACGATAAAACAGTGTGTGACTTAGACTAATTAAGAAGTCATAAAATTCTATGGAACAGTCCTTAAACTCTGGGAAATACTAGTACAAAATTGATTTTATCACATCAAGTTCATGATGTCATAATGGTTAAACATGTATGTCAGATACAGTCTCATAATATAGGAAATTACTCCGTATTCTGTAAAGACTCAATATGTCTACCAAGTTTCACTAATTTCTCTTGAAAAACATTACCTTCATGTAGCATTACATAAAACGGGGATTTGTTTCAGGCAGTGATTCAGACATCTTTTGTGCAATTTCTACCTGCAAATACAGGATCTGAGGAAATTTGAACTGACAATTTTCCTCATTTAAGGTGGTGATATTTCCCCTGGTGCTGCCTCTCACTGAAATTCCTGTACGACAATGTGTACAACAAGTAGACAAACCTTCATCAGTTGTCTCCATCTGGTTTTCGGGATACGACACCATTGTAGATGGAGCCACTGGTACAAGGGGCACCTGTTTGATGGCTGCGGTGGCTAGCGTGCTCTGTATTTGTTTCTGAGCCTGGCTCACATTACCTAGCATCTGTAACTGTAGCTGTTGGATATCTGGCTTGACATCCTCTATGTCCTCCTCTTGTGGATAAGTACTACCGTCCCATACCACGTGCTCCCCGCCCTTAACACTCTGTGTATATAAGTAGAAATGCATTTCTAGTGTGCTGATAAGGAATCATGAGTAATTTTCTCTTTTTGGTAATACAAAGATAGGGGAAAATATTCATATACATGTAAATTTATTTGAATTTGATTGCATTTGGCTCATCCGAGGCAGCGGACCCTGTCCTTTATCAACCAGCGGACTCCCAAATAGGTATGTAAGATACAATATCCTCTACCGCGGCGTTTCGGTATGAGCGGTCTGCTTTGTATGCTAGGCGAAGCCGCCCTACGGAGTTTACCGACTTTATATGTAAATTTATTATTTATCTCTCTTTTACTCCAAAAATAGAGAAATGTACATCATACTGTGACAACAATAGTTTAGCTCTGAATTCTTTCATTCCATATAAAGAGATATTTCAAACAGTAGTAATCTGGATATAAAAATGTCAAATTCATGAAACATGCATGTTTGGGTTAATTAATTCTTACATTTGTTGTTGCAGTGTCTCAGGTTACAGTATATGATCCACAATTTGGAACTGGCATATACTACTACTACTACATTCTCCGAACAGAGTTGTCTCCTCCTAACAGTCAAACAATCTCTGCCAAAGACTTTGAGAAATGGCAAGAATCCTGTCTTAAAGTAACTATGACGTCATAGAAGCGTTACGTTAAGATATGCTTTATGGTGGCAAGTATGTGGCAGTGATGTTGTAGAGTAGGGTAACGGAACGTAAACTTGAGCTGCCTGGAGTTTGCTACTACTAGTGTTGGGAATCGGATGGAGTAATCAAAATCAAAATCGATTAATTGGATAAGTCTTTCGATCAATTATCGATTACCGTCGGATTCTTATAATATAGGGTTATTAATAAGTGTTTTCCATATTGGCCTAGTTACTGCGTTGAGGTCTGTCGTATTGGCCTGAGACGAAGCCGAAGGTCAATACGACAGGGTCTGGCAACTATGTCGCAGATGTCAGCGATAATCGGCACAACACATGCATAAACCTTAGTGTACATGTACACATATAGGTACAAAGTTAATGTATAATACCTGTATTTGCATCAGACCGTTTTCAGTGCTTGTAGTCAGGAGCTCTGTAGGTTGTGGAATACTAGTCGGGGACGGGGATGATGTTGCGTTGTATTTATTGAATGGAATACGGGCCTGGCATCTCCCTGTACATGTTGTTTCATGGTTATGGAATGTCAGTTCTCCTGCATCTATATATTTCCTGTAAACCATAAAAAAATATTTTTTCTAACGTAATACACATTTCTATTCATTGAGTTGATAATCATTTCATCACATGTATTTCCTGTCAGTCTTCATACATGTATGTCACTTTAGATATGATGAAGTTTTCACCTTAAAGTTTAAATTTATTGAGTGACAATTTTCTAATCTAAATTATAAAATGACTTGATATTTTCTCCCTATATGTACTATAGAACTCGCCTGGTGTAAAATCTTCAACAAACTTTCAGTTCGCTAAGCTCCGCCCATGCATGTGCTATAGAGCTCGTGCAGAACAATATTAGAATAGAAATAACAACCAGCTAGTTGTGATTTGTTTTCCAGTAATTCCCCTTGTCGCATGAACCACTCAAATAAAGCGGCTCGGTGATAATTTGATTGGTTCATAGAACTCGGGGAATTACTGAACAAAAAACCACAGCTAGCTAGTTGTTATTTCTTGAATATACAAGTATAAAATGAAAATCTAATAATCTTTACCTAAAGTCAGTTTGTATATTCAACAGTACAAGTAAATACAAGCTCTGGCAAGCTTTTGACTTACTACCATGGGAACATAATAATTATATAAGAACATATCAACATTACATGTATATGCAGGGCTAGGCATGATGATGAATTGCCCACATACATCATTCGATCTGTACGGTACCGATGGTAATATAGGTGGCATCAAACTCAGTACCCTTCAATCCCTAATAAGCACTTCTAAGTGCTCTGCCTTGGAAACCCGACCCCAACACCACTAAATGAAGACAACGTAGGAAATAATTAAATACCTGACTTGTAACTCCTTGAATCCTTACGGCATTTTTCCAGTCTTTGAGTCTAGCTTTCTCTCCCATAAACATAAACTTCTTTGGTGTGACAAATTCGCCATCAAATTCGATACATTCCCTTCTGATACCTGGGCACAAGAAGAGCTCTCGATGAAGAAGACCTTTCAGGTTTCCACAAGTGACATCAATTAACTTACCACTAGGGAGGGTCTACAAAGAAATATCACATTTTGTATTAAAAAATAACTCAGTTTTAAACAGTTTTAACATACATGTAGAATCAGTAGGATTCAAAATGTGAGAATAGGATCAACTGATTGGATCTATAGGATTAGGAACATATACATGTAGTCCATGTTAAGTACACATGACTGTAATGATTCTTATGAAGAACATAAATTTCATAATTTGCAATGTAGAATAATCAATATATTTAATTAACTCATAAATATTTGCAAAAAAAAATAATAATTTGATGAGAAATCATAAGAAATTTTACAGAAAAGAAACAGATATCATTAATCAAACACTATGCATTGGCACTGGTAACCTTTATATACATATATGTATTATAAATTTTCTATACATAAAATAAAAAAGAAAATTTTTTTTCAAGTATGGTGTGGCCTCATGATTTAAATTTTTTTTCTGTTTCAAAATTCTACAAAACATGTTTTCAAGTGCCGAGTCTTCCATGTACATGTGTATTAAAGCTAATCTCTATGAGAAACACTACTCATTATCACGTAACTTACAGGTAAAGGTTTCTTTAGTTTGAATCCTCCTCTGTGATAAACTTCTTCTCCCTCCTAAAAAGAAAGTCAGATTTCAACAATGACTTTATATCCATCACCCTTTGGTTTATTACAATTTTCTACAAGGCTGCACGACAGGTTTACACACAATTTATAAGAATAACCAATAATCGCTAAAATTGGAAAGAACTGGTTATTTGCAATAATAAAATTTAATGGTTTTTTTTTTTTCATATTTCCATTAACATTTTAATCTCACTTTGTTTCGGGTATAGATCAAATCTCCGAATTTTTAGAAAAAAATGTAACAGGGTCATTAGTATGACAAAATCTGATATTTCCATTGCAGAGGAATCCTCATGTTAAGCGCCCGTTAGGCAAACGGATTTATAAACTATAATTCTGGTTGCCTACTATGACGTCACGCTTAAGTTTTGAAAGTACGGAGAATTTACCGACGTTCAGATACTTTTGACGTTATAACATGCAAAAGGCTCATTATAAATGCTAAACGGGGTGTCCGATATTTAGCACAAATGGAAATATAAGTAATGACTGTCTTACTTTGAGTGTTCATGGTAGTATAATTCTGGTTGGACACGTGCAAATTTTCCGAGAATCGCTTCGCGATTCATGGAATTTGCACGTGACCAACCAGAATTATACTACCATGAACACCCAAAGTAAGACAGTCATTTCTTAAATATCCCCATGATGATATAAAGGCGACCACAAAAACAATTCAGAAGTCAGTGGAAGATTTTATCATTAGACATGGACAGAAATTATAAGGTTAAATAGATATTGCAACACAAATTACACCATTGATTTAGTATTTACCATGTGGTTTTGTTGGATACGTCAGTCTGACACTCAGGTAGTCTGAATGGTGAAAGGTAGTCTTACATTCACTTGTGCCTACAAAGAAAAATGCAAAGCATTAAAATAAATCTTAAACATTTAATCTTAATGATAAATATAATCAGACTGCCAGCTAGAGTACCATTAGTTCAACAAATTCAGAAAATAAAATGCATATTTTGTGAAATTTTAATATAAAGATTGCTTTCTATCAGTGAACATCTGCTGGCTTTTGGCATGTTTGGTCAACAATACAATACTTCAACGCAAGCCATCTTTTAATTCAATTTGGTCCATCATTTTTTATGTATAGGATAAAGACCGAGTTGAGGTCTGTATGAAGGTTAGATGCCCAAGGAGAGAACAGGGTGGTGTTTAAAGACCGAGGCCGAAGGCCGAGGTCTTTAAACACCACCCTGTTTTCTCCGAGGGCATCTAACCTTCATACAGACCTCAACTCGGTCTTTATCCGACTTACAAACTGCAGATTTTCTTAAATTTTCAGAAAAATTAAAATCCAAATATTTAATACACGCCTGGTTTTCAAAATGAAACTGACCATGCAAATAATTGGGTGGACGGTAACCATTATCAGGCCATAGTAGAAAAATAGTTTGTTGTACATCCCGATAATTTTCTTAAATTTTCTGAAAGGTACCCTCACTACCCTGTATTCGGTCAGAGAAAACATAACAGGTAAACAATGAGTTCTTTTTCCATTAAGGTTTTTGAATAGGTAATTAAATTTAAGGAAAGGTTTTCTAATCGAGTAAGGACAATATTTCTTTATTTTGTCAATCAAGTTCCTCAATATACATTTATTTGGAGAGCATTTAGAATAATTGGTCTTCAAGAATCGCTATGGGGATCTAGATTGATTTGAGATGACATTTTGAGCTTTTATGGATAGAAGAACCTGCTCACATTTCTCATTAAAGGATTCTTTCACGGACTTGAAACACAATATTATCTATACTATGGCCGAATACTCTTCATAATCAAAACAATTCACACCCGCGACTGAAATAATTTTCTTTTCTCCGCCCCTCATTGTTTTTCATTGACCTTCACACTTCACTGAACGTTCATAAAACCTCGTATATTTAGAATCGTCCGCGGTCTTTATGAAATAAAATGACTGATGAATAACAAAAGAATCACATTTGAAGGTTTGTAAATATACATATATGTAGCTGTATATAGTCATTACTGTATGGTCTATCGAGGTTATGCCTCGTTGTACTGTGCTATTTAGAATTAATACAGCTGGACCAGCATGTATTGTTATAAGGGACCCATATTTTATTTTGATTACACCCAATATTAGGTAGGTACAGGTAGGTATATTTCTTTTTCACATACAATTTGTTTTTTCTTTCAACTAGTGTTGTAACGATAGTCGCTACGCCCTTCCCACAGATACTCATGTTGAAAGAAAATATTAAATCTATCAAGAAATATCAAGATTCTATACCGATTTCATTACCCTATATTTTGGCCATTTTTCGCAAATCGATCACTGGAACAGTTTCCGGACAACTGCATGATTTTAAAGCTGTCAATCTCCATCAATTTCACATCAAACTGGATGATTTTTGGATATTATTTTCTTCACTCTTTTCTACAAATGACTATATAAAAATAATCTTGAAGACAGAGCCGAAATTTCTCAAATCACATAGATTAAAAAAGTATGGTTCTCAGCGATTTCCCCGTAGTGCGATATGAAATGAAAGGTACGTGGTGTGATCAAGCAACTTAGATGCAAAATTTTGTTTACATGATTCATGATTTGAAGTCTCCATTTAAAAATCTACAAAATTGTCACAAAATTTAGAAAATAAGTTCCTTCAAAGTACTCGAAAAGGGTGACTATCCGGAAACTGTTCCTGTCCGCAAACTTTGAAACTGTTCCGACACCAGTAAATGAAACTAGGGAGGATTGAATTCTAATTATGATGTACATGATGTACAGTGTGCTTATCTGTTACATCATGGGGTATGACAATCAAAATGTAATGCCATGATAAATCATAAAAACTTATGTCTCAAAGACAGCACCCCCCCCTTCTAAAGGTAAATAAAACTATATTTTGAAGTTGTTTAGCATGTTTAGGATTCACATTTCACACACACGCTGAATGACTTTGTTCTAGCGAGGAAGGAGCATGTTGACATGTTGCACGTGCTCGCATTTCAGTTGAACTGGCGGAGTAGACGTATAAGTACAAAAACGTAACGCCGACGTAAACTTTGTCCCCTTGTGAAACATGGATAAAATAACGAAAGCAATGGCCGAGAGGCGTGTTAGGAAGCGTGCCAAACAATACAAAACAAATATTGATTATTTCTTCCTGTTTATCAACTGTCGTTACACTACGACAAACACACGGAATTTCCGCATTGTCAACGTCTTACCCCTATGGACGTTTCTGCCTCAAATCATCTATGGACGCCAACTTAGCGTCTGCACTGTCCTTCGACACTTGTCAAACAAACATGGACGTCCGAATTTTATGCTAAACAGCACGCTCTGTACTGTGACGTCAGCCTACGTTACTTAGTACACACGTAACGACCGTCACGTGACTGACGAGAGGTCACGAGATTCATCGCGCCAGTGCCCGTCAAACCGGAAAACGAAAATGTAAACAAAATGACGTTTGTATTCATGCAAATTATTTATTAAAGATTTGTACCAATAAGTATAGAAGGATTAATCAAACATATGAACAAAATGAGTTTCACTTTGCATTGCATTGAAATCCTTAACTTTGTTTTTCATTTGCTCGAATTTCCTCTGTTCACGGAAACTCTAGCACAAAATGTTTTCTTCCATTGGACACCCGGCTGACCGTTATTGGTTCAGTTGGCTGTATTGATCTAAGATTGCGGGGAACTCATTTACCAAGTGCTCATTACAGAGTATTTATGCCTGGCTGTTTCTCATTAGCCCCTTCTAACATTTAACAAGGGGTATATCTTGAATACCCTTGCCGCAGCATGAAAGTGGGTATCCAAACGGGCCCTTTATAGACCCCTAGTCAGGAGACTAGATAGGGATGAACGAATAGATATAACATTCAACACTTGTATGTAGTGATGTGACGATAGTCACTGACTTTCAATAGTCGATCGTTGAAACCCCTTCAATTTTAATTAGGCGATATTAAAATTGACAATCGATTGTGGCTCAGAGATAAAAGTTAACTATAACCAAAATTGTTTTTGTGAAAAGTAATCAAAATGACATCAGGCTAAGTGTAAAAATAACAATGGTCAAGAAAAACGACTTAAATTGTTGATTTTAATTTGAAATTGAATTTCTATGTAACATTTGCGGTGTATCTTAAAAAGGTCACATCGTCAGTGGTATATGACTAGTTTTGAACATGATTTTTCCAAATTTAATAGTTCTGATAATCAAGCGATAGTTAGTTTCCAACAGTGCCCCGATAATCAATTATAAAATTTGTCCGATTGCTCGTCACTACTCGTATGACCGCACCAGGATTCCAATCCTTGTCGTCTGCGTGAGAGTCCAACGCCTTATCCATTCGGACATCTCTACCCTTCTATTTACATTCACTCTAATTAATATTGTCATTAAGTCAGTTTTTTAATGACTCAATTTTTTTCATGAAGCAGAGGAAGGCTTTCTTTAGTTTTATTACGCATAATTTTGCATGATTGGGTATCAAGTTACTCTCCTGTTCACTAAAACCAGAGCACCCTGTTAGCTGTTTTCCTGGTTTTGTCCTTAATACATGTATGATGTTGCATATCTTAATTGCTGTTTTTAAAATAGTCAAATGAGGTTTATGTCCTTAAGTTTGATACAGGAAAGATTGGTGTAGACTGTAGTACTAGTACATGTAATTTTACATTTACAGATTTTACAATGTACATGTATCAGGAAAGATACAATTTCAATTAGATTGAATTAATCACTTTATCTTTTACACAGTAAAAATAACCTAATATTTATGTTCTTTCAGGTTTGAAATTGGAATATTTTAATGTCTACTAACTAAAACAACACAATGTCAGGTCCAGTGTCCAATCTAACTCCCCCAGCTCCTCTGGATTTGGGACGCATGGAAAATGAAGCTAAAGATGCAGCTAAAAAACACATTGCCAGTCTTCTTCAGGTAGATGTGTAACATACTTGTGGTGCTTGTTTTACTTTTATGACTTTCTGCAGGAGTTACATATATGTAACACTTCATTATTTCTTTTATACAAAACTTATTTCGAAAATGAGACAATTTCTAATGTAAAACTTTTTTTGTTGACATAATTGAATACTAATGCTTATTGAAGTGACATTCTTTGTGGATATATTGTACAAAATGATTTATTATTTGTAATAGGTTTCACTTAAGCCATGGTCACAACCCGCTGTTGGTGCAAGTACAAATGTACATGCAAAAACTTGGGCAAACCTCGGGGATCTGTATTGTGTCTGTGCCTTATCAGTAAGTGATCCATACAGATTTTGGATCACGCAGACAGGACATAACAGTTTTAATGCATGCAGAACTATTGCTGCATCTTGTGTGTTTGCTGTCTACGGATTCATAAAGAAGAACATCATGCATTGCATAGGAGTCTAGAATTTTTTTCAAAACCTACTTGTGATGGGCAAGTTGTGACATGCAATTCACTTGCCCAATCGAAAAACTCACTTGCCGATCGAAAAACTCATTTGCCCATTAAAAATCATATGCAGAGAAGGACAGGTCTGATAATGAATTCAGAAATTCTTATGATGGCATGTTAAATTGAGTGGTAACATGTTTAAGTTGAAACCCTGTCTTAAAAATAGGAGATAAGAAAGAAATCTACATGAACAGGAAAAAATGTTCAACAAGTCTACTTGCCCAGGGGTAAGTGAACACCTGCTTTTCACTTTCTCAACCTTACATTTTACTTGCCCTGGCCAATGGGAAATGGGAATTCTAAACCCTTGCATGCATGTTGTAAGTACGTGCAACACACTTGTCGTGAATGGGAGTAAGCAAGTTGCACTTGCGTTATCAGCATGTTCAATGTACTTACCATGTGCACAACATATACAACACAAAACTGCCCATATGACCATGTGCAGGATGTGCATTGACGCACTGCTTCTATACTCTTGCTTCTTACTTCTTACATTTTCAGAAGAACATCGCGATCGCAGTCTCCCCAAAACACATCAGCCAAGAACACACACTACGGGTTGTGACCAGGGCTTTATGCTTGTACAGAACATTACTGTTGTCATATTGCAACATTTTTTTTTTTTTTTTCGTTTTAAGAAATCAGGTACTTTTGTATTTTTTATCACATATAGAATTTATTTACAGCGTCCTGAGCAGTTAGAGCGAGTGGATCAGTATAAAAGAAGAATATCAAGGAAAAAGGTACTGTTAGATTTTGCATTTAAATTGTCCAACTATAAGTTCGTATTATGAAATATGTAATATCAAGGATTTCTTTGAATGATTTTCATGTTCATTTTCTGACAACTAATTAAAAATGCAAACGTCAAATAAGAAATATGTTTCAGTTTAGCTCTAATCAATACTTATAATTTTGTCGCAATTCCTGTATATACATTTTGTACTGTTACATTACTGCTCAATAACTTAACTTTAGACATCAAGAAAATGCTCAATTTCAGATTTCCTCATATTTCTCAATTTCTATCGTTGTGATAATAATAATAGTAAAAGTCAAAACCTTTAAATGCATTTTTAAAATTGATTATTTGTAATGGATAATACAATATGATAGTATAAGAATGAAAACATTTCAATTCATGAAATTTACACAATCATTCGTATTTTTTCACTCGAAAGTTTTATGAAGCTTGTAATACAGGTACATTTGTTTTTCTTGCAGGCATCTGTAGATACCATGTTGAAAACGGCCGTACAGTCACAGCTGGATGGTGTAAGGACCGGATTAAATCAACTACAGAGTGCTTTACAAGATGTCTATGAAATTAAACAAAGGTGTCCATTTTGTTCTTGAAAATTTAATCAGAATTTGTGGAAATGAAGCGCTTGTTTTTTGGTTTAGGAAAGTTTATACTCACATTTATAGTACATGTGATATAGATTTTTTTTAAAAATAAGACTTTTATATTATTTGCAAGATTAACGAAATTTTGAATGAATATCGTTTGAGAGAGTTTTAAATAAAAAGCATTGGAGAGGAAGAATGCACAAGAGTAGATAACTCTTGTTTACGTTTACTCTCTCTATATTTGCATGCAAATAAAAAAAGAAACCTATGAAATTTTCCCTCTATTCCACATAAATTTATACATGTATTTCGATACTCATGTGATATTTAGTTTAGGATTTACAGAAGAATATAATGTGCATCTACTTTTCTCATGCTATTATGCTTTTATGGGGACTTATTCCAGCGAAAAATGTATGGGGAAATGCTTTGAAAAATAATTTATTGAATATGACATTAAATTGTAATTTGATTCCAGGTACGTTTAAATATATACATGTACACATGTATGTAGAATACACAAGAGAAGAAATCTCTCTCCTTTCATACGACAATTTACATGTATATACCACATGCATATTTGAGTAGGATCTCAACTTACTCATTAATGTATTTTCTGACGTTTTTTTTTTTAGGTTTGAGATTGCGTTCAAGAGGTTAATTTATTATACATGTATGTTCATTTGATTTTTAAAGTACTGGTACATGTTCCTTAGAATTATGTGACCATGATAAAGCTTCTTATTATATTACAATGTACAAGTAACATTAACCCTGTCATATCTATATATGTTTACAAAACATTTTTTTTAATATCTACCTTTATCAATTGTAATACAAGTTTCATTACCAATACATGTATTTGTGAAAAGTAGATTTTAGATTTATTTTTACATGATGACATAATTTCTTTCTTATAGAATGGATGAGATAGAAGAGACGTACAAATCTATACAGCCGCTACATGATAAACTACACGAGGTCAAAACGGAAAATACTAGATATTGTCAGGTATGATTGTTAGCAAGGAAAAAATGAAAATAACAAAGAAAAAGAAAGGTTTCCTAAATGCATTTACATTTATGTACTTACCTGTAATTACCAGAAAAAGTATTATTTTGCTTCTGCAAATTCTTCAGCATGTACATGTACATGTAATTTACCCTTCCGAACGCGGGAAAATTTTGAGAAATTCTATGATGTCACAATGCAATTTCGATGTTTGACCGAGGTTCGAAGCTTGTTTGTCTGAGGTAAAAAGCATTGTGACGTCACGATATTTTGCATTCTTTTCCCGCTATTCCGAAGGGTCAATTGTAAATTAATTTAGTTTGAAATGCATGTAATAACAAATCATGGTCATCATCACGCTTGTATTCAACAGATTTTAGCATTGTCACTGTAAACTAACAAATGCCCACTGGTAATATCCCAATTTTAGAAATGATTCCTATAATTCTGAAGCATCTTTTATTAGTACTAGACTTTGAAAAGATCTGCATCATTTTAAGGCATTAGGGGTATAATACTCTTCTTCTGAGTGTTTTGATAACACAAAAATTAAGTACCACATAGTTGGCCAAGGACACACAACTTTCGCAAAGTTCGGGACCATACATTTTCATGGTGAGTTGAATGACACATTAAATCAAATATCTAAAATTATGCAAGATATGGGAGTACATAACTTCAAGCTTTTCGACTATATTATTATTATACCCCTAATACCTTAAGGACTTCTGTATAACACTATCATGATTTATCTTCCCAGCTTGCCACAGCCATGGAGAATCTACGACACATATTTACAGTACCAGAGAGTGTGAGAAAAACGGCAGAACTTATTGCTGAGGGAAAATTATTACAGGCTCATAAACAGTATGTAATTATACATATACATGTACTTATTGCTGAGGGAAAATTATTACAGGCTCATAAACAGTATGTAATTATATATTACTTATCGATGATGGAAAATTATTAAAGGCTCATAAACAGTATGTAATTATACATGTATACTTTATAAACACTAGTTACACATAGAGTAAAAGAGGTGAAATAGAACATATTGACATTTTTGCACTCAACAAAGTACATTGTATGAAAATAAAATGACAAATACGTTTTCTGCTTATTGTCATGGAACAAACAGTGACACATTTTACATGTAAGCAAATGAAAAGAAAAAGGACTCTCAAAGCATAAGATGGATTTAAAAAAAAAATACTTTGTATCATCAACTACATGTAGATTGCTACAGTGATGTAAAAGAAAAAAAGAATATTTTTTTCTTAAATTTGAAAGATTCAGGAATGAGACTTGAAATAAGCCTTTTTCACACTAAATACAGGTACATGTATGTGCATGATTAGCATTTTTGGGATGGCAAATACTGATCTCTGAATTTCTTCCATAGTTTGATGGACCTAGAGCAGTCCAGAGATGACCTAATGTTTGAGCTACATAAACAGCCCCAACAAAGCCCTACAGATAATAATGTAAGAGTCACTGTCAACATTTTAAACACTCTCTGTAATGAAAAAACGATAGATAATTTAATATCATGGTACTTCTATCTTCAATGTGTACATTCACCATGTCCACATAAAGGAAAGATTTAGTAGAAAGTGCAAGTACATGTATGTACCTTATTAACTGAAAAAATCACTTAACTATCATGATACAAAATTTACAGTAATTTTAATAGATGTACATGTACGTGCATTATGTGCACCATATACATAGAGAATAAGTGTCTTAATTTGTGTTTTGTTACGGGTATACAACACACAGCAAGTGCATTTATCGTACATGTAATGCGCGTTAGCATTTATTCTATATATATGCACTATAGTTGTCTATTTCATTCTTGTTTTCTGAAATTGCCTTTTCTAGGTAAAAGAGTGACGTCAAAATTCATCTCACCGCGGGTTCAGTTTGCAGGTTAGAACAGCCGTCGCGGCATGTTTCTTTAGATCTGATACATTGTGACGTCACGAGTGTTAATACACGAATTGCAGCACGTTCCTTTCAATAGTAACATCTCAGGGAATTACATTGGTTGTGCATATATATGTATTTGATAGGCATGATCTATATAGTTATTGCAAACATACATGTACATGTATATATTTATTTTGTAGACTTTAGAAAAATATTTCAAAGATGTCTTGAAGCTCTCTGAGGACCTTGGTAAACAATTATGGGTAATAATACAGAGAACGCTGATGTCTGTCCGTAGAGAACCCACTTTGATCGTAACGGCACTACGTATCATAGAGAGAGAAGAAAGGTACATGTCTATTGTACATGTATGTACGTACATGTAGTATGAAATACAATGTATATTGATGAGTTCTCATAAAGTCTATTAGAGCATCCATACACCTATCTGGTTTCATCGAGAGTCTGTACCTGATGATTTCTTAACCCTGTACTTTGAGCAAAACACATGTATTACCACCTACATGTACTCCTTAATAAAAAGAAGAAATAGAAAAAAGTACAAAGAATTTGTTTTACAGTCAATTGTTCCACACTAGTACAGTCAAATCTTTAATTTTTCATTCACTCAAATATATAATTACTGTGAATTAACCTCCTTCTAAAATTTGTAAAACCCATCTGAAATTTGTGAGAGCTATTTACATGATTTATCGGTACTGCTTTGTGATGTACATGGATATGCAATAAGCCTTTTTCACGTAACTGCGTGACTAGCATTTTGTGGACGGCAAGTACGGCTTTCATGACGTCACAGTTAAAAAGTGAGTGTCCTTGACGTCATATTGCGGGAAATGATCTTATTTTGCCGTCCAAAACAACTGGACCGCAGTTATGCGAAAAAGGCTTATTTCACTTGTGCTTAAAAAATTAAAATCCTCATATAAAGTCTTCATAATGAATATTCACCATGGTACATGTCTTTCTCTTACCATTTTACATGTACAATGTTGTAGAAAAGCAAAATTAAGACTTCTTAAAAAAGGTTTGATATTTGGGCCCTCCAGGGGTTGGCAAGAAATTTTGGTCCAAATGCATGGATCCCCAGTCTAAGTTCAATTTTAATGCAATATTTTAAGCTTTCTTCACTGCTTAAGTTTTGCAGTAGGATCTTTCCTTCATTCTTAAGATAAATATTGAAGTAGAATATCTCTTTTGGTGCCATAAAACTAGTATTATTTATTGCCTTTTGAAAGACTTTGTGTATGATGAGGCCAGTTATCGTCAAGATTTTTTAACTGAAAAACAGCAGTCTTAAATCTAAGATATTGAAATTAAGGCAATGAAAAAAGGAAAAGAAATTACATGGAAATCTATGAATTTTCATCAAAGCATTTCTATCAAAGTGGATCATATTGTTTTCACAGAATAGATGCAGTGTACATCAAACGGAAGCAGCAGACCGGGTTTATGCCACCAGGAAGACCCAAGAAATGGCAGGAGAAATGTTTTCAAATTATTCAGCAGTCTATAGAATCCAGGTTTAAAAATACATGTGTACTTGTACATAAAATGTTTCCGATTTATATTTGTTATTATCATAATATAAATGTTTGTATGTTAACACATAAAAAATTCATAATGATGGTTGAAATACTGTAAACGGGGAAATGATTGCGGTGGTTTTAATTTCGCTATGTTCGCGGTTTTCGAATTTTCCGCGAATATTAAACCCCCGCAATCATTGTGTTTAACAAACAAAACAAATCATAGAGGAAAATACTGTATGTTCATATGCTTCAGATGTATGAAAGCTATTGTAGATGTATCGTTCATGCTTTTCCTGTAAGTTGCTTAAATAGTTTGTACATTAAAAGGTATCAACAATATAACTTACTATGCATCTATCATCATACCAATATTTTTTTTCATAAAAAGGAAGATGACACGCATAGTGAAATGGACGCAGTTAATTAGTTTCAATCTACTTATTGGTACTCCACTTCAATTCAAATTTAATCGTTTTTGTGTAATTATCACTAATTACTACGTGTTTGTCATTAATTACCACTAGAAATACATGTTACTACAAACAACAATCAAATTACACTTGTGTTAGTGCGACAAAATTTTCATACATGTATCAAAAATGTTAAAGTTTTTTCTTCTGCACTTGCGATACCGCGAAATTAAAACCACCGCAATTGGCTACATTCAGAAAACCGCGAACTTTTAACACCGCGAAATTAAACCCGTTTACAGTAAGTACATGTAGTGTTGCACCATATTAACCTTTTCAGTCTTTCATCTTTTAAAGTTTATGAAAAGCTTCACGTTGAAGTTTCCTTAAAATTAGAGTATTTACATGTATATATATTAACTTGTATTTTAATTTTGATTTTCTTCTGTTTGAAGGATTGAAGGTAACCAGTTTGAGGATAGGGATTCCAACAAGATGTGGTTGGTCAGACACCTTGAAGTTACCAGACAACTGATGTTAGAAGATCTCAAAGTCGTCAAGGTAACTTTTATAGGTCATCTTGGAACTGGTATAATTTTTATTCTATTTCAAAATTATTTCAGCATGGTTTATATTTTAGAGATATAATGATACAATCTACATGCCAATGTATATCTCAACCTCCAGAGGTTTTACTTCAATCCTCTTATATTATTAGGCCAGGTATTCGGAAGGCCACACTCCCTGCAACATAGTCCCATTCTGATAAAAAATTGCCCATTAAATTGGCAGCTCGCATCGCCCTGGTATGCATTGTTCTGCGGTGTCCAATTTGGGTTTTAAATTTAGTTTTATAATTGTAATATTTGATTTGACAAAGTTGCATCACTGCCGATTTTATCCATAACAATTGAAGTTAACTTATCAATCTGTGTTAAATTTTCTGTACTTCCCAGACAGCAGATAATGACCTAGTCTAACAGACATGGACAGCAAATGAACGTGATAGATGTATTGACAGCCCCCCCTCCCCTAATATCAGCAAAGCTGAAAATTAAGTTTCTTACCTTAAATTACCAGATAGGTAACTGAAAATTTGGCTGTGGCTGTCCTTTGATATGCAAAAAATAAAAAATAAAAATAAAAACAAAGTGCATGAAAATGGTAAAATTTGGGAATTTTATGACAAAAAGAGGTGTTTAAGTCAAAATGAATTACTATTCAGATTTGTTTAATGTACATTGTATTATACATGTACATATGCAAAGCTTATCGAAAATTGATTATTTTTGGAATGGACCTTTCTTGAGTAAAGATGGCCCATTATTTTAAAGAATGGCCCATTGAAGTCCAAATGGAAGGGGCCATAGTCCCATAGAGCAAGTTTGCCTTCCTGATCACTGTTGGGCTACAATTGAAATTTTTTCAGTACAACAGTTTTGACTTCCATGTTGATTAATTATAAATACATGTATTTTGTTTATTCTTCTTGTCTCATTTGATATAGAAATCAGTACATTTCTACTGTCATATTTTCTCCTACATGTATTGTATTGTCAATAAAAAAATTTCTAATTGTATTTTACAGCAAATGTTACCACCTATTTTCCCGCCACATTACAACATTGTGAAGACATATGTACATATGTACCACAAGGCCCTGTCTATTCACGTAAGTTTATCCTTTTATGTACATCTATATCGAATCTGACCTACATGTAAATCATGGTACATGTATCATATGATGGAAAAATTGGCATTGGCAAAATGAATTCAATTTGGATTAAAATTTATGTTGAAGTGAAAACAGAATACTTGTAAATAAACTTTTACATGTTTTATAAGTCTGAATTAAGAATTTAACAAAAACTTTGCACAAAATTATAGGAAAAAAAGAAATCACATCATAAATCAGAGAATTACTTGTACACGTAGATACACTTAATAATAACTTGAACACTTTTTTTTAAATGTCCCAATTACTGAATTTACTCCAATATTATTTCTTCCTACTTTTCAGCTTAGGGAATTGATATCAAATGGACTTGAAGGGAATGAGATGGTTACTTTACTTCAGTGGGTAGGAATCTATTAGTGAGTATCTAGTCTCCATTTTATACATGTACATTGTGCAAAACTACTTTTTTCCGTATGCTGGTCTTTTTAATCAGACTTTTCGAAAATATTGATATTGAAATTTTGACAAAGTAGATATTTTGTGGAAATCGGAACCTTTAGATAATATACATACATTGTACATGTAATGAAATAAGATACGTGTACTGATTTTAGTCGGATTCATATTTTAGCGGAGTAAGCGCTATAAGGACTGCGCTAATTCAAAAATATGCTAAATAATTCAACTTTTTATAGATTAATGTGGAAAATAAGTCATGTGCACTAATTCATAATTATGCTAATATGTCAATTTGCCCATTTTTTACCGGTTTGCGCTAAAATTTGGTTGGACTAAAATAAGTACACATACAGTATTGCATAAAAGTGCACTAAACTATTAAGGTTGTAAACATTTACTTTTCTTTCAGTTCACCAGAGCTGATGAAGAACCCAGCATTAGACTTTGATACTAAAGAGTTGGGACCGTTGCTGGAGAACAATGAAATCGATGAACTACAAAACCTGTAAGATGATGAAAAAATTTTCTTGATCCTGAGAACTAGGATTTTACATCAGATAAATGAAATTGAAATATGCTTGTACACTTTCAAGTTTTGTTATTTTCATTTCAAAAGTTACTTTCTCTTTGTGTGGAATAAGACACATGTAGAACTACATGTAAAACTCTGTAGAAGCCAATGAAAATTTTTTTTACTTTCTCTGAAGTTATATGATGTCATTACAGTAGTGTTTAAAGTCTTCTTTTTATACCCTCCTTGAAACTGGATGCAATGGAAAGAACTAATACAGTATACCGTATAACACTGAACATTTAACATTCCATCGATGTTTCTCTATGTGTTTATATTTTCAGATACTTGAAAAATATGAGGCATAATGTAATGGAATGGACTAAAAACTCGTTAACACAAGATCAGAAGGTACATTTACTTGCACATGTATGTCAAGGGAATAAAATTTTTCAAATGTAATATCGTGTATTTTACATCTTTTACATAGGAAACTTATGGCCAATTCAAGAAAAAATAGGCTGTCCTGGCAATATGCTGTTGCATAATACATACATGTATGCTGAAACGATGATGCATGTTTTGAAATCTTTTGCATATGTATACATGTATATCATTATACGTATGTTTTGTAAAAGAAAATGAAAATGCACGTGTATATCTTTGACCATCATAGTGTAGTAAGGAAGTGTATTAGAAAGCAGCAGATTGAATTTAATTCCGTAAAATAATCTCGTCATTGACTTTGCATAATTAATTTGCAGGACTGGCATAGGAACGAGCATCCGGATGCTGACGGAGACGGGTATTATTCTACGTCGTTACCCGTTATTATATTCCAGATGATGGAACAAAATGTGAGTTATTGAAGAAATTTATAGATTTTTTTAAAAAATGCATGCAGGTATTAAGGACACTAACGGGTCGCAATATTTCCTTATCTCCATTTATAAGAGATTTCCACTCACATTGTAATACTACTCTATATCAAGAGAGATAACTCAAAATTCAAACAAAATGTATCAGAAAAATGGAGTGGGTAGGAGAGAATGCAATTGTTTTGGCAAGCTAATCACAATACATGTAATTAAATGTACATATTTTGTTTTAGCTTCAAGTTGCCCAGATGATTGGAGAGGATTTAGTGAAGAAAGTTCTCGAATTGTTTGCAGATGAACTCAACTTATTTGCCAAAGATTTTGAAAGTAAATAATTTGTCTCTTGAAATACTTGAATAAAAAAAATGACTGTCAAAATAATACCTCTTAGGACAGCTGATTTTAAAATTCTTAGCAAAGCAAGGTCATAGGGTTAAACCTTAGTACCTTAATAATTTTAAATGTCTTGTTACAACAATTACTTGTAAAAAATCAATTCCTGGTAATTTATTGTTCAAAGTTAATGTTTTGGACAGTAAAACGTACTGAACTTCCATATGGACATGAGAATGATTATTAATTTTTAGCTCTACTGGTCTCAGACCAGTCGAGCTTATGCGATACCCCGTTGTCCGGCGTCTGTCCGTCTGTCCATCTGTCCGTCTGTCCGTCCGTCCGTCCGTAAACAATTCTTGTGCTCGCAACTCCTCTCAAACCATGGGTGATAGAAAGTTAATTCTTTTTGCATCCTACTTTGTATGTGGTCTAGTTGTGCACCTGACATTTAGTTTCAGCCCTTGACCCCCAGGGTCTTAGAAAATGGGCGTGGTTATGAAAATCTATGTAATCTTGTGCTCGCAACTCCTCTGACACTATAAATGATGGAGACTTAATTCTTTTTGCAATATGATAAGTCTGTGGTCTAGTTGTGCACCTGATATTTTGTTTGAGCCCCTGACCCCCAAGGTCTTAGAAAATGGGTGTGGTCATTTTCTCCTATATAACTCTATGTAATCTTGTGCTCGCAAGTCCTCTGACACTATAAATGATAGAGACTTAATTTTTTTTGCAAAATGATGGGTCTGTGGTCTAGTTGTGCACCTGATATTTTGTTTGAGCCCCTGACCCCCAGGGTCTTAGAAATGGGTGTGGTCATTTTCTCCTATATAACTCTATGTAATCTTGTGCTCGCAACTCCTCTGACACTATAAATGATAGAGACTTAATTCTTTTTGCAATATGATGGGTCTGTGGTCTAGTTGTGCACCTGGTATTTTGTTTGAGTCCCTGACCCCCAGGGTCTTAGAAATGGGTGTGGTCATTTTCTCCTATATAACTCTATGTAATCTTGTGCTCGCAACTCCTCTGACATTATAAATGATGGAGACTTAATTCTTTTTGCAATATGATGGGTCTGTGGTCTAGTTGTGCACCTGATATTTTGTTCGAGCCCCTGATCCCCAGGGTCTTAGAAAATGGGTGTGGTCATTTTCTCCTATATAACTCTATGTAATCTTGTGCTTGCAACTCCTCTGACACTATAAATGATAGAGACTTAATTCTTTTTGCAATATGATGGGTCTGTGGTCTAGTTGTGCACCTGATATTTTGTTTGAGCCCCTGAACCCCAGGGTCTGAGAAATGGGTGTGGTTATTTTCTCCTATATAACTCTATGTAATATTGTGCTCGCAACTCCTCCGACACTATAAATGATAGAGACTTAATTCTTTTTGCAATATGATGGGTCTGTGGTCTAGTTGTGCACCTGATATTTTGTTTGAGTCCCTGACCCCCAGGATCTTAGAAATGGGTGTGGTCATTTTCTCCTATATAACTCTATGTAATCTTGTGCTCGCAACTCCTCTGACACTATAAATGATGGAGACTTAATTCTTTTTGCAATATGATGGGTCTGTGGTCTAGTTGTGCACCTTATATTTTGTTTGAGCCCCTGTCCCCAAGGGTCTTAGAAAATGGGTGTGGTCATTTTCTCCTATATAACTCTATGTAATCTTGTGCTCGCAACTCCTCTGACACTATAAATGATAGAGACTTAATTCTTTTTGCAATATCATGGGTCTGTGGTCTAGTTGTGCACCTGATATTTTGTTTGAACCCCTGACCCCCAGGGTCTTAGAAATGGGTGTGGTTATTTTCTCCTATATAACTCTATGTAATCTTGTGCTCGCAACTCCTCTGACACTATAAATGATAGAGACCTAATTCTTTTTGCAATATGATGGGTCTGTGGTCTAGTTGTGCACCTGATATTTTGTTTGAGTCCTTGACCCCCAGGGTCTTAGAAATGGGTGTGGTCATTTTCTCCTATATAACTCTATGTAATCTTGTGCTCGCAAGTCCTCTGACACTATAAATGATAGAGACTTAATTTTTTTTGCAAAATGATGGGTCTGTGGTCTAGTTGTGCACCTGATATTTTGTTTGAGCCCCTGACCCCCAGGGTCTTAGAAATGGGTGTGGTCATTTTCTCCTATATAACTCTATGTAATCTTGTGCTCGCAACTCCTCTGACACTATAAATGATAGAGACTTAATTCTTTTTGCAATATGATGGGTCTGTGGTCTAGTTGTGCACCTGGTATTTTGTTTGAGTCCCTGACCCCCAGGGTCTTAGAAATGGGTGTGGTCATTTTCTCCTATATAACTCTATGTAATCTTGTGCTCGCAACTCCTCTGACATTATAAATGATGGAGACTTAATTCTTTTTGCAATATGATGGGTCTGTGGTCTAGTTGTGCACCTGATATTTTGTTCGAGCCCCTGATCCCCAGGGTCTTAGAAAATGGGTGTGGTCATTTTCTCCTATATAACTCTATGTAATCTTGTGCTTGCAACTCCTCTGACACTATAAATGATAGAGACTTAATTCTTTTTGCAATATGATGGGTCTGTGGTCTAGTTGTGCACCTGATATTTTGTTTGAGCCCCTGAACCCCAGGGTCTGAGAAATGGGTGTGGTTATTTTCTCCTATATAACTCTATGTAATATTGTGCTCGCAACTCCTCCGACACTATAAATGATAGAGACTTAATTCTTTTTGCAATATGATGGGTCTGTGGTCTAGTTGTGCACCTGATATTTTGTTTGAGTCCCTGACCCCCAGGGTCTTAGAAATGGGTGTGGTCATTTTCTCCTATATAACTCTATGTAATCTTGTGCTCGCAACTCCTCTGACACTATAAATGATGGAGACTTAATTCTTTTTGCAATATGATGGGTCTGTGGTCTAGTTGTGCACCTTATATTTTGTTTGAGCCCCTGTCCCCAAGGGTCTTAGAAAATGGGTGTGGTCATTTTCTCCTATATAACTCTATGTAATCTTGTGCTCGCAACTCCTCTGACACTATAAATGATAGAGACTTAATTCTTTTTGCAATATCATGGGTCTGTGGTCTAGTTGTGCACCTGATATTTTGTTTGAACCCCTGACCCCCAGGGTCTTAGAAATGGGTGTGGTTATTTTCTCCTATATAACTCTATGTAATCTTGTGCTCGCAACTCCTCTGACACTATAAATGATAGAGACCTAATTCTTTTTGCAATATGATGGGTCTGTGGTCTAGCTGTGCACATGATATTTTGTTTGAGCCCCTGACCCCCAGGGTCTTAGAAAATGGGTGTGGTCATTTTCACCTATATAACTCTATGTAAAATTGTGCTCGCAACTCCTCCGACACTATAAATGAAAGAGACTTAATTCTTTTTGCAATATGATGGGTCTGTGGTCTAGTTGTGCACCTGATATTTTGTTTGAGTCCTTGACCCCCAGGGTCTTAGAAATGGGTGTGGTCATTTTCTCCTATATAACTCTATTTAATCTTGTGCTCGCAACTCCTCTGACACTATAAATGATAGAGACTTAATTCTTTTTGCAATATGATGGGTCTGTGGTCTAGTTGTGCACCTGATATTTTGTTTGAACCCCTGACCCCCAGGGTCTTAGAAATGGGTGTGGTTATTTTCTCCTATATAACTCTATGTAATCTTGTGCTCGCAACTCCTCTGACACTATAAATGATAGAGACTTAATTCTTTTTGCAATATCATGGGTCTGTGGTCTAGTTGTGCACCTGATATTTTGTTTGAACCCCTGACCCCCAGGGTCTTAGAAATGGGTGTGGTTATTTTCTCCTATATAACTCTATGTAATCTTGTGCTCGCAACTCCTCTGACACTATAAATGATAGAGACCTAATTCTTTTTGCAATATGATGGGTCTGTGGTCTAGTTGTGCACCTGATATTTTGTTTGAGTCCTTGACCCCCAGGGTCTTAGAAATGGGTGTGGTCATTTTCTCCTATATAACTCTATGTAATCTTGTGCTCGCAAGTCCTCTGACACTATAAATGATAGAGACTTAATTTTTTTTGCAAAATGATGGGTCTGTGGTCTAGTTGTGCACCTGATATTTTGTTTGAGCCCCTGACCCCCAGGGTCTTAGAAATGGGTGTGGTCATTTTCTCCTATATAACTCTATGTAATCTTGTGCTCGCAACTCCTCTGACACTATAAATGATAGAGACTTAATTCTTTTTGCAATATGATGGGTCTGTGGTCTAGTTGTGCACCTGGTATTTTGTTTGAGTCCCTGACCCCCAGGGTCTTAGAAATGGGTGTGGTCATTTTCTCCTATATAACTCTATGTAATCTTGTGCTCGCAACTCCTCTGACATTATAAATGATGGAGACTTAATTCTTTTTGCAATATGATGGGTCTGTGGTCTAGTTGTGCACCTGATATTTTGTTCGAGCCCCTGATCCCCAGGGTCTTAGAAAATGGGTGTGGTCATTTTCTCCTATATAACTCTATGTAATCTTGTGCTTGCAACTCCTCTGACACTATAAATGATAGAGACTTAATTCTTTTTGCAATATGATGGGTCTGTGGTCTAGTTGTGCACCTGATATTTTGTTTGAGCCCCTGAACCCCAGGGTCTGAGAAATGGGTGTGGTTATTTTCTCCTATATAACTCTATGTAATATTGTGCTCGCAACTCCTCCGACACTATAAATGATAGAGACTTAATTCTTTTTGCAATATGATGGGTCTGTGGTCTAGTTGTGCACCTGATATTTTGTTTGAGTCCCTGACCCCCAGGGTCTTAGAAATGGGTGTGGTCATTTTCTCCTATATAACTCTATGTAATCTTGTGCTCGCAACTCCTCTGACACTATAAATGATGGAGACTTAATTCTTTTTGCAATATGATGGGTCTGTGGTCTAGTTGTGCACCTTATATTTTGTTTGAGCCCCTGTCCCCAAGGGTCTTAGAAAATGGGTGTGGTCATTTTCTCCTATATAACTCTATGTAATCTTGTGCTCGCAACTCCTCTGACACTATAAATGATAGAGACTTAATTCTTTTTGCAATATCATGGGTCTGTGGTCTAGTTGTGCACCTGATATTTTGTTTGAACCCCTGACCCCCAGGGTCTTAGAAATGGGTGTGGTTATTTTCTCCTATATAACTCTATGTAATCTTGTGCTCGCAACTCCTCTGACACTATAAATGATAGAGACCTAATTCTTTTTGCAATATGATGGGTCTGTGGTCTAGCTGTGCACATGATATTTTGTTTGAGCCCCTGACCCCCAGGGTCTTAGAAAATGGGTGTGGTCATTTTCACCTATATAACTCTATGTAAAATTGTGCTCGCAACTCCTCCGACACTATAAATGAAAGAGACTTAATTCTTTTTGCAATATGATGGGTCTGTGGTCTAGTTGTGCACCTGATATTTTGTTTGAGTCCTTGACCCCCAGGGTCTTAGAAATGGGTGTGGTCATTTTCTCCTATATAACTCTATGTAATCTTGTGCTCGCAACTCCTCTGACACTATAAATGATAGAGACTTAATTCTTTTTGCAATATGATGGGTCTGTGGTCTAGTTGTGCACCTGATATTTTGTTTGAACCCCTGACCCCCAGGGTCTTAGAAATGGGTGTGGTTATTTTCTCCTATATAACTCTATGTAATCTTGTGCTTGCAACTCCTCCGACACTATAAATGAAAGAGACTTAATTCTTTTTGCAATATGATGGGTCTGTGGTCTAGTTGTGCACCTGATATTTTGTTTGAGTCCTTGACCCCCAGGGTCTTAGAAATGGGTGTGGTCATTTTCTCCTATATAACTCTATGTAATCTTGTGCTTGCAACTCCTCTGACACTATGAATGATGGAGACTTAATTCTTTTTGCAATATGATGGGTCTGTGGTCTTTTTGTGCACATGGTTTTTTGTCTGAGCCCCTGACCCCCAGGGTCTTAGAAAATGGGTGTGGTCATTTTCTCCTATATAACTCTATGTAATCTTGTGCTCAAAACTCCTCTGACACTATAAATGATGGAGACTTAATTCTTTTTGCAATATGATGGGTCTGTGGTCTAGTTGTGCACCTTATATTTTGTTTGAGCCCCTGTCCCCCAGGGTCTTAGAAAATGGGTGTGGTCATTTTTCCTTTATCATTCTATGTAATCTTGTGCTTGCAACTCCTCTGACACTATAAATGATGGAGACTTAATTCTTTTTGCAATATGATGGATCTGTGGTTTAGTGTTGCACCTGATATTTTGTTTGAGCCCCTGACCCCCAGGGTCTTAGAAAATGGGTGTGGTCATTTTCTCCTAAATAAGTCCATGTGATGGAGACTTAATTCTTTTTGCAATATGATGGATCTGTGGTCTAGTTGTGTCATTGATAGTTCATTTGAGCTAGAAGCCTCTGGCCCCTAGCATCTTTTAAAATTGATGTGGCTTTCTTTTTTGAAATACTATATCTCGGATATTATAAATTATATGAGTGATTTTATAGTTGCAGTCTAATGGATATGTTGCTTAGTCGTGCTACTTATAATTTGTTTGAGCACCTGCTCCCTATGGTCTTTAAGAAAGGAAATTGATGTTTTAAAGAAAAATAACCAGGAGAGCTACAGTCTCGTCAGAGACTTCTGGTTTTCTAATGCTTATGCTTATTCTTATTTTATTTGATCACAGGTGCTATACATGGATATAAAGAAAGGCATTTGTTAGATAGAAGTGAACCTAAGTTCTTCTTACACTATATGGTTTGTATTACATAATCTTTGAAAATTTGACATGTGCAATGCTTTCCTTCCTCCTTGTGCTTACATGTATACAACTTTTTCTTCTCATTAGATACAGATTAGATCTTTGCAAAATATATTTAATTAAATTTTAAAAAGTGAATTCAAGGTCATGAAAGTTAGTGTATATGATTCATTATAAGACGTAAGAAGGATATAAACCTCAAATTAAAAATTCTGTGAAATTTATATAAAAATGCTTTATACAAAAGATTGTTATACAATATTTTTACGCTATAAATGAAATAGGTGAAAAATCTTCATCGTTCAAATTAAACATGCCGTAAGGCAATTAATTCTGCTACATCGAGATTGATAATTTGCAGATTATATTGAAAATTAATGGAAAAATATGTCATAAATTCTTGGAGCTGAATATGGCCTTATTAAAGCTAAACGATTACTACATCTTTTAACTTTCAGATTGCTAACACCAACAATTGCCTGTCGTTTGGGGAGTACATGAAGCAGTTACGACAGCGTTACCTTAAAGAGGAGTTAGATAACGAGGAGGATGATATTAACATCAGGAAGGACAGGTTCCAGCAGCTGACCGACCGCTTCTCAAAGATAGGAAAGATAGGGTCTGTATTTGTCATGCAATGTTTCTTAAAAATTTAAATATGCGATAAGGAAAGATTACTTTTGTTTGAAATTGCACCGAGGTATACCGAAAGAAACTTGCTGAAATCTTACATGAACGTACACCTTTTATGTGCTTAGTGCACTTTGTCCTATTTTACATGCAATATATTGTACCTCTATCGAATGAGAAATAGTTTGATTTCTTCTTCATTATATCCATTGCTCAAACAAAGATATTATGGAAGTGCTATCCATATTCTTAGTGACATGACTTCATTTCAAATTGGCAAATTTTCGATAGTTTCCTTAGTATACATGAAAAGTACTTACTATGTATAAAGACGTGATATTCTGATATATTTGACAGGTGTGATATAATATTAGAGGAGGTGTTCATTGATTTGAGGAACAGCAGATGTTTTGATGAGTTGATGACAAAAACATGGTACGTAAAACAAAAGATTTTACAGGAATTCTAGTTACATGTGTATAATTATATGAGTAATGTTGAGAACTTGACTTTCACTTACTGTGATTGCAACTGATTGATATTTAAAATTTTTGTTCATTTCCTATTTCCAATACATAGAGGTCAAGGACACATTTTTCAATGAGAGATGACATCTGTAGGCTGGAACACCTTACATGTACTTTTCCACGATAATTTGTCAGTCCAGCAATAAATAACTTTCTCAACAAAAATGTATATCCAAAAGTTGTACTCATGAAAATGAGCTCGGTGCTAGAGGTAAGGTCAAGGTCACATAACACAAGCTACACAAATGTACGTAAAGTGTTTGTGAAGTTAGAAATTATCTTTATTACCGTTGTAAGCAGATTTGATTTTACTCAAACGTTGTCATTGCCATAGATCCATACTATTTTCATTCACATTGATGGTATTATAGGCAGCAGAGTACCCATCCTGTGGAGGTCATGGTGGCCACATGGACAGACTACAGTGGAGACTTTGTCCATCTGAAACCTGTGTTTCACACTGACCTTGTAGAGAAAGGCCAGAGAAGGGTCATCACAGAATATCTCAAAGCTTTATTAGCAAAGTAAGTACTCAGGGACAGATTACAGTGGGGACTTTGTCTATCTGAAACCAGTGTTCCACACTGACCTTGTAGAGAAAGTCCAGAGAAGGGTCATCACAGAATATCTCAAAGCTTTATTGGCAAAGTAAGTACTCATGGACAGATTAGAGTGGGGGACTTTGTCCATTTGAAACCTGTATTCCACACTGACCTTGTAGAGAAAGGTCAGAGGAGGGTCATCACAGAATATCTCAAAGCTTTATTAGCAAAGTAAGTACTCAGGGACAGATTACAGTGGGGACTTTGTCCATCTGAAACCTGTGTTCCACACTGACCTTGTAGAGAAAGGCCAGAGAAGGGTCATCACAGAATATCTCAAAGCTTTATTAGCAAAGTAAGTACTCAGGGACAGATTACAGTGGGGACTTTGTCTATCTGAAACCAGTGTTCCACACTGACCTTGTAGAGAAAGTCCAGAGAAGGGTCATCACAGAATATCTCAAAGCTTTATTGGCAAAGTAAGTACTCATGGACAGATTACAGTGGGGACTTTGTCCATTTGAAACCTGTATTCCACACTGACCTTGTAGAGAAAGGTCAGAGGAGGGTCATCACAGAATATCTCAAAGCTCTACTGACAAAATAAGTACATGTACACATGGACAGATTACAGTGGGGACTTTGTCCATCTGAAACCTGTGTTCCACACTGACCTTGTAGAGAAAGGCCAGAGGAGGGTCATCACAGAATATCTCAAAGCTCTACCGGCAAAGTAAGTGCACATGGACAGATTACAGTGGGGACTTTGTCCATCTGAAACCTGTGTTCCACACTGACCTTATAGAGAAATGCCAGAGGAGGGTCGTCTCAGAATATCTCAAAGCTCTACTGGCAAAGTAAGTACATGTACACATGGACAGATTATAGAGGGAACTTTGTCCATCTACACTGACCTCATCATGGTGGGTAATCTCGCAATGCAGAACAATTGGTTTTTCTGTATTTTTGTGCAATATAGATAATTTACACCTTGTAGAGAAAGGCCAGAGGAGGGTCATCACAGAATATCTCAAAGCTCTACTGACAAAGTAAGTACATGTTCACATGGACAGATTACAGTGGGGACTTTGTCCATCTGAAACCTGTGTTCCACACTGACCTTGTAGAGAAAGGCCAGAGGAGGGTCATCACATAATGTCTCGAAGCTCTACTGGCAAAGTAAGTACATGTACACATGGACAGATTACAGTGGGGACTTTGTCCATCTGAAACCTGTGTTCCACACTGGCCGTGTAGAGAAAGGCCAGAGGAGGGTCATCACATAATATCTCAAAGCTCTACTGGCAAAGTAAGTACATGTACACATGGACAGATTACAGTGGGGACTTTGTCCATCTGAAACCTGTGTTCCACACTGACCTTGTAGAGAAAGGCCAGAGGAGGGTCATCACAGAATATCTCAAAGCTCTACTGGTAGTAAGTGCACATGGACAGATTACAGTGGGGACTTTGTCCATCTGAAACCTGTGTTCAAACTGACCTTGTAGAGGAGGGTCATCACAGAATATCTCAAAGCTTTATTAGCAAAGTAAGTACTCATGGACAAATTACAGTGGGGACTTTGTCCATCTCAAACCTGTATTCCACACTGACCTTGTAGAGAAAGTCCAGAGAAGGGTCATAACAGAATACATGTATCTCAAAGCTTTATTAGCAAAGTAAGCACACATGGACAGATTACAGTGGGGACTTTGTCCATCTGAAACCCGTGTATCACACTGACCTTGTAGAGAAAGGTCAGAGGAGGGTCGTCACAGAATATCTTAAGGTATCCGATGTACAATAGGGCATTTTCCCATGCCTGGTAAGGTACTATAAAGTATATATTTTCTGAAAGGTTATAATGCCCACTACTCAAAAATAATAATTTTGGGGTCAGAAAAATAAAGGGGAATAACTGGTGAAGCATTTAAATTGTCCATTTTCTCTATATAACCTATGCAAAATGACAAAGTTGAACAAGAGTTTTTCCCCTTTGATTTTTAAGACCCAGGAGTCTTATAGCTGTACCCAGGGCACCATTACCTTTCAAAAAATATATAGTTTATAGTACCTTACCAGGCATAAAATTTGCCATACTTTACAATGGAGATGATTAAAACGCTATGTAAAATGACTCTATTGTACAACGGATACCTTAATGTTTTATTAGCGAAGTACATGTAAGTACACCAAAATGAATGTTTTGTTTTATTTCAACAATACTTTCTGATTGGTCAAGTGTACAACTTTAAGGTAATTACCGGTATGATTAAATACAATTAAGATTGTTATTTTGGTTGAAGAAAAATATTGATTGTAATCTTGTTTCCATTGAATCAGGTGCTGTTTCAAATTAGTTATTTCTGCAGCTTTTATGTAAATTTGCATACTAAAAACAAATATTGAAGTAGCTTATCCCTTTAGATTCCAGTTGTTTTAGTGTAATGTCCTGAGGACTCCCGAAAAATGTTAATTTTATAATGAAGGATGAATTTAGAATTTAGTGAAAATATCTATAAAAATTGTCTTTTTAGACATTTACATGTATATGAGAATAAATCAGTAAAACTGGATGTTTTATTCTTAAACAGTATGCTGAAATATTTTGAGATTCTGTGCAACCATTAGAATTGCATTCGACCAATCTAAGCCATACTGCTATCTTCAGAAACATGACAGCATTTCCAGTAGCCGAGTCAGAGGCGTTGGAAACTGAGTCAGCAAGGACCTTTGCGTAGACTTTCCCTCCACTCTCAATATACCAAGTTACATAGCATTCCTTTAAAAGTCTTATCAACAATTAGATGCATACATGTGCATATGCATTGATTTCTATCTTTCTTCCAGGCGACTGTCATTCAAAACTTATGAAGAGAGAAAGAATGCTTCAGAGAGAATATGTAGTGAAGCTAGACAGCTTGGGGACTTGTTCCGTCAGTACACAACCAAGGTTTGTTCTTTATTCAATTCTATAAGAGGAAATTAAATGCTTTATGGGGCTTTTAAGTGTGTCTTAGTTCTTCGTTGCTTATCACCAGCGGCTTCATTTATTGCACCTCATTTTACTGGGTTCTGTCATAAAATTGTGTGTGTGTATGAGTGTGAAATTAGGCTCATCATACTTCTACTAATCTGTTTTGAATATACATGTACATAAGTCCATATTTGCACAAAGTATTTATAGGGAATAATCGGAACAGTTTAATAACAGAAAGAGACAGTAATAATTTTGTCAAAATAATAATGAAGGAAAACTGAGCTTGCAACTGATTGATCCATTAGCCAACCAGAAATGTCAGAATATTTCGTACTATGCAATATGTTTAAGAATATACATAAAAGTTATAGCGAATTGTACATATTTACATGAATTCAGGTCAGAAAAGAAACAAACGAAATTTTTAGTTGTACAATGTTAATCTTCTTCTCCATGATTTAGAATTTTCATTGTTCTATATATCATTTGAAACAAATAATCAAATTGAATGCCTTTGTTGTACTAAACGTTGATGGCAAAACCTAGTAAACTGTAATAGATATACAATTTATGTACTGATATCACCAGTACTTTTTACCCTATATCAACAATGATTTGATTTTGCAAGGCATTTACTTTTATCTCGGTAAATTGCAAAAATGATTTTGGGCCTTAAGATGATATACATGTACACTACCCACCATAAATAAGGATCCAGATAGTATAAACATGGGAAATTTTCTGAAAAGCTCATCCCAATATTTTCTCTTTTGAGCTTAAAAGCGCATGAGAATTATCAACATATTATTCGCATTATTTATCTTTATAGCAAAATGGGAATATTTAAGTAATATTTAGAGATTTTTTTCTGTCAAAAGTTGACATTTTTATTGAAAATTGCAAAAGTTTATATAAGAAAAATTTAGCCGGGAAATTTACTTGAATTGATAACAGTATCGTTAATCCTGTTATTTTAAAACAATGGATAGAAAATCTTTCATCATCTGAAAATAAAAAGAAAGTATTAGATTGGTTTATTAAAGGTGGATAGTGTATGTACTACAAACAAATTCATACATTTGTATGTACTCCAAAACAATTTTTTTGCTTTCCTGAAAATTATTTTTCATAGAATTATTATTTCAGTTGTCATAACTCTCACTCATTGATGCTTTGCACACACCATTCTTAGACCCTTACTGATGAATATTGATCATGCTTTTGTGTGTTTTTCTTTAAGTAAGCCATTATGGACTTTCATGTTCAGACTATTGTATATGTATATAAAATACCATTGTGTTAATCATATTTTAACAAAGGAGGCTGAGATACAATTACCTATTGTAAGTTTTGGTTTCAATACTTCTCTGTTGTTTTTCATTCTGTGCAAGTTAATAGATTTCAGCCATGATCTTACTTTTTCCTATTTATTTCCAATTTATATAATGTACATCTATATACATGTACATGTACCATTTCACAATAAAAATCACTTCTGTTGTTTCATATCGTGATTTCTCCATCCCCTACATGTCATATTGCTCCAATCTATTTCACATTTTGTTGTTCTGAATGGTCAAAAAGTCATACATGTATGTCAGGCATAAAATATAACCAATGTGCCCCAATGCAATATGGTTTAGCGTATTCAAACTGCATGACAAAGGGGTATTACTCCGTCCATTATTTCACTCTAGTCAGATTCTGTTATGAATTTCACAGATTTTCAAAATGATTCTATTGGAGTGTTTGTGCATGCATGTAAGAAAAATGATAAAAAGATGCATGTTAGACGGCATGATGTTTGATGTTTGACTCTTTTATTTTTATTTTGTTCCATATATAATATCATTGTTCATTTTCTTTTAATGTATCACATCGCAGTATTCAGTATCACAATTGTGTGTAGTTGTGCTGAGTCTTTTGAAACTGTTGTAGATAGAGAATAAGTGTCTTAATTTGTGTTTTGTTACGGGTATACAACTCACAGCAAGTGCATTTATCATACATGTAATTTGTGTTAGCAAATTTCAGGCTATAAGTGCACTTGCTGTGTCCTGCATACCCGTAACAAAACACAAATTATGACATTTATTCTATATACACGTATATGCACCTCAGTTGTCTGTTTCATTCTTGTTTTCTGAAATCACGGTATTTTAGGTAACAAAGTGACGTTTATATTCATGTCACCGCGGGTACAGTTTGCAGATTGGAACAGCCGTCTCGGCATGTTTCTTTAGAAAATTACATTGGTTGTGCATATATATGTACATTATTATAAAGACTATAATAAGCCAGAGACTTGTGAGCTGTTGTCATAATGATCCATCCAGCATCAGTCTTTCCTGTCCATGTGTCTGTCTGTCTGTCTGGTACCAGTAACAGTTATCAGTTTTCAACTTATACAAACCATCAACTGAATTTTGATGATTATTTCTCCTCCTGAATTACTAAAAGGATTTCGATAAAACTTCTCCTCCTGAATTACTAAAAGGATTTTGATAAAACTTTGCCAGTATTGATAACTTAATGTTTGGCATCCATCTGTCTTGTAGTCACACTTTCACATAAAAGGCTGTTACATGTAAACTTTCCATTAAACTTTCAAGGATGGTCAAGGATGGCTAGACTTAATAGCCAATGAAGGTCAATGCCACCTTCAAGGTCAATGTTACCTTCAAGGTCAATGCCACCTTCAAGGTCAATGCCACCTTCAAGGTCAAGGTTACCTTCAAGGTCAAGGTCACATACGTGACAGGCAACATACCCTGATCTTAAAAGAATTCTAGATTTGAAGGAACATCATAATGCATTATTGTCCCTCATAAGTTTGGTTCAACCATTGGTTAGGAGACATCCAAAGTTCACATTGCCAAGCTTGTAAAATGATCAGGAAATAAAAAAAATCAATAGACTTGCATTACATGAATGTTTTCATTACTATATGTTGGAGACTGGATATCGAATTCAACTTATTTCTTGTAAAATATTATACCTTCAATGATATTCTCGAAAGAGGTTTTAAGTTACAAACATTTTCTCAATCGTAACTCAGCAATTCCAGAAATGAGGATAACATAAACCTACATGTCTGTTGTATTTGCATGGTAGTTTTATGTGTTGATTTCAGACGACAGATCTATTTTTGGTACTACCGCCCCTAGCAGAGATACTCAGAATGAAGGACACCACTATGATGCCATTAGAACTCAACGTAAGTAGACAGTGTAAAGAAGATACGTGTGTATTTGTTCTGTCGTGTAAAGCAGTTGCAGACTTTATAAATAATTCAAACAAAAAATGAAAACCTAATAAGCGTCAAAGTAATTAACAGATTGCCGAACATCCAAGGTTGTGTCTGTTGGCAGACTTGTACGTTATTATATCATAATCAAATGACCCATCAAAGCATCGTTTTAAAGGACTCTCAACTATAATTTGATATTGTAAAACTCTGTAAAAATGTGTGGGACGTCAGTCACTTGACAATCCAGTAATAAATAAAGAAATGTGTTATGTTTCTACTTCTTAGTTCAATTCTTAGGGTTTTATTTTTTTTTTAAATGCTACTTCAATTAGAAATCAGGATTTTATGATATTCGTATTGTGTAATTATAAAGACTTAGTTAGAAATTGTTCGCAAACAGTAAAATATTCTTTAATTCTTCAGACCATTTCTTGAGATGAAGGACATTCAAAATGTCAGTATTCTCTTCTGATGTATTATTACTCAAGAGGTTTAAATCTACATACAATGTATGAGCAATGATTAAATGATCACATTTGATGATCAAACTGCTTTTCACTGTTTTCTTTTCTATTTGACAGGGGTTAATAAAGAAGCATCCAGACATTAGAGTAGAACAACTCATCAACTTACTGATGTGTCGAGGAGATATGAGTAGGGCTGAGGCTAAACAGGTAAGACTTATGAGAGACAATATTAACTCTGTCAATATAAAATAAACATACATGAACATACAATGTATACTTGTATAATGATCATTTTTATATTGGACTCAGTTGAGATTGTTGCATACAAGGTGTAGATGCTTACCCTTTCTGGTACCATAGTGAGGGTTTCATATTGTACATGTACCTGAAGCAGGCCACTTCTAGTTTACTTATATGTACATGTATGTTTGATTATCTGTGATTGTGTATGACTTAAGTTTCACCATTATAATGCTTCATAATACATGTACAATGTATACTCAATTTTGGTAATGACAGTTGAATTTTGAATATCTGAGATGTCAATATTTGGCAATTCTTTCATTGTTATACATGTAACACTGTTTTAGATCCAATGATCTTGAGGTGCCAAAATAATAGGTCTTTGTGTCATTGCTTAGACCCAACTTAGACTGTAAAAAAAATCTCACAAAAAGAAAGAAATTAGCATACACCAGATGCTAGGCAGCAGTACTGAAATTGACAAATTTAATCATATTTTCATAAGTGATGGCCACTAGACCTTTTAGTTCTCCTGTTTGTGGTGTTATAAAATGTTTTCCTCCTTACTTTCAGAATAACTGATGGCTACTAGACCTTTTAGCTGTTTGTGGTGTTATAAAATGTTTTCCTCCTTACTTTCAGATGGTGATAGACAATATTGGAGAGGAGGATGCTTTGAAGCCTAAACCAAAAGGAATATTCTCCGATATACCCTAAAGACCCTCTTCTACGTTATCAAAATATGTGCAATATATTATATAATGTGACGAAATGTACATTCATTCAATATAAACAATGATAAAGACATACTCCATTCTCATGTAATGTGGGGTGTAAAGTTCCAACTGCTGAGTGGTTGACATATTTGACGATACTTTTCAAATTTGCTGAGTTATATTTAAACATAAGAAGACATGACATTGAATCTTCCAATTGGTATATGTACTTTGTAAGTCTTAAAATAAGACTAACGATAAGACTGTAGACACCCAGCTTTATAATATGCCCTGTGCTGTCCTAGGGCACAATTTGAAAATAACATGGGAGCAGCATCCCATTTGACGGTGGATTATTGACATTTTATAATTTACGTTTACTTGGTTTTAACCTGGAGATATTGTTGATGTATTTATGTATAAGATCTTATAGCTATGATACTTGGTCTACCATGCCTTCTAGAATCTAGTCATTTGCCAACAAATATGTTTTGAAATGAACATCTAGCTAGATGCTTTCTCAAGAAATGAATTTAATTACATTTGTTGTAAATATATTTTGTATGAATATGTGTATGAGCATATAGATCATAAAAATAAACATGAAATGTTTTGTATCGTTATTATAAATTTATTATGATTGTACAGCTTGTAGAATTAATTAGTTAACAACATGAAACATGTGAAATCTACAATTTTGTGTTTGACACAAATACAATGTATAATTACCATTCTCCCATCATCCCAACCTCTAGCACACACACACACACTCACACATGCCAATCGGATTTCCCAGAGATGAAGAATGAATCAATATGTAATATTGCTAGAAAATGACGCATTAAAGTATTTCATAAGAAGTTGCTTAAGAAAAAGAGTGATTCACAATTCTTCCCGTCCTGTCGATACATTGACAGTTTTATGCTGCACATCAGATGAATTTTCCCTCATATTTCTGATAATTTCAGAATCAGGATGGTCCACTGTAATAACAGTGTTTCTGTCTGCACTCGTTAATGATTGTGAGTGAGTTTTTCCATCTGGCCACGTGACGTCCAATTTTACCACAAAATCGAACCCTGTTCCAAAATGAGCGAATGGTTCCATCTGGCATAAATACCCTGATCCACCATCTATAACATGAGACATGGTCTCCTCCTCAGAGGTGTAAACTTTTACAAGGGCTCCTCTGGCAGGAGCACCATATTTGGTTTTTGGATATATTCTAATCCAGTTATTTCCCGTCAGTTTATCGCTGTTTACTTTATACACACTCAAAGCTTGAGCTTTGCTTTCTCCGTGTGATACTAAGAGTTCTAATGATCCATCTTCATCAATATCTGCCACAGCCGCCCCTGTTCCATATCCATTTACCTCTAGGGCTTCTCCGATATCACTCTCCATAATGGCAAGTTTGTCATTCTTGTTCCGCAGAGTGAAGAGTTTATTTGGTTGGTCTTTGTAATAGTCACAAATATTGTTCAGAAATATTTCTGTAAATCCATCATTATCAAAATCAGCAGCAATTACTGTCCTTATCATAGATGGTTCTGAAAATACTGAGGATGCAACATTCTTAAATTTCCGCTTCCCAGCATCGTTGATGTACTGAATGAAAATGCGATGATACCCTTCCCAATTACCACATGCAATATCCAAAAGTCCATCTCTGTTGAAATCTCCCAATGCAATGCCACGCCCATTTTCGTTTTCATCCAAAATGTCAGCTTCTGATGCCAAATCCTTGAAAGTTCCATCTCCTTGATTTTGAAACAGAAAGTTTTCTCCCCTATTTCCTAACATGTAGTTTCCTTCATTACCGAATAATATGTCCGATTTTCCATCGTTTCCAAGAATAGGACCGACAACTAACCCTCTCCCACCTGTAGCTTTCTCTATTCCTGCTTCGGATGCTACATTCTTAAGCACAATTCTTCCCTCTTCAATATTATTATTTGGATGCATTTCATCCATCTCAATCAAAGCAAAGTTTCCTTTCCCTCCTTGTGAATAAGTAGCAATCAGGATGCTGTATTTGCCAGATCCAAATCTATCTATACAAGCCACAGACCTACCAGCAAAGCCCTTTAGCGGTTATTTTAGAGTTCACCTTGTCAGAGTAAAGGTCTACATATTTCCCATTTCTCCATTTAAACAGCTTATCAGCCATATGACGATACACCTGCGTATGCATTATTTGTGTTCAAAAAGTAGATCTCCTCTAGGCCATCACCATCAATATCACAAGCACACACGCCTATAGCCTGCCCATCGGCATCCATTAACGATTCAAAGGGCAGTGTTTTTCCTTGCAATATTCTCCAGTCTTTTCTTGTCTTTGTCGTAGCTAAATACGAAATTTGCACCAGAAAACCCTGCCACAATCCATTCAAAATCACCATTATTATCAACGTCTGACACCGCCACTCCGTAGTTACGTTGTACAGTATTTATGTGACCTAACCAGTTCACTTTTGTAAACATGCCGCGATTTGCACCACTTTTATTTTGCTGCAATATCAAAAGCAGCCCGATGGCAAGGAGATATTTTTGTGTATTTTGTATCCTTAGCATGTTTGAAGTTCCGTGGTACCACTATTTACTCCCAGGTCTCTTTAAACTTTCTTTACTTGGCCTTTAGTATACGTGTTGTTATGAAACTCCTCTCCAATCAATTAACGCTACGCTGATGCTCTGTGTGAAATAGACGCTTTCGTTTAATAGCAAATATTGGCATAATTTAAGCGTTTGACTACACCGTTTCAAAGGGAGATGGGTGTTTTAAAAGATCATTTTATTTATGCACATCACCTGAAATATGTAATATAATATTTAAAGGGAAGCTTTTTAACTTTTTAATGTATTCAATGGAGAAGTAATTTAGTCCGTGAGCCAGAGGGGTTGGTCGGTACCATCTGGGGTGAATAAATCTTATGTTGATATTATGATAGATATACCCAAGAGGTTTCAGAAAATGCATGATAGCATTTGATCAAAGGTAGCTAAAGGGGTAAACAAGAGTTATTGCCCTTGCGTACTTGCCAAATAATGATTTTTTTCTGGAAAAAATATAACTTAAATATGGATGGTGATTTTAAAAATTGGAAAGTGTAGATATGTAGTATCTTTTGTTCTCTTTCAGATGAAATAAGTTGCATATTCAAATTCCTATTTTTATTGTGTCTTTTGGGGTAAAAAAAGTCGAATTTTAGCAAATATTCACAGAAATTCGAGGAATTTCAATTTATTCCTGCTTCTCAGTTCCTCGATATTGCATATGATCGTCCAATGATGTTTTCAAAACGTATTTAAAGTCTCCTCTTTCAAATGACATACAATTTCCATTCTTATTTGCAAAATCCTCGAAATTGATGTTTTTATACACTGAACACTAATTTTCAATCAGAAATCTCAGATTTCTGTATATTAATTTAAAGAACCCTTATTACTAATGAAAGCAATGATGGAAAACTATTTTCTAATGTAACTTTTCTCACTCTTTAAAATTATATATGTTTTACTAACATTTCATTCAAAATCAAAGTGTTTTTTGTGGAAAAAAACGTATATTTTCATTTAAAAATCGCTGATTATTTGGGAATATTTATTGAATCGATAGAAATTCTTTAAATGATAGCAGGAATGTATTTTCAACTGTAATTATTTAGGTTCACCCATAAATGACATGTTTGAAACATAAAAGGTATATTTTCTACTTAATTTTAGGGCAAAATGCCTGTTTTTTGTCTAAAAATGACAAATTTCTGGGAAAATTCTATTAATTCATTATCTTTGCTAAAACTATAGATTTAAAGCTTTTATCATTTAGAAAGTAATCATCTTGTCAGATGATTGTGGAATTAAATGTAATATTTCATTAAAACCAACATTTTTGGATAAAATATGTATTTCTTATGCAAAAACCACCTATTTTGAGAAAATAAGTACTAGCTCTTTTAATCTGCCTAGATTGATATATTTTAGCTTTGATGTTATGCTGTTTCTTATTATAAATGGATAGGAATGTCATTTGATAACTGAAATTTATTTTACATCTTATTTTGGGGCAAAAATCCAAATTAATAAGCAAAAATAACTTATTTCTGGAATATTTTTTTTTAATTTATATTTTTGGCCGGATTGCAAAGCAATTCCGGTCTATAGATTGACGATGTCCGTCTGTCCGTCTGCCGTCAACATTTTGGTTAAAGTTTCTGGTTGAGGCAAAATCTAAGGAACTATATGCAGTAGAAACTCTATATTATACATGAAGGTTGCCCATGACAAGACCTTTCAATTTATGCCGTAACATTTGACCTAATGACCTTGACCTTGGACTTTGACCTAGTTAAAGATTTTGGTTAAAGTTCCTGGTTTAAGCAAAATCTAAGGAACTGTATGCAGTAGAAACCTTATATTATACATATAGGTTGCCCATGACAAGACCTTTCAATTTATGCCATAACATTGGACCTAGTGACCTTGACCTTGGACTTTGACCTAGTTAAAGATTTTGGTTAAAGTTCCTGGTTTAAGCAAAATCTAAGGAACTGTATGCAGTAGAAACCTTATATTATACATGTATGATGCCCATGACGAGATCTTTCAAATTATGCCATAACATTGGACCTAGTGACCTTGACCTTGGACTTTGACCTAGTTAAAGATTTTGGTTAAAGTTTCTTGTTTAAGCAAAATCTAAGGAACTGTATGCAGTAGAAACCTTATATTATACATTTAGGTTGCCCATGATGAGACCTTTCAATTTATGCCGTAACATTGGACCTAGTGACCTTGACCTTGGACTTTGACCTAGTTAAAGATTTTGGTTAAAGTTTCTGGTTTAAGCAAAATCTAAGGACCTGTATGCAGTAGAAACTGTATATTATACATGTAGGTTGCCCATGATGAGACCTTTCAATTTATGCCGTAACATTTGACCCAGTGACCTTGACCTTGGACTTTGACCTAGTTAAAGATTTTGGTTAAAGTTCTTGGTTCAAGCAAAATCTAAGGAACTGTATGCAGTAGAAACCTTATATTATACATTTAGTTGCCCATGACGAGACCTTTCAATTTATGCCGTAACATTTGACCTAGTGACCTTGACCTTGGACTTTGACCTAGTTAAAGATTTTGGTTAAAGTTCTTGGTTTAAGCAAAATCTAAGGAACTGTATACAGTAGAAACTTTATATTATACATGTAGGTTGCCTCTGACAAGACCTCTCAGTGTGACTTTATGACCTTGACCCAGTTGGTGACAAAAACTTACTTTGCAATCCGGCCATACCGTCTTTAGCGGTGTTTTATTCATTTCATCAAAGCAGGAGAGGTTTCATATGATTTGATGGCATAAAGTGATCAAGTTTAATGAGTTAGAGGAGATTTCTTTCATTATCTTGCTATTTTTAGGGGGAATCTAAATTTTTATTTTAAAATCGCTGATTTCTGGAAAATCTTTATTACTATGAAAAGTGTCATTTTCATTTATATTCAAAAGTGTTCCTGGGTATATCATAGTTTGTCCTTGTAAGTCATATGCATTTCAAGTATCCTCCGATTATTTTATTTATTTCCGTTAAATTCGTATTTTGGGGCAAAAAAAATATGTTTTATATACAATTATAGTCTAAAATTACGTCTCATATTTCAAACTATTACTATTGTCTTCTGTTTTTCCTATTTAACGTTTTAGTTTTTCTAAACTTACTCAACATTTTATTCTTATGTTTTGAAATGTAACTATTAGTATGTTTGGGGTAAAAATAAATTTTAAAAAAGATGGAAAAGCAAGCTCTTAATAAACAAAATGTGATTAAACACATTTCGAGGTTATATATTGCAAGAATTTTGAGAATAAAAGCTTGCTTTTCTTTATGACCTGTGAAGACCTTATGTATCACAAGACACGGAGAAGATACGTTCGTAACAGGTTTCTTTGTGACTTAATATTCAATGATATGTTTTTTACCCCAAATATAAAAATATACACAAAATTTAAGAGAAATGATAAATAAGTTTAGAAAGAATAAACAGTTAAATAGGAAATGCAGAAAATAAAAGTCATAGTTTGAAATATGAGACTTTCTATAGTAATTTTCTTGATTTAGGCTATATATTTATATAAAAAAAATATTATTTGCCCCAAAATACCAATTAAATTAACAGAGAATACTTGAAATGTATTTGACTTACAAGGACAAACTATGATATACCAAGGAACACTTTCGAATATAAATAATAATGACCCATTTCATAGTAATGAAATTATCCCAAAAATCAGTGATTTTAAAATAAAAATTGAGATTTTCCCCCAAAATAGCAAGATAATGAAAGAAATCTCCTCTAACTCATTAAACTTGATCACTTTTATTCCATCAAATTATATGAAACCTCTCCTGCTTTTATAAAATAAAAAAAAAATTTTCACAAAATGTTCACAGAAATAAGTGATTTTTGCACATTAATTAGGTTTTGTGCCCCAAAATAACACATTAATTAAATTTCAGTTATCAAATGCCATTTCTATCCATTTATAATAAGAAATAGCGTAATACCAAAGCTTGAAGATACCAATTTAGGCAGATTAAAGGAGCTTGTACTTATTTTTTCAAAATAAGTGGTTTTTGCGTAAAAAAAATAAATATTTTATCAAAAAATGTTGGTTTTAATGAATAATTACTTTTAAGTTCATAATCATCTGACAAGATAATTACTTTTTAATGATAATTGCTTAAAATCTATAATTTTAGCTAAGATAATGAATTAATAGTATTTTCCAAGAAAGCTGTTATTTTTAGACAAAAAACAGGCATTTTGCCCCAAAATTAAGTAGAAAATATACCTTTATGTTTCAAATATGTATTTCATGAATGAACCTTAATAATTACATTTTAAAATACATTCCTGCTATTATTTTAAGAAATTCTTTAGATTCAATAAATATTCTTCAGAAAACAGCAATTTTTGGATGAAAAATACGTTTTTTTCCCAAAAACACTTTAATTTTGAATGAAATATCAGTAAAACATATATAATCTGAAAAGTTAATTTAGAAAATAGCTTTCAATCATTGCTTGCATAATAAGATAGGGTTCTTTAAATTAATGTACAGAAATCGAACATTTCTAATTGAAAATACAGTTTTCTGTATAAAAACTCAAATTCGAAGATTCCGCAAAAATTAAGAATACAAAATATATGTCATTTGAAAGAGGAAGCTTCAAAGATGTTTTTAAATCATCATTGGACGATCACATGCAATACTGAGGAACTGAGTAGCAGGAATAAATTAAAATTTTCTCGAATTTCTTTGAAATTTTGCAAAAATTCGACTTTTTTACCCCAAAACACACAGTAAAAATAGGAATGGGAAATTGAAACTTATTTCATCTGAAAGAACACCAAAAATACTACATATTCAAACTTTTCATTTTTTTCAATCATCAACCATATAAAATTTATAACTTTTTTCCTATTTTCATTGATTTTCGACTAAAAAACAAGGTTTTTCCCCCAAAAAATTGCCTTAGCTACCTATTATTCATTGCTATCACACATTTTCAAATACTAGAGATATCGATCTATCAGAATATATTGGTGTCGTTTATTCACCTCGGATGGTACCAATGACCCCGAATCGAATTTGGGGGCCTGGCTCACGGACTAATTGGGCCACCCATTTATGGAACCCTGACACCTAAAATCACTGCATAGATATTATGTAAAATTAATTGAAAATCTTTGGCCAAAAATATGTCACATAAATAGTTATGCGCCCTTACAGTTTATATTGAACTCTAAGGCAAAATGTTATTATTTATAGTTTCTTAAAATGTTCAACAGAATGATCAGGCATCAAATATCGATTGGTAAAAAAAATTCTGAAAAATATATTTTTTCAAATTTCGCTGAAAAAGCAAAAGTTCACCAATTATTATTTCTGCTATTAATTTTTTCCGGTATCTCCATCAAGGGGAGATAACTCCTAAACATGACCCATTCAAAATATTTCTTGTTCAAATAAATACTGCGATAGTATAATAGTTTTTAAAATACCATATGACACAGAAAAATATTAGATGATGAATACACCCAATGTCAATGTTTTGGCATAATTTCTTTCATTACCCATTGAATACCTTAAACTTTTGCACTTGAACAAATCACTCATAAACAATATTATGCACAATGGCGGATTCAGGGGTTGCGGAGGGGGTGTCCGCCCCCGACAGTGACCCCCCCCCCCCAAAAAAAACCCCACTACATTTTGTCCCGTTTTTATTAAAAATCGGCAAAATTCGCCCCCCCCCCTTTCCGAGCAAATGGGAAGCTGGATCTGCAACTGATACAAATCCTCTTATCGAGGGATACATTTATAAAAATGATGACAGGGACGTAAATAGAAAAAATATACATGTATATACGTCCCTGATGATGGGAACTAAAGTTTGTTTCTTACTATAGAATATGGCAAAGGGTATGTTACTTCTCTTGGAGACTTTGTGTAGCATAGGTGACTAAGGTCGATCAAGGTAGTGGAAGGGAATCCCCCTTTCATTTTTCTTGAATATGTAAAAAAAAATCATTTCTACGAATGCGTACATGTATTATAAATTAAAGTAAGACTGGAAGTTGCTTGAAATCACCTTTAGCATATACATGTAGTACATATCTTGATCCCTCATATCGTAGATATAATTACAATGTAGGTTACTTACAGTAGACGTTATATAGTTGGTAAACCACGTTTCATTTTGATTTTTAAAAGAATTTACAAAAAAGAAGCACTATATATTTTGGATTGCATGGTTCGAATATATTTACAAATAATAAAACAATATGTCAAGGACTTGCTCGCTCTTCGCTATACAAAATGTCCAATGGAAGATAGGACGTTTTGTATAGCGAAGAGGGAGGGGCGGACTTCACGATGATACCTACCCCCTTTACACACACACATAAAACTGCCTACTATTTATTTTATAAGTGGTCGAACGGAAAAAAAAACAACCTAAATGTACCAAAACCGCGTCACAGAGAATTGAATTTTCGATTGGTCAACTCTAATCGAACACGAGGTATCGAGGTTGTCACGTGATTTTAACGCAGTGAGTGAATATTGTACTACAGCGAGCAGTAGGTGGCGGCAAAGTACGCGTGCTGGTTGACGGTATGAAGTCGCTCTGGGTTGTTGTGTTGGTGTTATTTGTCTTTTCTTGTATACATTACAGTAATGGTAATGATGGTAAGTTATTAACAATATACATATTTCAATAATAAACTGAAATAGTTATCAGCGGGAGATATAATGGTATGGGGGGGGGGGGGGGGGGGGGCACTGCTTTTTCTAACCTGATATTTTCTAAAGAAATCGACCTTTATCTCCTTGTTGTCTATGTAAAACATTTCAGTATCTCAAAGTGGTGCTTTGCTTGCTTTGTTTTGGAAATACGGCCCGTGATGTTTAAATTGGGAATTTCGAAGTGTTTTGCCCGGAATTTACAAAGAGATACTATTAGAATGTTGAGCTAACTCTACTTATAAAGTATCTGAGAACCTTTTTCTATTTAGTAAACAGCAAGTTAGCTAATATTTTCTGTTTTGCATAAATTTCTAACTATACAAATCTTGCGAAATTCATGCTTTAGCAAAATTATTTGCTAACTGGTCCCCCTGCAGGTGGAGCTGGGGGAGACTAGGTTTCCTCAGGTTGGGGAAAACTTCAAATCGAGCTATAATAGCTTGATGAGGCTATAATAGCTAGAACAAGCTATTGCCTAATAACATTTTTATGCCCCCCTTCGAAGAAGAGGGGACATATAGGTTTGCCGCTGTCGGTCGGTCTGTCGGTCGGTCCGCAACATCAGTTTCCGTTCAATATCTCTGGAATGGATTCACATATTGAAATGAAATTTTGTATACAGACACATCAAACAAAAATCTAGGTCAAGTTCATATTTGGGTCCGATCAAAAAAATTTTGACAGAGTTATGCCCCTTGCATTTCGAAAAATACCAAAATTTCAGGGTTTCCGTTCAATATCTCTTGAGTGGATGCACATATTGAAATGAAATTTTGTATACAGACACATCAAATGAAAATCTAGGTCAAGTTCATATTTGGGTCCGATCAAAAAAATTTTGACAGAGTTATGCCCCTTGCATTTCGAAAAATACCAAAATTTCAGGGTTTCCGTTCAATATCTCTTGAATGGAGTTACATATTGAAATGAAATTTTGTATACAGACACATCAAATGAAAATCCAGGTCAAGTTCGTATTAAGGTCCGATCGAAAAATTTTTGACAGAGTTATGCCCCTTGCACTTCGAAAAATACCAAAATTTCAGGGTTTCCGTTCAATATCTTTTGAGCGGATTCACATATTGAAATGAAATTTTGTATACAGACACATCAAATGAAAATCTAGGTCAAGTTCATATTTGGGTCCGATCAAAAAAATTTTGACAGAGTTATGCCCCTTGCATTTCGAAAAATACGTAAATTTCAGGGTTTCCGTTCAATATCTCTTGAATGGAGTTACATAATGAAATGAAATTTTGTATACAGACACATCAAACAAAAATCTAGGTTAAGTTCATATTTGGGTCCGATCAAAAAAATTTTGACAGAGTTATGCCCCTTGCATTTCGAAAAATACCAAAATTTCAGGGTTTCCGTTCAATATCTCTTGAGTGGATGCACATATTGAAATGAAATTTTGTATACAGACACATCAAATGAAAATCTAGGTCAAGTTCATATTTGGGTCCGATCAAAAAAATTTTGACAGAGTTATGCCCCTTGCATTTCGAAAAATACCAAAATTTCAGGGTTTCCGTTCAATATCTCTTGAGTGGATTCACATATTGAAATGAAATTTTGTATACAGACACATCAAATGAAAATCTAGGTCAAGTTCATATTTGGGTCCGATCGAAAAAATTTTGACAGAGTTATGCCCCTTGCATTTCGAAAAATACCAAAATTTCAGGGTTTCCGTTCAATATCTCTTGAATGGAGTTACATATTGATATGAAATTTTGTATACAGACACATCAAATGAAAATCCAGGTCAAGTTCGTATTAAGGTCCGATCGAAAAAATTTTGACAGAGTTATGCCCCTTGCACTTCGAAAAATACCAAAATTTCAGGGTTTCCGTTCAATATCTTTTGAGCGGATTCACATATTGAAATGAAATTTTGTATACAGACACATCAAATGAAAATCTAGGTCAAGTTCATATTTGGGTCCGATCAAAAAAATTTTGACAGAGTTATGCCCCTTGCATTTCGAAAAATACGTAAATTTCAGGGTTTCCGTTCAATATCTCTTGAATGGAGTTACATAATGAAATGAAATTTTGTATACAGACACATCAAACAAAAATCTAGGTTAAGTTCATATTTGGGTCCGATCAAAAAAATTTTGACAGAGTTATGCCCCTTGCATTTCGAAAAATACCAAAATTTCAGGGTTTCCGTTCAATATCTCTTGAGTGGATGCACATATTGAAATGAAATTTTGTATACAGACACATCAAATGAAAATCTAGGTCAAGTTCATATTTGGGTCCGATCAAAAAAATTTTGACAGAGTTATGCCCCTTGCATTTCGAAAAATACCAAAATTTCAGGGTTTCCGTTCAATATCTCTTGAGTGGATTCACATATTGAAATGAAATTTTGTATACAGACACATCAAACAAAAATCAAGGTCAAGTTTATATTTGGGTCCAATGAACAAAATTTTGACAGAGTTATGCCCCTTGCACTTCGAAAAAAAACAAAATTTCAGGGTTTCCGTTCAATATCTCTTGAGTGGATTCACATATTGAAATGAAATTTTGTATATAGACACATCAAATGAAAATCTAGGTCAAGTTTATATTTGGGTCCAATCAACAAAATTTTGACAGAGTAATGCCCCTTGCACTCGAAAAATACCAAAATTTCAGGGTTTCCGTTCAATATCTCATGAGTTAAGTTACACTTAAAAATGAAATTTTGTTTACAGACACATCAAATGAAAATCTAGGTCAAGTTCATATTTAGGTCCGATCAAAAAAATTTGGACAGAGTTATGCCCCTTTGCACTTTGAAAAATACCAAAACTTCAGGGTTTCTGTTCAATATCTCTTGAGTGGAGTTATGTATTGAAATGAAACTGTTACTTTATACCCCCATAGGTTGTATCAATGCAAGTATAAAGTTGTGACAGACTTTAATCACAGAAGGGGTAGGGGGGCATTAATGTTTTACAAACATGACTTTTAACTTGTTCAATACAAAATTAAACTAAAATCAAAATTTTTGAAAAATATTTACTGATTCCATTTGTACTCGATATATATCAAAATTTTTAACAAGACATGTATATTCAAATATATACCGATGATGAGCAACAAGATTTTGAAAAAATGAAAACTTTGAGGTTCCTTATCTCCTAATCTGTTGGTATTTCAATAGGGGTTTCTATACAAAAGTTGTAGTATTTTATCAGTGCTAGTGCGACTTGTAAACAAAATTTAATTATCATCAATTTTTTATTTTTTTCTTAAGAAAAAAATAGTTTTAAGATAGCTACATGGAGCTATTATAGCCCGATCGAACTATTATAGCTCGATCTGAAGTTTTCCACAACCTGTTCCTAGCCTCGCAATATGCAGGGATTATTTTTTAGGGGTTCTCCAGGGCCGAAATTCGGCCCCATTCCCTATGCTGAAAAACAGGCATTTTTCCCAATTTCTGAACTTAAACTTCCTACTTTGAAAAAAAAATGAAATTCCAATAAACAAAGTATAAAAACCCTTTGAAATTTAAATTATACTGAAAATATATTCATAATTACATGTACCTGTTTTGCAATGTACACTATCTGAAATATAATATTCTTGGTACTACAGCCAGTACAGGTGTCTATATGCGTCCAATCGTCATCATAAGTAGCAAATGTCAGACCTTTTTGCTTGTTTTCTCAATTTGTGTATTTGTATAATTTTTTTCCGAATAATAACCAAATGTCGCTATTTTTTTCCAAATTTGAAGGCCCAGGCCCCTTGAATCTAAGGGTAAAAAAAACCCTGGTCTGGCTGTCTGTCCAAATAAGCTTGTCCAGGCCATGATATTGAACAGCCTGCATGACATGAAAAATGTAGAATTGTTGCTCGGGACCTTGATCAAAAGTCTTCAAAGGTCACCGTACATTAAGGTTGAAAAATATTTTTACTGCCTGCATGGATCTGAATAATATTTCACAGAAGTGTTGCCTAGTACCCACAGATGCCGCATGACGTTGATCAAAGGTCAAGGTCACTATACATGAAATATATATGATACCGGGTAATATACACTATACTAGAAATCTTTCCCATGAATCAAGGATGACCCCTATTTATTTTGAGATCCAAAGGTCAAGGTCATAGGACTCAGATGATTGAAAATGGTTTCCGGACCATATTTGAGCATGTATTGCACCTATAAGCATGAAACTTGCCAGAAATGTTTCCCATGTCGGAATCAAGGATGACCCCTATTGATTTTGAGGTTCAAAGGTCAAGGTCACAGGAATCCGATTATTGAAAATGATTTCCAGACCATATATTTATACAATTCATGTATAAGTCATACTTACATTTAAGTTTTGCAACTTGGCACTTTGCATCTTTGATGCATTTTAAGCTTATTGACATTATAATGAGCACAGATTCTGAATGTTATGTTGCATTATTTTTTCAGTACTGACCAAAGAGGAGGCCCGAGATAAATTGACCTCACTAGTGGACAGACATGTGAGAGATGTAATACACACTGCTCGCAAGGTAAGTGTCAATTTGTTTATTTGCTTAAAGTTGACCTAGCTACTAAAACTTCACTTTTTAAGTTTATTTTGGAAAAATTTTATCTTATAGATAATAAAAATACACAATAGAATCAGCTTTGTTCAAATAATGATTTTTAATTTTTTTCATTTGAACAGGAGAAGATGTCTGACCTTGAAAGATTCTTCAAATCAATGAAGAGGTCAAATAAGAAGAAAAGACAGAGATTCGGAAAAGAGCGACGTGAGTATGGTGTATCTGAAGGTCAAGGTGGAGCAGCATTGGATTCTACTATACAGGTATTTTAAAAATAATACAAAGTAGTAATAACTTGATAAAACATAGTGGAACATCATGATCAATTTTTGGCCGGATTGCAAAGCAATTCCGGTCTATGGATTGACGATGTCCGTCTGCCGTCAACATTTTGGTTAAAGTTTCTGGTTGAGGCAAAATCTAAGGAACAATATGCAGTAGAAACTTTATATTATACATGAAGGTTGCCCATGACAAGTCCTTTCAATTTATGCCGTAACATTTGACCTAGTGACCTTGACCTTGGACTTTGACCTAGTTAAAGATTTTGGTTAAAGTTCCAGGTTTAAGCAAAATCTATGGAACTGTATGCAGTAGAAACTTTATATTATACATGTAGGTTGCCCATGACCAGACCTTTCAATTTATGCCGTAACATTGGACCTAGTGACCTTGACCTTGGACTTTGACCTAGTTAAAGATTTAGGTTAAAGTTCCAGGTTTATGCAAAATCTAAGGAACTGTATGCCGGAGAAACTTTATATTATACATTTAGGTTGCCCATGATGAGACCTTTCAATTTATACCGTAACATTGGACCTAGTGACCTTGACCTTGGACTTTGACCTAGTTAAAGACTTTTGTTAAAGTTCCTGGTTTAAGCAAAATCTAAGGAACTGCATGCAGTAGAAACTTTATGTTATACATGTAGGTTGCCTCTGACAAGACCTCTCTATGTATGCTGTAATATTTGACCTAGTGACCTTGACCCAGTTAGTGACAAAAACTTACTTTGCAATCCGGCCATACCGTCTTTAGCAGTGTTTTATTATGAATTGAAATGAAAAAAAAAATTTAATATTGTTACTATGACCATTTTTCACCTCAAAGTGTTGTTGGTCTAAAGAGGATCTATCTAGTAACTAAATGTACATGCACAGTCCTTTGATAATTTAGAATTAGTGACTTGACTGAGCAGAGCTAATTCAATCAAGCAACAAAGATGAATTGATTGAATTGATTGAATTTAATGTTACATATAGAATATGAACTGTTACTGTGCAGTTCATGAAAAAGCAACTCCCAATACGCAAGATCGCAAATACAGCGTATGCAGCGTGTCTGTTCTGATTTTTCATTTAGTCACCTACCTCAACCATTGATCGAAAATTTGGCAAATTTTCTGCCCAAGTAAATTGATGACGTCATAACAATGCATTGAGAACAATTAAAGAGTGCGCGAAAACATTTGTATAGTCTTGGTTAGAACTTAGTATTTGCAATTTGTGATATTATTCAAAAGATTAGTACATATACAGGCTTTCTACTGTTCCTACTTTTTCCTACTATTTCCTACTTTTCCTACTTTTTATACGCCGGCCCGTCATTTGACGGGACGTATTATGGTATGGCGAAGTCCGTCCGTCTGTCCGTCCGTCCGTCCGTCCGTCTGTCCGTCCACCTATGGAACGCAATAACTTGAATACGCGTCAACGGATTTTTATGAAATTTATACATAGTGATCAGACTGTGGAGAGGAAGCCGCCTTTCGATTTTCAGGTTCATCCGATTTGTCGTTACAGAGTTATGGGACTTAGATTTTTAAAATACAGTGAAAATATACTAAAATATTTAAAAATTATTTAAAAATCTATTTCTGGTCGAAATGTTTTGAAATTTGGTATACTTCAAGTAGAAAGGATGTTTTTTGACATATGTAACGGGTTTTTAATTTTTTTGTCACATAACCGAGATATTGTGTGTAATGGGAAGGGGGGGTGGGTTATATGCACATACATTTTAAGCTAAGGGTAAAATATAGGCGCATGGAACGCGATAACTTGAATATGCGTCAACGGATTTTCATGATATTCATACATTATGATTAGACTGTGGAGAGGAAGCCGCCTTTCGATTTTCAGATTTATTTGATATGTCGTTACAGAGTTATGGGACTTAGATTTTTAAAATACAGTGAAAATATACTAAAATATTTAAAAATTATTTAAAAATCTATTTCTGGTCGAAATGTTTTGAAATTTTGTATACTTCATGTAGGAAGGATGTTCTTTGACATATGTAACGGGTTTTTAATTTTTTGGTCGCATAACCGAGATATTGTGTGTAATAGGAAGGGGGGAGGGGTGGGTTATATGCACATACATGTTAAGCTAAGGGCAAAATATAGGCGCATGGAACGCGATAACTTGAATATGCGTCAACGGATTTTCATGATATTCATACATTTTGATTGGACTGTGGAGAGGAAGCCGCCTTTCGATTTTCAGGTTCATTCGATATGTCGTTACAGAGTTATGGGACTTAGACAATTTAAAATACAGTGAAAATATACTAAAATAGTTAAAAATTATTTAAAAATCTATTTCTGGTCGAAATGTTTTGAAATTTTGTATACTTCAAGTAGAAAGGATGCTCTTTGACATATGTAACGGGTTTTTAATTTTTTGGTCGCATAAGCGAGATATTGTGTGTAATAGGAAGGGGGGGGGGTTATATGCACATACATGTTAAGATATATGTGTTCTAGTACTTTGAGGGGGTATTGTGAATATTAAGATATAAAATGTTAAATAAGTTGGTTGCTATGGCAACAGATTGGGAAAAAAAGAAAAACACCCCTTCCCTCAAAGCGACATTACGAGACAGGTGTTCCGCGAGACCCTGCTGTCATCCCAGCCCCCTTTCTAACTTAGCACAAAAACCGTCCAGTTTTCACTTGATAATTTTCACACTCGTACGGAATTTCGCACGGACCGTGTTTTCATATAATTTTCATAAAAATATAATGTGCGTATACCAACTTTTTGGTAAAATTAATATAAAATGATTGAATTGAAAGTGAAAAGAGGAGAGGGTGTACATGATCGGATGCCCGGCCGTTTAAAGGGAGGGGTTTACATGGTATGTAACCTCAATGCATATATATATTTTTTTATTATCATTTATTTATTCCATCATTAATGTATTTTGATCGGAAATTGCTTGCTTGTTGTCGTTTCTAGGGAAGGCCAAGGGGGGGGGGGGGGGGGGGGGGGGGGGGGGGGGTTATAAAAATAATTAAGTCATTGGGATCAATGATTTAATTAGATCTACTCTCTTCAAACTCTTCTGAATATCGGAGATGATGACACAATTTTTGTATTGAATATATTTCAGTAATAACAGGTGCAAACTTACATTGTAACACAGTTGTGCGAAAACGTTTTGGAGTGAACGAGAAACTGATAATTGAATCAGTAACTTAATTAATGAAGCGGGTACGTACTGTAGTTATTATCTTAATTTTAAAACAAAGAGGGATGGATAAAAAATCAAATTAAACATACAGAAGAGATCTGAAAGTAAACTTAACGCACAGGAATTAGCGTTTTTTTATTGAAATGTTTGTGAACGAAACGACTGTGAGTATTAGACAGCCAATCAAAACAACGATTTTTGAAAAGTCGAATGCCACGATGATTTCGAAATTTGGAGATTACAGTAGACTATTGCAGCATCGACAAGGATTAAGGTAGGCTGTGATTTGATACATGTTTTCCTGTTTACGATACTAACACGTGTTCTCTTTGAAATAATTTCTAAAGTGCGAGTCGCTGTTGCCGACAGAGGAAATCTGAGCCAAACGATCGAAAAGGATCGAGATCTAATACTTCTATGAATTTTCTCAATTCTTAGTGCCTCATGTCATTAAAATGCCTTCAAATCTATTTTATTTTGCAGTTGATAAGTCACATGGCACAAAATTTGAAGATGTTTATCCGAAAAGATGATGACTGTCAACGATGAGACTGAGGGGATCATGAATATGCCAGCCAGGACTGTGTCCCATGTTTAGTCGATGTACCAGTACCAGTAGAGTTACAGTTCCATATTGTAAAGATAGATTTAACTGTTCGGTAGGTGAATCAATATTGTATTCCATGCTGGATTCACTGAGCGAAAACAGCCAACGACACTTGGGTGGGGTGTGTTGGCCGCAGGCATTTATGTTTCATAAATTAGAAACAGACACAAATCGGCAAGTTTTCCAGGGGATTTCTGTCTATGTCTGACTCAAATGATTAAGCAAAACAAAAGGATCTGCAATCATAAAAAAAATTTATATTTTATCTTGTTTATAATTTACCTTTACCATTAATGATGTGGCAAGAATTCCACTTGCCTCCGCTTTGTCTTTTCGAATTCAAGCGCCATGTTGTAAGTTTACACTACCGCGCTAATGTGTCACCTGGTCAAACATGATGTCACTGACAAGGCAAGGTTGTTTCCATAACAACGTCCATTCATCATGTTCATACGGATCAATGTCATGCGTTTGACCTTACACAAATAACGGAATACAACAATCAGCTTGGTAGCATGATCATTGCTGTAAGGAATTTATTGGTATACCAAAATTACTAACCATGTGAAAAAAAGGTGCAAATATAGAATGATATTTATAATATTGATTTTTTTTTGTAGAATACAATGCAGAAGAACTTTAAAATGGAGGACATCAGTGGCATCGTAATCAGAAAATGTTTGGACGTTGCTAAGTTCCTACATGCCAAAGATCGACGATTAAAATTCAAGAAGGAAATTTGAAACACTTGAATGTTTTTACGAGAAATGTTTGCTATGACATCAAGAAACAATAGGTTATCGTGACATCCCTTAATGTTCCATATTTACTGCTGCAGATGGGTAACGTAGTCTTATAATTACGGCTATAAAAACAACCAGTGAGATTCTTAGAAATTGATTTGCTGCATTGTGACAATGTGAAATATTGTACTCAACTGAATGAAATATGCATGCTTCTCTTTTGTGTACCGTAAATAATAAAAATTGAAAATTTTCATATTTGAGTCAAATGTGATTTTTTCACATGTGAGATTCTCACATGTGCTTTTTTCAAACCTGGTTTTCAAATGTGACTCAAACCTAATTTGCATATTCTTCACATTTGATTTTTTTCAAACCTGGTTTTCAAATGTGACTCAAACCTAATTTGCATGTTAAATTACTCATGTGAGCTCACATGAGAGTCAAAGTTTGAATCAAACCTGTGAATCAAATGTGAGTGAGGTTTGTGAAATTTGGTAAGGGATGGGCAAAATATAGGCGCATGGAACGCAATAACTTGAATATGCATCAACGGATTTTCATGATATTCATACATTTTGATTGGACTGTGGAGAGGAAGCCGCCTTTCGATTTTCAGGTTTATTCGATATGTCGTTACAGAGTTATGGGACTTAGATATTTTAAAATACAGTGAAAATATACTAAAATAGTTAAAAATTATTTAAAAATCTATTTCTGGTTGAAATGTTTTGAAATTTTGTATACTTCAAGTAGAAAGGATGTTCTTTCACATTTATAAGGGGTTCTTGAATTTTTTGTCACATAATCCAGAAATTATGTGTAATTGGGGGGGGGGGGGGTTGTATGCACATACATGTTAAGCTAAGGGCAAAATATAGGTGCATGGAACGCAATAACTTGAATATGTGTCAACAGATTTTCATGATATTTGTACATTTTGATCAGACTTTGAAGAGGAAGCCGCCTTTCGATTTTAAGCTAGGTTCATCCAATTTGTCCTTATGGAGTTATGGGACTTAAATATTTTGGTGTTGTGAAAAAAATCCCAACGGGCGTATCTTGCTGCGTGAGCGTAGGCTTTATTTATTTTGATCCTATTTTTTCCTACTTTTTCTTCAAAACCTCCTACTATTCCTACTTTTTCATCTCAAAAGTAAAAAATTACTTGCTTCACTTGTCGTTGACATCCGATTCAAAGTTTTTAACAAATTTCGGGCTCGCTTCGCTCGCCCATTCTGTATAATTTACATAAAAATCAATCTGTCCTTATTTCTCTCTGTGATTTCCTCAAAGATGAACATTACCAGTCTACAATCATTGCTTACTGTGATTTGTGTGTCATACTTGCTGAAAACTGTCACTTAAAGTGATGGAAAAATTCCTACTTTTCCCCTATTAATTCCTACTTTTTCCTATTTTTCTCCTACTTTTTTTCATTGACTACTCCTACTTTTTTCCTACTTTTTCATCAAGGTAGAGTAGAAAGCCTGCATATACCTAAATTTTACTTGTTGGACCACTTACATACTAATTTTAAAAATATTTGGTAACAGAACGTACCTGCCCCATATTCTGAGATGGCATCGCTGCTGGGGAGCATGGTTATACAGCATATGGATAGATTCGGACATGCTGCAGAACCCCATCAAGTAAGACATCAATGGCCTGCTTTATAATGATTTGCTATAGTAGCGGACATGGCCAACATCACTTTGCTGTTTGGATTATTTTTATGTTGGCCACAGGTCTGCTTGTAAAATGGAAATCGCCCAAGTCAGCACATTTTCAAAAAAGACTGGCTATATGTTTCCATTGCAGAAGAATCCCAATGTTAAGCGTCCCTTAGGCAAAGGGATTTATATCATATAATTCTTGTTGCCTATTGTGAAGTCACGCTTTTGTTCTTAAAGTTAACAGAGAATTTACCAAAGTTCAGACATAGAACCTATTGGTCTTACTTTGGGTGTTAAATTATGGTAGTATAATTCCGGTTGCTCAGGTGCAAATTCTGTGAATAGCGAAGCAATTCTCGGAAAATTTGCATGTGTCTAACCAGAACTAGAACTGCCCTGAGTGGATGAATTATACTCCCCGCAGGATGTATTTTATAAATTTGGCCATTTATGATGCAATGTGAAAAAGCCTACCATTTATAGTATGCAACAAATCTGCTTTCAAATCTTCTTAACTTAAAATGCAACTCAAATCCAAAGTCAAGTAAGAAAACAGTAAAGGAGCTGTTAAGATAAGGCGTAGAATCTGCCCTGAAAAGTCGAAATTTCAAAATGCAAAAATTGAGAATCTTTTTCGGTTGAAATTTGAAGTAACTTGGTCTGCATATGAATCTGCTTTCAGATGGGAAAATTTATGCAAAATAAGACCGATATTTGGGTCAAAATAAGCGTTTTTTACACAGAAATCAATGGAAAACGGAAAAGTTTTATACAACATCGTTCCCCCCCTCGATCGCTTTACAATGCCACTTTCACCAAAGGTGTATATCAATAAAACACATTTTCTGGCCAAGTGAGGTTCTGAAGCAAGGGGGGGAACAATGTCCCACAGGCGAAAAACGAAAAAAGGGGGGGATGGCTGACTATTTTTAAATTTGCCTCTAGAGCGTTAAAGTACGTAATACATGTATTGTCGTCTTTTTCTTTTGATATCACGGAACAATCTATTCAGAGTGTGTTTCAATCAAATATTTAACCGTTTGGAAGGAAATAAACGAGAAAGTTGTCTATTTCTACACCGTGTGTATTTCGCGCCAGAAAGCTACATAAATGGCTGAGAAGAACGAAATAAAACCGTTTTTCAGTTTCCGGATTGCAGAATTTGCCGATTATATTGATATAATAACCTCAAAGTTAATTTTGCTTATCCAATTTTGACATTAAAAGATAACAGAAGCATAATAAACGTAAAAATGTTTAAAATAATGCATTTTTTGTGCATTTTTGAGTGAAATTCAATGTTTTCCGTCATCTGTACCCCTACCTCTTCAACCCGTAATTATAACATCTTTCATCGAATTTATTTAAATAAAACACCTACTTGGAATCTTACAATACTTTATATTTTTATCCTGACCAACTTTTATCTAAATTGGAAGGACAGCGCCCGAGAAATTATCTTGTGATTTCAGGGCTAAATCCAGCCCTTATCTTAACAGCTCCTTCAAACAATGCTTCGTGCCACCTAACGCCATGTTTTATGACGATGTTACTGTGACGACACAATAAGATATTCTTTTATCATTGGTCAATTGTAGCCTTTGAGACAACTTGTGTGTCTCACATGGGCTGTCTCACAGGGTAAGAGCAAAACTGAAGAAGAAAGTCTTAAATGGCTGCAAAATGTTGGCAGAATGTGCAGCAAGATTTGTAAATGTCTTATTGGATGTGTAAAGAACTGATTAGAGTATGAATTCTTTGTATTTGATAAAAAGGTTGTGATATGCATTTTAAAATACAAACATTGTGAAAAATAGTCCTGTTTGATTATGCAAATGGTCCTGTCTGATTAGATTTGTACTTCATATTTAATACAATATTGTATTCTATTTTTAGCCCTTTGGAATGGATGGTATTCATCGGAAGAAATCACATGATGATAGCCTGGATACACACAAACTGACTCATCAACAGAAAGTGGCTCTGGGTTTGGAATCGGAAAATGTAAAGTTCTCATAGCTTTCATGTGACTGCAATATTATTGATGGATAATAAAAATTTTGGGACAAATTCAAGGAGAATGATTATTTGTTAAGCGCAATGTTGGGGGAAATAAGTAAAGATGACGGCAGAAAAAAAGTTTACTATCAGTTGGCACTAGTAGCTGATTCATGTCATTCTCGTACAATCAGTGAAAATGAGGTTTTACATGGATTACATTGAAGGCTGTATTTTACAGGAAGGTGATGTAGGAAAGCGTAACTTTTTGACAGACGCAAGTATACTGTGGCCCCAAGGCATCATTCCATATGAAATTGATTCTTCACTTAGCAGTAAGTTGATTTTAAAATATTGGTTTATCATAGAGGCTCTGGGAACATTTTCCATTTTATTTATTCTTTTAGATTTTAATATCAAATACCTGTAGCATTTTCAGAATTTTTTACAAGTACATAAAGTTTTGAAATGTTCATAACACTAATATAAGTTATAGATAAAGACTTCATTGTTTAAAATAACACTGCTTGTTAAATTATGAAATTTTGATTCTTTTCTTTAAATTTTAGGGACCCCCCGATATGTCAGAATAATAGAGGATGCTGCAGAAATGTTTTCCAACTTGACTTGTTTGAAATGGGTGAAGCGTGATGATCCTCGGGCACAGAACCTCGGCCATACTTCTTACATCTCATTCTTTAGTGAAAGGTACGTTATAGTTACAATACATAAAGTGTGGATGATAATATATTTAGTTGTTTATTGAAATGGATGAAGCGTGATGATCCTCGGGCACAGAACCTTGGACATACTTCTTACATCTCATTCTTTAGTGAAAGGTACGTTATAGTTACAATACATAAAGTGTGGATGATAATACATTTAGTTGTTTATTGAAATGGGTGAAGCATGATGATCCTCGGGCACACAACCTTGGCCATACTTCTTACATCGCATTCTTAAGTGAAAGGTACATTATAGTCACAATACAGAAGGTGTGGATGATAATACATTTAGTTGTTTATTGAAATGGGTGAAGCGTGATGGTCTTTGGGCGTAGAATCTTTGACATACTTCTTACATCTCATTCTTTATTGAAAGGTATGTTATAGTTACAATAAAGAAAGTGTGGTTAAGGCCCCTTCGCACTTTCACGGATAGCTTTATATGTCTTTATATAATGAACTGAAATTGAATTGTTATAGTATTAACTCATAGGACAGAAAAACACATAAAATACCGATAGATTTAAAAGTAACGAAGACACAATCCATATCTATCCGTAGCCTTTCGTTATATTGAATCTGGCTATCCGTAGGAGATTCGTAGCGCTGTTTTTATCACAAAAATTGTCCGAGAATTGTGCTAGGACTCCCTTACGGATAGCTTCGACTCCACTACGGGTTGCTAAGACTCTGCTACGACATATATTATTATCCGTAGCGGAGCCATAGAAAATATTGAACATGTTCAAAAATTTTCTGTCTCATCCCGGATAACTACAGATTGCTTCAGATGTAAAAATTTACTCGATTCGTATCTATCCATGGCCCGATCCGTGAAAGTGTGAAGGGGGCTTTAGTGAGTTGCTTTTTGTGTGGTTGATGAGTTTATTCAGTTGTGTGTATCTTGCAGAATGTGAATTGCATATTGATTTTAAAATGTAAATGAATTGCGGGCATGACCGGAACTTGCATACAATATTTATCAGGAAAAATACATATAAATATATGATAATAATTTAAACGGACATAAATATAAATATGTAATATGATTATATATGGATCAAAATACACAATAGCTCATTTGATAAAAAAAATATTTTGAGAAGATTGTAACTTTACAATTTTAGGAATTAGTTGTAAATTTTATTTTTCTTGCAATGTTTTTTCAGTGGTTGTTGGTCCTATGTGGGTAAAGTGTTTTCAAACAAACAACAGATAAGTTTACAAGCTCCTTGGTGTGTAACAGTAAGTAAAATGCAAAAGTATTGTAATGTTATAAGTGTTACCAAACAAGTTACTTTGAACAAGTTGAAAAATATGAATTCTTCCAACTATGAATGAACAATAAATTAATACTTTAGTTAAATCTTCTAAATGTTTACCTTACCAAATACATGCACATGTATACAAAGAAATTTAAAATTTGTTGATTCTGTTTACTGAAGGTATATGTGCACGAGACATATTTATAAGCCATCAAGAATCAATAGACATAATTTTGATATAATTTTGTAAAACAATGTTCTTCTACGATCTTTGTGAAATGTATTCACCTTTATGTACGCATGTATATTTTCCATCGACAGTTACCGATAACGATCCATGAGATGTGTCATGCCATTGGTCAGATGCACGAGCAGTCACGTTCTGACAGAGATAATTACGTCACCATGCTGTGGCAGAATATACGAGGTGGTCGTGGTAACAATAACATGGCTAAATCATCGACCTTGGACAATAACCCATACGATTATGAATCTGTCCTACAGTATGGCTTATATGTAAGTACATGTATGGTATTTTACTTTAAGGATTTTGCACCTAGTGGCAATCCGATATAACAACAACGTGTGTAACTTGTGATCTAATTTCACCTTAGAAGTTTGTTCATTTGCCCTTCTTTAATTTCTGAAATTTATAGTCGGCGCCATGGTTTTAAGTGGATAGGGCATTTGGGCCAGTGACCGAAAGGTTGCTGGTTTGAGCCATACTAGGAGCATTAAGGTGGGTCCCAACTCGTGAATTTAACAGATGAATTTTGTATTTTAAGGTTATTTTTTATACATAATAGTCAAAATGACATAATGAACACAGACATAGATAGGTAATTTTGTTTTCATTAAAGATACAGTACATTAAAGAAAGGTACCCTAGCACTTCAAAATTGAGAAATATCAAATATCCATCGTATGCTTTTGAACCCTCCAAATTCAGTGATGATACGAACATGTTTATTTGTTTTGTTTTATTTTATGATAACAAGTCATATAGAAGAAATACAACACATAAAATGATATTGTAACATAAATCTAAGTATGATATATCTCCAAACATTAGGGTACCCCCTTATAATTTCATAACATTTTTGACCAAGAATATGTAACCAAATCCAACTTTTTGCATTAAAAAAACAAAATTATTTTCATTTTGTAATATTTTATAAAATTATGTATGTAGATGAAGAAAAAATCACATACAGGTATACAGTTTTTGAAGTGATCAAGGTATGGCTCCAAACATAGGGGTACCCCCTTGTAATGATATCATATTTTCGACAAATAATATACAGTCTACTCTCGATAACTCGAACTTCAAGGGACCATCAGAAATAGTTCGACTTATCAGGAGTTCGACTTATTGAGTACATGATCAACAATCTATTTTTCAAAAGACTTATTTCCCTTTCTCGATTACCGTTCACAAACTTTTGTGTCGTCCAATTTTAGTGACCAATCTAGATTTAATTTTTGTAATAACGACTCCATGGGAAGAAAATATCAATTATCCATCTTCTGATTTCTTAGAAGGAATTGGTTTTTGTTTAAGAATTGAAATTAATTTGTGGTTCGAGTTATTGAGGTAAATTTTCAATGTAAAATGACTTTTGGGACTTAGCAATTAGTTCGACTTAACGAAAAGTTCGAGTTATCGGAATTCGAGTTATCAGGAGTAAAAGTGCATAGAAACCAATGAAAGAGAATCGGGACTTTTAAAAACAGTTTGAGATAAGCGGAAATTCGAGTTAACCGAGTTTGAGTAATCGAGAGTAAACTGTATAATGTATCACATTTTTGTGCAAAAAAACAACAGATGGAATTTCTTCAAATTGAATCATTTTATACGATAATGTATATAGATGGTGAAAAATTCGCATACAGGTATACAATTTTATAAATGATCAAGATATGACTACAAACATAAGGGTACCCCCTTATAATTTCATTACATTTTCAACTAAGAAATTATACTATATGATTGGTGTGGACATTGATAGATTGCACTATCTTTTGCTTCTTTTGGCATTTAAGATCTTCTGTCTGTGTTTTTCAATGCGCTGGCTCGTCCCTCACCAGCCATTGTAAATCATTATACGCAGACTGTTGCATATAAGAAAAAACCTATAACGGTTCGAGTAGGGAGCCACCTTAAAACATTAAATGGTATGTGATAGGTTCCAATGTGACAAGAACCTTATGTTGTAACAAATACTTCCAAGTGTTTAAGATACCTTATGCTTCACTGGTTGGGATGGCAATTTGTAAAATGGCTAAATTCAATGATTTTCTACAATTTCAGTAGGCCATTTCTGAGAAAAGTACACAGACATCAGTGGACCATCTTTCAAATTAATTTGACTATGGCGCTTTGCCCCTACCCATCCCAACCACTGATACTCAGTGTTTATACACAAACACAGCATGATGTATGTGTAGACCTAATTTTACATTTACGAAAATTTAATGTTTTTACAGTCCTTCTCTTCCAATGGTAGACCTTCTATGGAGCTAACAGACAGACGTCTAGATTTCCTGGCTGACTCAGCCACAGGACTAATGTTCTATGATGTACAGGATGTCATAGATGCCTACCAATGTACCAGTAAGATTTCTGTATTGCCAATGTCTCTTTGCACTTCTTGATCTACATGTAACTACTTGTTAGTCTCTATGGTCTTGCTTCTAGACAACAATAGCAGAATTTGTAGATCAAAAAATTGTTACAAAGAGCATATATTGTCAGCTGATTTATACAGAAAAAAAAACAATAAAACTTAACAAAATATGGAAATATGGGTGAGCAGAACATTTTTTTAACCGATGTACTTGTGCAAATTATAAATATTTAGAAAAAAAATCTATTCTAAATCTATAGAGCAATGTACCACACTGCCTTTGTGCCAGAATGGAGGTTTTGTGAACCATAGATGTGAATGCTTCTGTCCATCGGGACTTACAGGGAATTTATGCCAGTCCACAATCTCTACACAGCCTAGTAAGTTTGTGTATAATGCAGTCTTTCAAGTTGTCCTTAATCTTGCAAGTACAAGTTGAAGTTGCAAATTTTCTATTTATATTTGTACAAATCTTCAATATGACCTGAATTTTACGTGCTTAGTATGGGCTGTCACAATACGCTAAGTTCAAGAGACAATAAGTATCACAGTATTTACTCACGATACATCATTTTTAGCTCGCTGGGACGAAAAAGTCCGAAAAGCTAATGCCATACCCTTGGCGTCATCGTTGTCGTCGTCCGTAGACAAAACTTTAACCTGGGCTATTTCTCTTGATCTATAAGGGGTAGGGCTTTGATATTTCACATGTAGATCCCTTGTGACGACACCTTTCATTTGAGACCATGATCTTTGAACTAGTGACCTTGGACTTTGACCTTCTTTTCAAAATTTTAACCTGGTTTCTGACAAAAACCTGTATAGGCAAGCTATGTAATCTTTGATTACCCTATGTTTAATGTAGATATGAAGGCATTTCTGTAATTCGTCATATTTTTAATAAAACAAGTTTAACAGCAATAACTTGAATGCTTTGAAAATTATTGTATTGACTAAGAAAACAGGAGCATCTTTTTAAGTTATCTTTGACAACTCGGCATCGAGTGATACCATGTTGATTTTTTTAAAGATAACACTAAATGCCGAAAACGAACCATAAATCAACGATACTGCCTCTTCTCGTATCATGTATCAAACCATCGTCAAGAACCGCGATGAATCGAGAACTGCTTTGAATCGTGACAGCCCTAGTTCTTACCTTAAAGAATACTGAATGTGTAAATGTAGAAATTTTTACGCGGGGGTAATATTCGTGTTTTTCATGAATCAAGAGACTTCGCAAATATTTCCCCCAAGTGAAAATAACCAAACTGCATTTTTTTTAATAACCCCGCTGCATTCTAACAAGCAGAGACATTTTTATGGTGAATATTTCCCCCATGTGTAACGTCTAGATGTTATTGCAAAATTTTCTCCAGTGAAAATGACCACATTTACAGTAGTTAATAAGTCCCCTACCAGCAACTCTTTAGTTTTGTCTCGGTCTGTCCGTCTGTCTGTCAGTCCATCTGTCACATTTTCAGTTTTTCGGACTTTTTTTCGCTCTTGTTGCATATATTGAACTCATTTTTGGTATGTGGATATATCTCAATGTGATACAGATCAAGTTTGAGTTTGGTTTTGATTGACCTATTTTTACAAAAGTTATGGCCCTTGGACTTGGCAAATTTTATGAAAATTTAAGTTTTCCGGACTTTCTTCGGATCTGTTGCAGATAATGAATTGATGTATAGTATATGAATACATCTTAGTGTGATACAGACCAAATTTGAGTTTGGTCTCCATTGACCTATTTTAACAAGAGTTATGGCCCTTGGACTCAGCAAATTTCTTTAAATTTTTAGTTTTCCGGACCTTTCTACAAACAGTTCTATTGCAGATTAATGAACTGATTGTTGATATATGAATACATCTTAGAGTGATACAGACCAAGTTTGAGTTTGGTTTCCATTGACCTATTTGTACAAGAGTTTTGGCCCTTGGACTTTAAATTTTCAGTTTTCCGGACTTCTCTTGGCTGTTACAGATAATAAACTTGTGAAAAGAGATTCAGGACATAAATTTATGCCGCCGGTAGGGGACTTTCATCACTCAGCGATCATTACATTTTTGAATTGTACTACCATGTTAACATGCTGCAACTACGTGAATTTTGAACCTTTAATTATCCTATTTTCAGCTTGTGGGAGAGACCAGATTTTAGTTGCACCAGGACTTTCAGCTACTATACAGACCCCAAACTATCCTAACAATTATCCATTAAATATACAGTGTGTATGGATTGTAAAGGTAGGTCATATAGATTAAAAATAATAACAATAATAATAAGAGAAAGGATTCCAACAGAATATTTTGCATCCTTTTATCTCAGAATTTATTTATACAATGATTTCACTCCAAAACTTCAATGGAATATATGTGTATATATAAGTGTCAAAGGTGAAAATTAAATACTGGTACATGTACATCGGAGTTATTGAACTCTGTTTTGAAACTATATTTATTTTCTTAAATTTAAAACTAAAATCAATTTTACCCTAAATTTAGGCTCCAGTAGGAATGTTTGTCAAGATGACTATAGATGACCTCAACCTCTCTGACAATGGTAATGCCTGTTATCACTGGTTAGAGATTCAGTATAATCTACTGGGCCAGACTGGACCAAGGTAGGATTACAGGAATGAAGAATTAAGTCTTAATACGGAAGATCGCAAATGAATTTAGGTGACTATGATGCAAGTAAGAACGGACATGCTACACATGCTGTAGTTGAGATCTTCCGTATTGATAGAAATGTACAATATCCAACGTAAAAGGATTAAGACATAATTTTTTTTCCTCTAAAATGTCATTAGTTTACTTTAAAAAATCACATTTATAGCCCTGTTTCCCAGAATTTTACACCTAGTTTTCATACAATGATGCTGCAATTACTTTATGTGAATACCTGCACTTTGAGGACACTGTATTTCTGAAAACTGAATTATATCTACATAACTCATTTTGTCTCCTGCCTTTGCAAAACACGGTGACATTAAATCCTGTTCATCTGCCTGTCTGTCCATCTGTCAGTCACAAAGAATTAAACCTTTAGCATAACTTTTGAATGATAGGTGATAGGGTTTTCATGTGTCACATGTTTCATTTATGTAGTATTGAATCTTTGCAGAATACAGAGTTTTCCCCCCTTGCAGACAGTATCTGACTTAAAATCATTATGACAGAGTTTCCCCACTTACAGATGGTATCTGACTTAAAATCATTGTTACATCTTGAAGATGGTATGGTAACATCGATTTTATACCGTCATTTCCCAGACTTTTAGGACTGTTTCCATAGAATTTGATGACGTCATAATCGGTCTACGTCAGATACCGTCTCAAATGGGAAGTAACTCTGGTTTTCGAAAATAGCGAATATGGGCTATTCGGGCGAAGCACTACTTTAGCAAACAAAAAATAAGATTCTTACTGAACTTTTATATGTATTTAGGCGATGTGGTGTGGTGAAAGGCATAACATACAGAACTACCAAAGATGGGAACTCCAACATAATGTTGCTGAAGTTTGACAGTGCTTTCGCAGCTGATAGACCAGCAGGAAAGGGCTTTAAACTATCACTGCAAGCTGTAGGACCAGGTATCACATTCAAGATGTTATACATTCGGAAAGAAACTGTGGAGAAATAGTTTACAAGGATATAAAGTTGTAAATTAAAAAAAAAATTCAAGTTTTCTTTATCAGATGCATCGAAAATCCCTGAGACACTGTCTTCTAGTTACTTTGTTGTTTTGATAAATTAGATGTATTTTGAGATGATGTTTTGATAAATTAGATGTATTTTGATGATGTTTTGATAAATTAGATGTATTTTGAGATGATGTTTTGATAAATTAGATGTATTTTGATGATGTTTTGATAAATTAGATGTATTTTGATGATTAGTCACCAAATTTTGAAATATGAAAAGACAACTCTATAAAAAAGATCAAGATCGCACAGTAAATTTCGTTTAGATTAATCATCAGTGATTCATATCAGTTGAAGTTTGATCTGTTAACCCTTTCGAATATTTGACCAACCAACGTTTGTTCCTGTATGATTAATATCCATGTAAGTTACATGTACATGATGTAGATCTTTTAGTCCTTTGTTAGCCGAGTTGCAAAACTCAGCTCTTAATTTGATGTGAGACGGGCGGGAGGGCGTCAACAATTGGTTTCCGGACTATAAGTCAACTACGAAAGAGGCTATAATCATGAAACTTCATACACTTACTCACCATTAGTCAAGGATGAGCCCTATTGATTTTGGGGTCAAAAGGTCAAAGGTCAAGGTCACAGGACTCAGATGATTGAAAATGGTTTCCGGACCATATTTCACCCTGTATTGCACCTATAATCATGAAACTTGCCAGAAATGTTTCCCTTGAATCAAGGATGAGGCCTATTGATTTTGGGGTCAAAAGGTCAAAGGTCAAGGTCACAGGACTCAGATGATTGAAAATGGTTTCCGGACCATATTTCAGCCTGTATTGCACCTATAATCATGAAACTTGCCAGAAATGTTTCCCTTGAATCAAGGATGAGGCCTATTGATTTTGGGGTCAAAGGTCAAGGTCACAGGACTCGGATGATTGAAAATGGTTTCCGGACCATATTTCAGCCTGTATTGCACCTATAATCATGAAACTTGCCAGAAATGTTTCCCTTGAATCAAGGATGAGGCCTATTGATTTTGGGGTCCAAAGGTCAAGGTCACAGGACTCTATTGATTGAAATTGGTTTTCGGACCATATTTCAGCCTGTATTGCACCTATAATCATGTAACTTGCCAGAAATGTTTCCTGTGAATAGAAAATGACCGCTTTTGATTTTGGGGTCAAAGGTCAAGGTCACAGGACTCTGATGATTGAAAATGGTTTCTGAATCATAAATGAATGAGTATCAACCTGAAATGTGCCAGTAATGTTTCCCATCTGCCAAGATCATAATCAATTCATGTACATTACAAGTCTGCACATTCATACTTATATTCCAGTTTTGCAACTCGGCACTTTGCATCTTTGATGCATTTAAAGCTTATTAACCTTTCAGGTTGTTCCACCAATCCATGTATGTTTGGGAACTGTATGGAAGCAGATGGTGGGTCATACACCTGTAATTGTGACTCCGGATGGCAGGGAAGGAACTGTGACACTCCAGATGGTAAATAAATAAAATAAAAGGACCTGTAACGTTAAGAGCCGTAATCTGCCCAAATTTTACTTGCAATACCAGCTCAACCAGAATTGTTTAAAATGTGTCCTGTACGTGAAATTATTTCATTTCAAGTATCTTTAATCAAATATAGTAGTTTTATTGATATATTTATGATAAATAACCTATATTTTTACGTAGAAGTGAGGATGGGGGTCATTTTCATACCTGTCAACTTTTTTTCTGACCAAAGAGGGTCAATGACCCTCTTTGGGAAATGAAAAAGAGGGTCATAGCGCGCGAACCAAAATCGCGACCTTTTGCTTGTGTCATTATAAATAAAATTTAACCCCCCCCCCCAAAAAAAATACATGTCAGGTCAATAAAGTTCATTTTACTGTAAGACATCTAAAGCATTTATTTAAAGTAATACTGCATAATCATGATATTGTAGTGCATGTGTTAAATTTTAGGACTTCATTAATCAAGGCCTGAAGGTTCATAGTTGAATTTGTTAGGCTAGATAATATATTTTTATTCAGTTGCATGTATTGCTATACCATGATGAAGATTTTATGTGAAATGAACTCTACAATTTCACTGCTTCAATTGTTTTAAACACTATAAAAACATTCGTTCCTTTTCGTCTGCATAAATCTCCGTGTATACGATCGTCTTCCCATTGACATTTCCATAATAATCCAAGCCCAGATTGTTAAAACAACATGAAAGTGGCTAATTACTTCCCATATCACTAAACAAACAACCCAATTTACCTGTAACTGCAGGTGTTTTAATGAAAAAGTCACAGCTGGAAATTTAAAGTTCCAAATAATAGACGGAACCAAATGGGAATCGGGTGATTCCCGGGTCAGCAACGAAAAATCGGGTGAAAGGCATGACCCGCGCGGGTGATAAAAAATAATCGGGTCAAAGGGTAAAAAAGCGGGACTGACCCGCCAAAATCGGGTCAGTTGACAGGTATGGTCATTTTTATGATATAAATAATGCGATTGAAATGTCGGAAATTTTCTAACAATCGGTCGCTTTTGTTGATCAAAATGTCAAAATGAACTACAATGAGAAGATTCAATAAGAAATACCATGCTAAAACATGATTTTCTCTGAATATTATATTCCGGATTTATCAGACCGTAAACACTTAACCAAAGATATATATTCGAACACTCACTCTCACTTATATTGTACAATTAACAATGCCGCCGTTATAAAAATAGTTTGAATCAGCTTTTTTTCAGTATATAAAATCATATTTCTTTTACATTTACCATAATTCAATTTTCTAAATACTTTGTGAATGTTACTTAGGATGTTTTGAGCATTTTCCCAAGATTGACTGGTACATCAGTTGTCAACACTTATTGTTAACTTTTATTGCGAGGGGTTGTTGAATTATCAATGCCCAAAATTAAAATAAAGGGGTTTGTTAGTGAAAAAGTAAATAACAACGAATATTTTTTGTTGAAAATTGATTAATTCGAAGCTATTAATAAAGAAGTTAATTATTTGCCAGAAGCGAATCAAATGCCAATTACTAATTCTCTGTAAATTTCACATCTTTCCTTCACCCCTACCCACCCAATCACATTTTCGTAGATTGACTATTGTTCCCCCCTTTGGAACACAACTCCGCTTTTACAGAAAATTTATATTATGAAAATACATCTTAGGTAGAAGTGGTGTTGTGTTCCAAGGGGGGAATGATATTTTATGAAAACTATTCCAATTTTCATTGATTTCTATACAAAATAAGCACATTTATACTCAAATATCTCTCTAATTGAGCAATTTTATGAAAAATTTTCTTCAAATTTTGAAGGGGTTTTGTCTTTTAAAGTATTTCACCAACTTGATTTAAAAAATGAATTACTTTAAAATTTTATTATTTTTGGGCAGATTTTACGCCTTATCGTTACAGGTCCTTATATTATTTAACATGGTGAGTTGACACCTGTAATTGTGACTTTTGATGGCAGTGATAGAACTGTGATAATCCATATTCAAGTACATTTGTATCATATTTACAAAAAAAAAATTTCATCATGTTCAGAATTTGTTTCTATTTTTCAGGCAGCTTAACTTTGACGTTTGGCTTCAAGTCAGGATCGGCTTGTTTAATGGTCGCAGTTTAACAATATCATTATCTTGTATTTTTCAGACAGCTTTACTATGACGTGTAGCTTTGAGCCAGGATTGGCTTGTTTAATGGTCGCAGTTTAACAATGTCATTATCTTGTATTTTTCAGGCAGCTTAACTTTGACGTGTAGCTTTGAGCCAGGATTGGCTTGTTTTATGGTCGCTGTTTAACAATGTCATTATCTTGTTTTATCAGGCAGCTTATTTTTGACATGTGGCTTTGAGCCAGGATTGGCTTGTTTAATGGTCACAGTTTAACAATGCCATTATCTTGTATTTTTCAGGCAGCTTAACTTTGACATGTAGCTTTTGCCAGATCAACTTGTTTTACAGTTTTGGTTTTAACAATGTCATTATCTTGTATTTTTCAGGCAGCTTGACTCTGACATGTGGCTTTGAACCAGGATCAGTTTGTTTTATGGACAACATGGATGGTGATGACTTTGACTGGACAATACATTCGGTAAATGTCTTGTTGAGTGGCTGTATGAACATTATCTTATTTCCAATGAAAAACAGGATTATCACATTAAGAGGACACTTATTTTTAGCTCACCTCGACAAAGTTGAGTGAGCTTATGCTATAACCCCATGCGTCCGCGTCCGTGTCCGCGTCCGGTTAAGAAGTTTGGGGTAGCTCAGTATCTGACAAAGTACTAATGCAGCAGTAACCAAACTTGCACAAGTGATTCATCTTTGGATGCTGAGGTGAACCCATGCATCGGATGCAGCATCTGACCTACATTTTCCGCTTGAGTGACTTGGTTAAGAAGTTTGGGGTAGCTCAGTATCTGACAAAGTACTAATGCTACAGTAACCAAACTGGCACAAGTGATTCATCTTTGGATGCCGAGATGGACCCATGCATCAGATGCAGCATCTGACCTACTTTTTCCACTTGAGTGATTTCGCTTTTAAAAGCCAATATTGAGCAAAGTATAAGTGCTACATGTACCAAACTTGCATATTGGATGTATCTTTGATCAAACTTTCATAAAATGACCTTGACCTACTTTTTCCGCTTGAGTGATTTTGCCTTTAAAAGCCAATATTGAGCAAAGTATAAGTGCTAGATGTTCCAAACTTGCATATTAGATGTATCTTTGATCAAACTTTCATAAAATGACCTCGACCTACTTTTTCTGCTTGAGTGGTTTTGCCTTTAAAAGCCAATATACATGTACTAAGAAATATGTTTGAATTGAATTTTGCTGTCATGAGGTGAGCTTCGTAATCTGTGATTACCTATGTTTTACATTTCACAAAATTTTTGTTGACTTGAGTGGCCTTGTACCAAACCATTCATACACATTGTAAATATTCTAATCAAGCTGACTAGAAATAAGACAATGCCCATTTCACAATGTAAAAAAACTGTTGGCTCTTTATTAATTGCTGCCTCAATTTTATGAATTGTCAGTTATACATGTATTTTCACTTTTCAGATGACGTCGTAATATGGTCATGGCAATATTACTTTCTCTTATGTCTGGCAACTCGTTTTTGTCGTCACACATTTTACATACTGGTTGCTAAACTTTCCTTTGAAACATGCACATGTTGTGATCAAAGTAGAGGTCAACACCAATTAAGGTCAAGGTCACTTTCAAGGTAAAACTTGAAACATATTTAGTAATTCCTAACTTAAATATGCTCATTTTAGGTACATTGCCAAAGTAATAGTGCATGTATATATGGTTTAATTTAGGGTCCTACACCATCTAAAAACACTGGACCATCAGCTGCCAAGGACGGCATTAATTACCTGTACACTGAAATGTCCTCCCCTCAGAAAGACGGTGACACTGCTAGATATGAAACCATGGTCAATTTACAAGGTAAAGGTTCTCTTTTCACAACATTTTCAAGGCCATCTGGATCGAGTCTCGATTCCATGTGGGCCTTTCATGACATCTCGGAGGGGTTGAAGGAAGACATCATTTTAATATATATGCACAACCAATGTAATTCCCTGAGATGTTACTATTGAAAGGAACGTGCTGCAATTCGTGTATTAACACTCGTGACGTCACAATGCATAAGATCTAAAGAAACATGCCGCGACGGCTGTTCTAACCTGCAAACTGCATGAACCCGCGGTGAGATGAATTTTGACGTCACTCTTTTACCTAGAAAAGGCAATTTCAGAAAACAAGAATGAAATAGACAACTATAGTGCATATATATAGAATAAATGTCATAATTTGTGTTTTGTTACGGGTATACAACACACAGCAAGTGCATTTATCGCATGAAATGCGCTAACGCGCATTACATGTACGATAAATGCACTTGCTGTGTGTTGTATACCCGTAACAAAACACAAATTAAGACACTTATTCTCTATTTAGCAGATTCATTTGTTTCTTCCAGAGGGAAGGCATGATATAAATACATGTAAAAATGTAAACACCCTAATACAAAAATTTTTAGCCTCATATATGGCCTCTATCATGTGTAAAAACAACAATGAATGCTTATGAAAATTCTTGTCTTAATTTATGTTATCCTATTTTGACAGAAACCTCTGATCGCTGTTTGGGGTTATGGTTTTATATGTATGGATCTGCTGTTGGGACCTTGAACATTTATACCTACACAGCCTCCATAACAAGCAAGCAGATATTGTGGACCAAGTCCAAGGAGCAGGGTCAAGCTTGGTTACAGGCAGCTGTTACCATCCCTATCATTCCTGGTGTTAAGGTATATTACATTATGCCTGGATTTAGAATTTATTATAGTCATTGTATAGGAAGTGTGGATAGTGGGAGCAGGGTCACAGTTGGTTACATCCCTGCCATTCCTGGTGTTAAGGTATATCACATTATCAGAGGGTCTAATCAGTACGGCACTTCGTGTACATATGCAGAAAAAATACTCCTTTTTGCGTACAAAACACACATATCCATAATTTTCTTCAGATCGTACAGAGATCGTACACATCCACAGATCATACACATCTCCTACAGAGATTGTACACATCCACAGATCATACACATCTCGTACAGAGATCGTACACATCCACAGATCATACATATCCCGTACAGAGATTGTACACATCCACAGATCATACACATCTCCTACAGAGATTGTACACATCCACAGATCATACACATCTCCTACAGAGATTGTACACATCCACAGATCATACACATCTCGTACAGAGATTGTACACATCCACAGATCATACACATCTCCTACAGAGATTGTACACATCCACAGATCATACACATCTCGTACAGAGATCGTACACATCCACAGATCATACATATCCCGTACAGAGATTGTACACATCCACAGATCATACACATCTCGTACAGAGATCGTACACATCCACAGATCATACATATCCCGTACAGAGATTGTACACATCCACAGATCATACACATCTCGTACAGAGATCGTACACATCCACAGATCAAGTTTATTTATGAATAATGTAAAAACTTATGGAAGAGAGAAAAAAAATGAATTACCCCTTTGTATAGGGACTGGGAAATTTCACCCTCGTACCGAAGATTTGCAAACATCCTCAACTCTGCAAGCTTGTCATGGACTGCAAAGCTTTGATACTTGGGTGGGATTTCCCTATCCCTGTACAAAAGAGTGACAGACTCTATTAATCTTTAATCTCAGGATATTTTATGAGATGTGTTTATTTTCTCTCTCAGATTGGTTTTGAGATGGTAGGAGGACCAAGTTGGAGTGCTGATGTTGCCATAGATAGTGTGTCACTATCACCTGGTCCTTGTACAAGTAAGTATATAATTTCATTTTATTTGGGGGGGGGGAGGGGGGGGGCATTTTCAGTAGTACCTCGGTTTGAGAATAAAAATATACAACTTCTAGTCTGTTTCCTTTGTGATAAGTCATAAGAATTGAATACTTTTAGACACATCTTTTAGTAATTGATATTGAATTAACAAGTTTTGGATGAATAATTTACGCGCCAGTCGATTCCATTTCTGCAAATACTTTGTTTTATAACCATAGCCAGAATTATAACCATTATTTAAATTTTTCAGATATACCTCCAACTCCTACAATGGCTCCTTCAACCACAAAGCGTTCAACCACAACCAGATCAACCCCTTCAACTACAACCTGTTCAACCACTCCATTTGTTACCACACCAATCCAAGATCCCTGTAATTCCAGACCATGTTTTAATGGTGCCACCTGTATGAGTCGGCCAGGATCAAACACCTTTTGGTGTCAGTGTGCACCGATGTATACTGGTCTTCAATGTGAAATATCTGTAACAACAATTAGTCCAGATCCTTGCTTTTCCCAACCATGCTTAAATAATGGCACTTGCAACAGATCTCCTGGTGCCCTTACATTCTGGTGTACTTGTAGTTACCCATGGACGGGTCCTATATGCGAGACACCAATAGTCCCTAACGGTTGTTACACACATCGGTGTCAGAACAATGCTACTTGTTACTCGGATTCAACATTCCCAGATGGTTACTATTGTGCATGTGATATTGGTTGGAGTGGATTATACTGCCAAATACCTATAACCACCGATCCATGCATCCCTAATCCGTGTATGAACAATGGATCTTGCTATTCTGATCCGAATTCATTGACAGGATCTTCCTGTCTTTGCCCACCTGATTGGAGCGGGTTTTACTGCGAAATGCCAACAACCAATACAACACACATTTGTAATCCAAATCCCTGTATGAACAATGGTACATGCTACACTGACCCAGTGTCAACTGTCGGATTCTCCTGTTACTGTCAATCAGGTTGGAGCGGATTATACTGTGAAATGCCTATAACCACTGATCCGTGCATCCCTAATCCGTGTATAAACAATGGATCATGCTATTCAGATCCAAATTCATTGACAGGATCTTCCTGTCTTTGCCCACCAGATTGGAGCGGGTTTTACTGCGAAATGCCAACAACCAATACAACACATGTTTGTAATCCAAATCCCTGTATGAACAATGGTACATGCTACACTGACCCGGTGTCAACAGTTGGATTCTCCTGTCACTGTCTGCCAGGTTGGAGTGGATTATACTGTGAAATGCCACTAAATCCAGGTAAGTGCTTCTCAAGTGCCTGCCTCAACAATGGTACATGTTATGACGATCCAAATTCACAAAATGGCCATTACTGCGTCTGTATGCATGGATGGACTGGAACATACTGTGAAATTCCAGTAACTACCGGCCTATGTTTCTCCAATGCCTGCATGAATGGGGGTACATGTTATGATGATCCACAGAATGGTTATTTCTGCGTGTGTTCACATGCTTGGACAGGGTTATACTGTGAAATTCCAGTTACCACTGGTTCTTGTTTTTCAAATGCCTGCATGAATGGGGGTACATGTTACGACGATTCAAATTCACTGAACGGTTATTATTGCTATTGCCCACATGGTTGGACAGGGATACACTGTGAATTTCCCATTGCTCCTGTACAATGTCTTTCAAATACCTGCATGAATAACGGTACATGCTTTGACGATCAAAATTCTTTAAACGGCTATTACTGCCACTGTACGCCTGGATGGACAGGGTTCAATTGTGAAATTGCAGTAACTACTGGCTTGTGCTTCTCAAATGCCTGTTTGAATAATGGTACATGCTATGATGATCCAAATTCACCAAACGGTAATTATTACTGCATCTGTACACATGCTTGGACAGGTTCTCACTGTGAGATACCAATGACGCCTACAGACCCTTGCTATTATAATCCCTGTGTGAACAACGTCACTTGTCGTGCCGATGCAACGAGAGCTAACGGCTTTGTATGTTTATGTTTACCTGGATGGAGCGGTTTATACTGTGAATTATCACAAATAGGCTCATGTGCATTACATGCCTGTATGAATAATGCTACCTGTTACAATGATACTTTATATTCACCAAGTGGTTATTACTGTAGCTGTACAATAGGTTGGTCGGGATCTTATTGTGAGATTCCTATGACTACATGTCAGTCAAATGCCTGTATGAATAACGGCACATGTTACGATGATCAGTATTCTATCACTGGTTATTACTGCCACTGTGGGCCTAGTTGGACAGGAATACACTGTGAGATCCCCTTTACACCCATCGACCCTTGTTTATATAGTCCTTGTATGAACAATGCCACTTGTTACACAGATGCAACAAATGCGAATGGCCTTGTATGTGTGTGTTCACCGGGCTTTAGTGGTTTATATTGTGATATGTCCTATTAATCCTACAGGCCCATGTGCCTCAAATGCGTGTATGAATAACGCTACGTGTTATGAAACTCCAAATATGGCAAATGGATATTACTGCTTGTGTGAGTATGGATGGACGGGAACGTACTGTGAATATCCCGTAACTACTGGTTTGTGTCTGTCAAATTCCTGCATGAATAACGGTACTTGTTATGACAATACAACTTCAGCCGATGGATATATGTGTGCTATGTGCACAAGGATGGACTGGAAAAAATTGTGAAATTGCTATCACTACTAGTTTGTGTCCATCAGATGCCTGTATGAATAACGGTACATGTCACGAGGATGAAAATTCAGTCATTGGATATTACTGCTCATGTGCGCATGGATGGGCTGGATTTTACTGCCAAACATCAATTACTAACCACCCTTGTCTATCCAACCCTTGCATGAATAACGGAACATGTGACGACAATCCTTATGTACTCAGTGGTTACTCTTGCTCCTGTGCGTCTGGTTGGACAGGTACTCAGTGTGAAATCGACATAACACCTACAGGTATTTGTCTTACCGATATTTGTCAGAACAATGCCACATGTATAGCTAGCCCTGTCAATGATTTGGTGTACTGGTGCTACTGCTTACCAGAATGGACGGGAATGCACTGTGAGACACCCTCAGGTAATATTAGGACCTAAATCTTTCTTACAATTCATTTTACTTTGTGTTTCTTTACTGTAAGTTTATAACCCTTACACTTTGTATTTATGTTTTAAACTTTAACAACTGTGTAAGTATGTTTTAAACTTGAGCAACTGTGTAAGTATGTTTTAATTTTTAACATCTATGTAAGTATGTTTGAAACTTTTTAACAACTGCGTAAACAATACAAAAGGTTAACTTTGCAGCAATCAACTATTTTCATAGGGAGGGGGTGTATTACAGTTTACACATTACTTTGTGGGGATAATTTGTTAAAACTTCACAAACTATTTTGCAGGATGGGGCTTTAAGACAAAAGTCTTCAAAGTAATATTAGGGTTAAAGGTCAAGGTCATTCATGATCATTTCTGAAAGGTCAAAGACACTCAGAAAATCAAACTTTCGGTATCAAAATTATTGTGTTCAGGGAGCATCTATCAGTTTTACTGATTTTTTCTTTATTATACAAGTCATTATGACACAAAAAAGACAAAAATATTTGTACGATTATCTTTGAATTGTGATAAATACCAGTGAATGTATGAAGAAAAGTTTCCCAAAGATACTTTAACTTTTGTTATGTCCCTTGAATGAAAGATTCAGGGGCATATATTTTCTTGCCTGTCTGTCTCTTTTTCTGTTTGCCCATGACAAAAAATGAAAGTTTATGGCATAACTTTGAATGGTAGGTGATACTTCACATATGTATTCCTTGTGACAAGACCTTTCCATTGCTACCAAAATTTTTGACCACGGTTAGCTCGACTTTTACCTACTTTAACATTTGGTTACAACTTTTGAATAGTAGATGATACAGCTTTCATACTTCTCATAAGTATTCCTTGTGGCTAGACCTTGTCCATACCAAAGTTTGTGACCTGGTGACCTTTGACCTACTTTTGAGAAACTTTAACAATAACTCTTTCCCATGGAGTTTGACCTGCTTCACAGAAAATGATTTTGATTCTGACATAGATGTCAACAGGAGCATTTGTGTTTCGCAAACACAGATTCTATTTCTTCTGAAATTTTCTCTTCATTTCACTTTTACTTTCAGTTGTTGATACCAAGCTGAATTGCTCAGTTGAAGATGGAGAACCATGTTTCCTCAAGAGAATGACCGACAAGGATTTCATGTGGAAAAAAGGAAAAGTAGGTTTAAGATGTAAAAACGTTTAAATGCCCCTATAAGGTTGCGAACAGTCTGTTTGGGATCTTTCATACCTATATTTCTATATTTTGAATGTAGGAAATTGCTATGACCCATGCTGTAATGATTTCATTTGCAAATTTAAAGGATTCAGGTGTTGGCTTTGTAAAAGGCAAAATCACATAAGCCTACAGTAAGACCCTAATGATCGACTCTGTATTCTACTTGTAATTTATAGTATGTATTTTTATGTAGAATAATTCACTGCATATTAACCTTTGCTACTTTCGCAATCGGCCTTTTAGCAAGCAAGTTTGTCGAGGTGAACATTATTATCTGGATATCTTCATAGCTGATTGCATTAAAAAAGTCTACTTTTATCAATCCTCAAAAGAAAGTACCGTTGATTGATAATCTACATATATAGTAATTATATTCCAGGGTTCCACACGGTCTCACGGGACAGGACCTTCAGGAGCTCATGGCGGTGAGAGATATTATTATATAGAGACATCGTCGCCAAGGAAACGAGGGGATGAGGCGTGGCTCAAGTCCTCTGAGCTTTACTCGGGTGAGAGAATACTTCAATGTATAAATAAAATATTAATAAATAAATAAGCTTTACTCACTATAAGGAGACTCCGGTCTTGACATTTTTATACTTTCCAGGTTCTTGGTGTATGTACGAAGAATTGACGTCTCCTGCTTTCGCTAAAGCAAGGGGATATATGCATCCATCTGTACGTCCGTTTGTTGGTCAAAATAACTTAAACCTTTGACATAACTATCAAATAGTAAGTGATTTGACTTTCATATTTCACTTGTGTATTCCTTGTGACAAGACCTTTCCATAGGTACCAAAAATTTTGACCTTATGGCTTTGACCTTGGAGTTTGACCATTTGTTGGAAAACTTCAATCTTGGGCATAAGTTAAATTTGTTAGAAAACTTTAACGTTGGACATACTTTTGTATGGTCAGTGATAGGATTTTCATATTTCACATTTATTTCATTGAGAAGAGACATTTCTATTATACTTAATGGACTTTAACCATTTAGCTTTGAGACAAACAACCGAAAGGGGGGGGACTGCAATTCTCTAAAGGGCAAGGGGCGGTAAGGGCCAAAATCGGCCCAATTTCAAAACTGGGACAAACATTGAACATTGAAAATACACGATTTACAGAGTATAAATCTATTTAAATTTTGAGAATCGGACATCCCGTTGCGATTCTACATTTAATTTGAAGACAGGATGGTCAGCTATATTTTACACTGATTTTGACGTCATATGACGTTACGATCATATTGTAACGTTGTCTATAGGTAATTTGCTGCTATATTCTTATACTATTTAGGCTATTAATTGTGTTTATATACTATCAACATCACGGTATAATACTAGTATTTGACTTATGGAAAACTTAAGTAACGTATTAATGTTATATGATACTTTTCACCGAGGCCTTTTAAAAAAGTATGTGTATTTCCGGTAACCCAGCAGACCCTATTTTAACCCCCCCTTTCCGGCTCATTTTTTTTCTCTTCCGATTCATCCTCAAAAGACCAGCCCAGATGAAGCGGAAAACGAAGACCCCCCCCCCCCCCTTTCGCACAAAGTTCATTGATTCAGAATTGTTTGGCAATATTTGATGCTTTTTTCAGCTTACTTCAGCTTACTTTGCATTCTGATGTCTTTGCTAATGTGTTCGAATTGCGAATTTAGAGGGGAATGAGTGGGCTCCGATCCCTTCTTTGTGGTGGTCAACATTTTCTTTTCTGATAAAATCTTTTTTTCTTGTATCTAAAAAATTCGCTGGCAATCTACCGCTCGCCAGTTTCAAGAATTACCTCGCATGTCTCCATTTCAACACAACCTTTTTGATACACCCTTTATCAAAAAAAAAAAAAAAAATAAAATAAATAAATAAATAAATAGATAAAATATTGAAATATATAATTCAAATATACGCATTGACATAGGATTGACCGTTGGCTATGTACAGTACCTCTCAGTGAGATTTTTCTTGACTCTCCCATTTTTCTATGAACAATTTTCTCTAAAACTTGTCTTCGGCAACCTTTCTCTGAGACCCTAGATCCGCCACCGCATGATAATATAATTACACATGTTGTTTCTACACAGAAAAGGGATCGATTAAGAAAGTCAAAAGTATGCTAATAAAGTTTATTGGTAATCAACAATTTAAACAAAATTATTTATCATAGCGCCACCTACAATACCTTCCAGTTCTGCACTCAAGAATTTCTACTGTATTGCTTGCATCATTTTACAATCTAATTGAAATTCAGATCTCTTTATTTCGTAAAATTCTGAATTTTAATTAGATTGATTATTTCATTATGTACGTTTTGCTGTTTGTAATGGAATACCAAATTAAAACTAGGGATATTTCCTACTTTCAAGACGCACTGATTTTATGCTGAATGAACAAGGCGTGAACTCGCAGAATGTCCGTTACCGTGAAATGTCGTGCGGTGTCCGTTTGGACAATTTTCGTTAATATTGACAACATATTTTCTATAAAACATGTTCAATAAAATAAAAAAGATTTTTCTCAGTCGAAAATGAGACACTGCAGATATTTTTCCCCTGAACTGGCAAAAATAAATACATCTCGTGGACGGCAAATCATACGCGGAGGTGTCTATTTTACTTGACCTTCATGTCTCAATTTGATATGAAATAAATATTAATTTTGAGGAGGGTTGTATTCATATCTTCATTTAATATAATAGTTTGTTTTGGTTGATTTTTGTGTGTGCTGGGTTGGGGGGGGGGGTGTTTGTTTAGTTTTTCTTCTTATTTTAGCTTATTCAGTTTTTTTTTTTTATTAATATTTCAATTCATTCTGGCTTAAAGTTTGACATATTTTATAAATGCAGACTGTACCCTTTTAGATACTCTGTCATTTCTATTCAATATGCATATGAATTGATCACTTTGACCTTTTTTTTCGCAAATTACAAGCAAAATCAAAGCCGCGAACATATATGACGTCATATATTCAGTATGACGTCATTCTGTCGTCCTGAATATCCGTTACGTTTTGAGGATGATAAAATTTGAAAGACATTTTTGTCTGTATTATTTGATTTCGCGCATGTGGAAATAAATAATCAATATCATCAATAACAACAGAACAAAATCTATTGAATTGTATCGATTTCACTCAAATAAGTCTTGTATTATAGAGGTTAAAAGGTGTTTTTCTGTTTCCAAAACGACCCGCTCGCATGGTAACAGTCATTGATTTCCTTCCGTTTTCTATGTGGCCACATGAAAACAACAGATTCATACTTTCACAGCATTTACAAAATACTTGTACGGATATACAGAAAAAATATGAACTTGTTGTTTTGATGTGGCCAAGTCTAATTTTGCTATCAAATGTGAAGATACATTGGTTTTTTGTTCATTTCCGGTTTCATAGGTGATTTCAAAGGGGGATAACTCTAAGGAAAAAATGAAAATAAGCATTTTTCATGTTGAATCTATTAAAGACAAACTTCCTTTTACCAATGTTAGTATCAATTTCAATATTTTTTAATCTTCGGAATTAGCAACGATTTTGGGCCTAGAAACCCCCTTACCGCCCCTTGCCCTTTGCTCGTTACCCATGTTACAAAACTTGTCGCTCAGCTCAGAGGGTGGCTTGACAGGCAAGTGTCAACAATTTTGTTTACAGACTGTAAGCCAAGTACCTTTGGAGTTTGAGAAATGAAACCTCATATGCTTACTGCTTGCTGGTAAAAAATGGTCCCAATTGATTTTGGGGTGAAAAAAATAAGTTGAAAAGACATGAGAAATTTAAAATGTTTCCAGATCATAACAGTTTATATTGCTAATATCATGATGAAACTTAAGAAACATGTCCTCATTTAATGTTAAAATTGAATTTTGCTGCCATGATGACAAGGTGAGCTTTGTAATCTCTTAATACATGTATTATCTATGCTTTTGTCCATGCAAAGTCAAGTTTATTAGGACATTAGTGGTTGAAAATGGAATTTGTATCAGAGCGTTGTATATATTTTGCACCAATTCAAATTGTTATAGAAAAAAATTGCATTTTGTAGATATTGAAATGTGTTTTATGTTTTTCTTCTTGCATTTCATATATATTGAAATATGTTTGATGTTTTCTACTTGCATTTTGTAGATTTTCAATGTGTTTGACATTTCTCTAATTGTATTTTGTAGATTTTGAAATGTGTTTGACGTTTTTCTACCATGCATATGGTCTTGGTGTGGGCTCCCTCATTGTGTACTATGCATACGGACAAGGACCTCAGGAAATATGGAGGATAGATGGAGATCAGGGAAATGCATGGCACAAGGTCAACCTAAGACTCGCACCAAAACCATGGTCCGAGGTAAGTAGATAAATGATAAAAGGCCCTTTTGCCACTCCCTTATAAAAAATTATGGTCTAGTTATTCCTTACATGGTTAAATTGGTAGGTCAGTATGTCGTGTAAGGCCTTCCTAACTCTCCCATCAAATTAAGTTGATAAATCAAAATATGATGCCGTATAACCAGTAATTTTCGTGAGAACAGATGTTTGGGTTTGCAAATCACCAGCAAAAATAAGAATCTGGCAAAAAAAAATTAGTTACATGGTTTAATGCCCTCTTACCACTTGCATCAAAATTGGTTACTTGGTAGTCTTTAAATGGTTTATCGTAAGTCAATACATGTCATAAGGCTACCGTTAAAATTATGGTCAATGGCAAGGCCATAAATGTTCAATGGTAAGTCATTTCATGTAGGAGGGTCTCTGCCTTCAAAGCCCTCCCTCCCTCTTAGGTGGCAACATTTCAAATTAACCAATCATTTGATTGTGCCATCTAAGAGGGAGGGTAGGCTGGCTTTGAAAGCAGATGCCCTAGCTCCTACATGGAATGACTACACTAAATATTATATCTGCCTTATATTATAATGTAGAAAGAGTCCATTCATGATTACACTTCTATGTCTATTTATTGTAAAAAAAATTTCCTATTTCTGCTAAAATTTGGTTGCACTAAAAAATGGACCAAGTCATGTCTTTGATTGGCCACGACTTCCATATAGAATATAAAAAAGGAGATTTTCTAGTTAAAAAAGGAAATAATATTTTTAGGTCTACTTCAGTGGTGTACGTGGACGTTCATACACAGGTGATATAGCAATAGATGATATATCTGTCATAAAGGGTCCCTGTGACGGTAAGCAGTATATGAGAATAGTGTGAATTTGAAATTTTGTCTTCCTAAAATTGACATTCAAGGTTAAAAATAAAATCATTGTGTCATAAAACTATCTGTTGAGAAAAATTACATTGAAGAGTAATCATTGAAGTATTGTGTAGATTTGTTGTAAAATGACAATATTCAAGGTTAATAATTTAATCAGCACGTCATAAAATGATCTGTTGAGAAAAATTACATTGAAGCAGATTTGAACTCTTCTTTGTATAATTATGATATACAGGGTTAATAATTTAATCATCACATCATAAAATGAACGTTTGAGAAAAATTACATTAACAGGGTTAAATTCTCCTTCATGATAATTTAAAGTTCTAGTTTGAATAAATCCATTTGTAATGATATTCACAGGACTCACTCCAACCATTCATCCCAACCCCACTACAGATCCAGGTAATATGAAATGCTCGTTTGAGAAGGATACACCCTGCTTCCTGAAAAATTCTGCAGATGGTGACTTTGATTGGAAAAGGAAAAAGGTAAAAAGCACTGTTTTCTGTGGAGAATGTCTTTCCGTCCCACCCCACTAGTCTAGATGTGTTTTAGATAAATTTTTAAAGTCATACTGCAAGGAATCTTACATGCCAGAAACAAAAGCATTTCATCATTTTACCTTGAGTACTTGTTAGAAGCTTCAAAATATTAAGTTCAAGATCAATGTATGAAGAAATAAGGATAAGAAAATAGCTCAGTAATCCCACATCTTATCAAAACCAATGGAATAGGGGCAAAATTGACTGGTTTTTACCAAAATCATAATTTTGATTTACAATGTAAATAAAAACCCCTCGTTTTGCAAAGCATAGCGACACTTTCGGATCACCTCTTTTTAAACGCCTCTTGTAACACTGTGGCATATCACATGATACACAAGTGATATGTTCCACAGGAATCCCCTTTGATTAAACTAAGTAAATACTTTCTAAATCTACTAAATATGAATTTACTTTAGGCCTATCATATGGCCATTATCATCAATTATATGATGGTAATCCATTCTGGTCAAGGATAGACGTGTATTCAGGGAAACACCTAAACAGAATTTTTTCAATCCTCACCACATGTTACGATATAGTGCACGGACAGATACAAAATTTTCTGTTTCTTAAGTGTTCTCCAAATATACATCTATTCTTGACCAGAATAAATTACCATCATATAAGGCCATGTAAAATAAATTCTATGTTTCTCAGATAATTGGGTCTAAAAAAGTGGCAAGGTAGGTAGAGTTTTTATTTTTTGTTTTTATTTTCCATCAAGAGTACTCTTATTATTCATGTAAGGCAAATAAGTCGTCTGTCCTGTTTAACCCCCCCCCCCCATTATTCATGTAAGGCAAAAAATCTTATGCTCCCCCTCCCCGTTTTTCTTCATGGAAAGCTGTCTTTGAACCATCAGTCAAAATAATGGTACATGTACTTTAAAAAATTTATGGCTTTCTCCTGTAAATAAGTTGATTTTTTCTAAAGTAAAATAACCTATTCCTTCTGAGAACGGGGAGACGTAGCTCATCTGTCTGAATGGAAGAATCTAGTCGATTCAAAATTTGATATACGAAGAATGACATGTTTTGATTACCGTGAGTATTTAGTAGAATCGCGTAAGAGACTCGACGGTTGTTATTTGCTCACATCTTGTTTAAACGCAGTTCAAATTAAATACGACCCCTCACTTCCTTGGATTGATCCTTTCATATGGTAAATAAAAATTTGGCCGATACCGTATATCTTCGGAAGTCAAGTCTGGATGAAGCAGAATCTTTAGAAATCGAATGAAGTTTTCAGCATTAACCACCGTCTGATAAAATAATGTACACGTCCCGGGTACAACATACATTCTTTTATTCATTGATTTAAGGATTTAACTACGTTTCTCTTGCGTTCGTCGGCGCTCCTTGTTTATACTTTTTACAACGTGAACGTCATTAGTAATAGATTCGGAAGTATTACAATGGGCGCTTGCTATTGTTCCGCATAGATATTTACATATGCTGTGGAGAACAATAAAGAAAACTATACGAACGTTTTAATACATGTAATACTCGATGTATTAAATATGCGAATAGTCAGCCGTCCATGTGTCCTGCGACACGTGTCGGCACAGTTGTTAGTATATCCTTTACAATTCCCTTTAAACGACGCGTGGATAAAGTCTTTACCCGTAACGCGGGCTTTTAAAAGTATTTATTCATCGGGTACAGTTTTGACGATTTTACAGGACAATAAACATGTTCAATTAGATAAATGGATATTTCGTTTTTAATCGACGATCGAGGATGAGACACAGCGGATATTTTTTTCTGATGTTGCAATAAAAACGTCTCATCGGCGACAAATTATAGCGCGCGGCGGTGTCGGTGTCTGAGAAACATAGATTTTATTTTACATGGCCTAATTGATAATAATGACCATAGGCCTAACATAAATTCATATTTTAAAAGTAGATTTAGACGGTATTTACTTGAGTTAATCAAAGACGATTCCCGTGGAACATATCATTTGCGTATCGCGTGATACGCCACAGTGTGTAAGCAAAATTTTAGAATTCAAACTGTTCATGTCACATACGTGTGTTTACAGGTCCATCTCTATTGCCATTTATTATTTTAGTAGAGGAGGCCATTTACATGTATATTAAAATTAGCATAGGCCAACTGCACGTAACAGATTCATATTAACTTAGAACATCTCTTATCATTTATTGAACATTCCAGGAGAGCATGATCTTGTTACATACAGATGTCTGATTGTGATATTTGGATACTGTATAACCAGAAATTTTCGCGAGGAAAAAATTTTGCGATTTTATTGTAAAACAGAGTGTCTTTATTTTCGCAAGTACAATTTTTCTCAATTCCCAAATTACAAGCGAATATGTACATATGATGTTACTGCTTTGTACCTTTCATTATTGAAGTTTCATTTAGGTCTGTGATAAGAGTACACTCAATTCACTCCTATTTGGGTTTAATTGGGAAAAGTAAAGCATGCCGCATGTACGATTAGAACGAAATGTTATACATATAACATATACCAATTTATGTTGTAACTTATCAAACACAATTTTCACGATTCCAAATTACTTGCGAATAAAGCAAAAATTAGTATCTCGCGAAATTTTCTGGTTATACGGTATTCATGAGAGGGGAGGATACCTTTTGATTGAGGTCAAGGTCACCCTTACTTTGATTGTTATAGTATGTATCAGTAGCTTGCAAATATGATACTTTTCAGGGAAGAACCCCATCACGTAATACAGGTCCCAAGATGGCTTCAGAGGGTGAATTCTATAGTTACATAGAGGCAACTGGTAAAAGAACAGGAAAGCAAGCTATACTTGAGAGTGGATATTTACCAAACGGTAAGGACAAGGAACCAATCGATGATACAATGAATAAAGGTATCCCATGTACAATAGTGCATTTTTCAATGCCTGGCAAGGTACTATATATATTTTATGAAAGGTTATAATGCCCACTGTTCAGAAATAATAATTTTGGGGCCAGAAAAACAAAGGGGAATAACTGATGAAGCATTTAAATTGTCTATTTTCTCTATATAACATATGCAAACTAACAAAGTTGTACAAGAGTTTTTCCCCTTTGATTTTTAAGACTTTGGAGTCTTATATCTCTACTCAGTGCATCATTACCTTTCAGAAAATATATAGATTATAGTACCTTACCAGGCATAAAATTTACCAAACTTTACAATGGAGATGATTCAAACAGTATGTAAAATGACTCGTATTGTACAATGGATACCTTAAATGTGTCTCTCAAAAAGAAATTGGAACAGAGATGTGAACAATTGCATGTGCATTTGATTTTCTGATGGATTTATATTCCCTGGAGCAAATTGCCATACATGTAGTTTCATAGAAGTCAAATTGATAAGTGATAGAGAATACAATTCTGCTTGTGTTATAAATACACATACATAAACGTGGACGGTGGTTGTTTTCGTTGGAAGAAAATTTTGAGATTATAACATCAAGATGTTAAACTTGAGGAAATATTCAACATTAATGTCTCTGCCTTTGTAAGAATGCACCTGGGTTATTTTCATGTAGGGCTAAATTTCGCAAAAATAATCCCAACAAAAAATATTCCACATTTACAGTCATACTAATATTGTCTTGTGTTTTTATTTCTCTTTACAGACTATTTGTGTCTGCATTTTATGTACAGCATGTACGGTAGTGGTATGGGAGAGTTGAGTGTAGAACAGGAATCGGCAGATTTCCCTAATCCTGTATTCTCTATGTCTGGTAACCAAGGGGAAGGTTGGCATCAAGCAGTTGCTGAGCTGATCCCACTGAAAAATTCAAAGGTACATGTATATCATTATATATCAAAGTGTTTGATTTGTTTAATTTGTTCAATTTTTAGCTCGCTGGGAACGAAAAAGTCCAGAGAGCTAATGCCATACCCTCGGCGTCCTCATTGTCGTCGTCCGTAGACAAAACTTTAACCTGAGCTATATCTCTTGAACTATAAGGGGTAGGGCTTTGATATTTCACATGTAGATACTTTGTGACAAGACCTTTCATTTGAGACCATGACCTTTGACCTAGTGACCTTGACCTTGGACTTTGACCTTCTTTTCAAAAACTTTAACCTGGTTTCTGACAAAAACCTGTATAGGCGAGCTATGTAATCTTTGATTACCCTATGTTTTGTGTAATATATTAATTCAGGAAGTACATAAAATAACGGTACAAACTGACCCTCCAAACTCTTAACAAATCATACAATTTGATTTTTTTTAATTGTGACATCACAGATGTTTCGTGGCGTAGCGATAGAATTATTGCCATGTTTATTACAAGGTTGTTTAATACTAGACTGTGGAAATTGAGCAAGACTAAGGTCATACAAAATTAATGTTTAGTTTGACGGGCACTTTTTAAGAAAAAAAAGTGAGGGAGGCAGGTTTTTTTTTTTTTTTTTTTTTTTTTTTGCAAACGTGAAATATGATGAATGTACATTTTTTGTAATTTATCTTTAACCAAATTTCTAATTCAAGTGTTTTGATGCTGAAAATACAAAATTAAAACTTAAGTATAGTATGAAGTGGTAATGTTTAGTACATTGATTAACAAGATAACCCATAAAAAGATAACCCAACGTCTTCCCGTAATATACTTATTGCATTTCCAAACCTGAAGTTTGCTAGATATTCTGTGATTTGGTCACACTTATTATATGTATCATATGACAGACGATGTCCTATGGCAGACCAGTATGAAGATGTAGACTAAATACATGTATGGTGTGCATCTTATTTATGCTAAAAAGGATCACCAATCTCTAACCGTTGCCCTGTGTAAGGTTAAAACTTCAAATGACGTTAACATTTTGTGAACTACTTTCAGGTGCAACTAAGTGAGTGAAACTCGTAATTGTTGCTCAGTGCTTAGACCGAAAATTTGACCCTTGTCGCCGTCAAAAGAGTAGGGAAAATACAAAGAAACATGTCCAGGGATTGGGACGGCCCATTCTGATAGAAAATGGCCCATAAAATCGGCAACTCGCTGCGCCCTGGTGCCATTATTCTACGGCGTCCATTTTTTTTTTTTTTAATCTATTAAAAGTTATGTTCTCGTATCTACGTTGTAACGTAGATCTACACCAGGAGCAGTAAAACGGAGATCACAGCTTTCTGTACATTGCCAGTCAGAACTCTAAGGCACAAAATTCTTCTGTTCACTGACAATTGAAAGGTCCTTTGCTATTTTGATACAATATTGATTTTTCTCCGACATCTGCGCCCGAGATTTAAATCTCCAACGTCCACTTACGTATCTTATCTACGTTAAGGTACTTGTGTATGCGTTCGTCCGTAAAATTATCATGTCATTTTTTAAAAGTGGTCAGTCAATGGGTACAAATTTGTACAAAATGTCTTCCCTAATATCAACAAAGCTGAAAATGAAGCTGCCCATCCGTGGACACAAAAAATTTAGGAAAGGTGGCTGAAAGTTTGGTCTTGGCTGTTCTGTGATCCATGCAAAAAATGTACTGTAAATTATTCATTGGAAATGGTCAAATTGGGAATCTCGCGACAAAAAAATGTGCTAATGTCTGATGCATAATGCATGCATATGCATAGCTTTTCGAAAATTGATCATTTTTGGAATGGCCCTTTCGTGAGGAAAGATGGCCCATTGTTTTTGAGAATGGCCCATTAAAGTCCAAGTGGAAGGGACCGTCGTCCCATTGAGCAAGTTTGCCTCCCCGATCACAGCATGTCTGACAATTTAGTTTGAATTTTAACAACGATTACACAAGGGTATCCTGATCGATTCGTCATCCCTTTTTCACTGTCGGACTTTTTTGAATTTCTATCCCTCGGAAAGTTTGAAGTATCTGCGATGTGCTTAGGGTTTAGTTGACTAGTTTATCCGAATCGAAATTAGGATTGTTTAGTATTAAAGCCCCTCCCTCGATCCCGTCACCGGCGTTCCCGGCTGATCAATCTGACGTAAACTGTGAGTTCTAAAGCCCCTGTCACACCTACACGTTCTGGCATGGCGTTCGCACTACGACCACCAGAATTTTACGAAACGTGGCGTGAACGTAGTAAAAACGCGGGGAACGTAGTAAGAACTCGCTGATACGTATTGAGGTCGTAGTAAGGACGCCGGCGAACGTGCCGGTACGCCGAGCCACCACGACCGTTTTGAACTGTTCAAAACAGTCGTAGTGAGGACGCGCTGATGACAGAACGTGTTAAGGACTACTTGCGAACATATTGAGAACTTCGTGAACGTATTGGAAACGTGTCGCGAACGTAGTAGGGCATTAGTACGGACGGTTAAAACTTTTACATATAATCATATGGAGATCGTCACGTCTCTGCCGTCCTTACCACGTTCTTGGTTTTAGGGGTCGAAAAAATCAAAATGGACCTCGTATAAACAATTTATCCTTTGAACGTGTCATGATCGTAGCATGAACGCAGTAAGGACTTCGAGAACGTAGTAATAACGCCGTACGATCGCTACACAGACGCCTTCGTCGTAGTATGAACTCGGGGCCGATCGTAGTGCGAACTTGACTAAACGTATTAAAGACGGGAAGGACGCGCTACTAACGTGTTACGGACGCTAAAGGTCGTGTTGCGCACGTATTGGAGTCCTCAATTATTCTTTCGGAAAGCCCTTCCGGGTGAAAAATGCCACGTTCTCACTACATTCATGAAAAATTTCAAGGACTTCAAGGACGTAGGAAGTGACAGGGGCTTAAACAAAAACGTTTTCAAATTTCTAATAAATTAGATAATTTAATAAAGAATAATGCTCTTGCAGATTATCACAACAGAGTCAAGTATCATTTTACGTTACGTTACCTCGTCCGTGATATGAAATATACGCGTGGTCGCGATTACCGTACAAACAACAATTGAATACGGCAGCTCGGGTAAATAATACTATTTTATGTAAACAAGTATTGAGTTACAGCTTTACAATTTATATATTTAGTGAAGTAAAGAATATGTAAACAAACAATTTGTATTAGCACGAAGATGTTCAATTGACTACTTTAAAATTATGGTAAAACACGCGATAAAAATCGGAAATGCGGCGGGTTTTTAGGCAATGCGGCGGTGCTCGTCAAACGAAATCTTAATTTTTTTGGCCTAATTACAATAAGCCTGTTGCTTCACTTGACTTAGCTGTGAAATGGGTACTATTATTGCTAAGGAATAAACCTGTGAGAGACCATCAGGGGGAGGATTAAAACCCTCTAGTCTGCTTGTGCTACTCACTCTTTGTAACCAGGAATAAGCACTGGCCTTATGAGCCAGACTCTAAAGCTTTAACTTAAAATCTGTAACATCACAATTATTTTTTGCCACATTGCATAAATTATAAACTTTACTTAAAAATAATCACAGAAACTTTAATTTTACAGTTGAAGATATTTGGAATAAGAGGTACACGATATACTAGTGATATAGCAATAGATGATATACATCTGGACACTGGCAAGTGTCTGTGCGCGTCCAACCCTTGTCAGAGTGGAGGAATCTGTACGCCCGACCCTGGATCCACCCTAGGATATTACTGTTCCTGCCCACCAGAATACACATCTGCAGACTGCTCTGTTTTAAGTAAGTTCAGATTATAAATTCAACATAGGTAATTCCGTTATACATGTAAATTTAGTGATTTCATCACGAGTGTCAATCTATAATTTTAATGATTCCATACCTACATCTTTTTAGCAGGACTTGACTTCAATTTAATGAAGGGCAGGTGGGCATCAGCGCATGTTTTCAGAGCTCTGCAATCAATTACTTATTATCTGATATCAATAAAACTTTATACAAATAGCCTATGCACTGAGAATGGACAAATTGATTTTTTTTGGCCGTAATTATGAAATTAATTACTTGTGCATGCATCATTTTATACACATTCATCCAGATCTCATTCTCACTGCGAGATTTGAGTTGCATTTCCCACTATGTACGTCCCCATTCATCATCAGATACCCACAGCCTACTGCCCTACAATTATAGGCCATGGGCGCAATTGTCCAGGAATTAAACTCTTTGCTAAAATTGTTTGGAATACGAAGGTTTCCCAATAGACTTTCCCACAGTATCTTGTGTAGTAGTATAACTGAAAAGATGCCATAGGTTTCCAATGGTCTCTGTTATAACTTAGTATACTTAAAGAAAAACAGCATGATCTTCTAGACATTCAACTGACGCTGTGACCAGTTTGGGACAGAGTTGTACATTTATCTGGAAATTTCCGCCTAACATTCTGTACAACAATGCATGTAATAAATGTGTAGCTCAAATTTAAATTCATAAAAAACTTATCATGAGGTAGAGTGGCCAATGATATAGGGCATAAAGGTCAAGGTTAGTGTTGTACATCGGAAGACTTTTCAAAATCGATTATCGGAAAATAATCGGAAAGAGTAAACCGATCGATTATTGATTTAAATCGGAATACAAAAGTGCATGAAAAATGGAACATAAAAGATAGAAAAATTGTATTTTTCTGCATAAAATTCAGAAACTTTGCTGAAAACAAAATATAAAGCATTCAATTTCAAAGTGTCTGCCTGTTTACATGCAAGACAACAAGTAACGGTTTATGTTACATGTGAAAAGAGGAAAATAAATACCTTTACACAAAATAACTTTCTTTCAGCGACAATGGATTGTAGGAAAATGAAATCGATAATCGGAATCGAAAGAGGTTTAGCGATCGACAATCAATTGTCGGCGACAATTGGTTCATCACTAGTCAAGGTCTCTTTTCTTTTCATTTTTAGCTATTGCTTTAAACTCAAACTGCTGCAGAAATTGCATGCCATGCCATGTGCGTACTTGTTTACATATTCTCTACTTTAGTATTGAATTTTTTCAGTTGATTCAAATATGCATTGCGGATTTGAACAGGATACATGTCAGTTTCATCAAAGTACATACGACGATTTTGATTGGACAAGAAAATCTGTAAGTTTATTCATTGATAGCCAGTCACTACAGACATGATTTAATTACGTGATTTTTCACGGAAAGCCTGGACAACAACAGTCCAAGAAAATACTGGAAACAGTGATATTACTAAAAACAATAATATAACTTAAATTGGAGTTATCTTTCTTGGAAATTTATCTCTTTATATTACTGTAAGCAGTAAAACTATTTAGATTGTCAGTTCGCTCTTATACCAGTGGATTGAGGGAGAAATGAGAGCGATTAGGAGTGCATCTCATTCAAATGTACACTGAAAAATTATTCAAAACACCAAGAAAATTTTTTTCCTTAACATCTTTGAAGAATATGTGATATCGGAAGAAAAAGTGAAAGTAGGCTTCAAATGGACATTATTTTCACTTTTCAAGGAACAAAATTGTTCATATATCATTAATTTGTTGTTGAATGAAAGAATTGTATGATATGGTATGTGCTTGTAGCTTTAAAAGTTCGCTTTATCTATATTACAGAAAGATGTAATATAGAGTGGCAACATAACTGTTTTCAATAATATCAGGAATTATTGTTAGCAGTAATATTACAGTTTTAAGTAATATTACTGTTTTTAGTATTCTCCTAGACTGAACAAGTACCTTAATACTCTAAAGACCCTTTCACGCTAATGTTCATTCAGTTCACTTTTGGTAGGATATTTTTGCCCACCAGAACAATCAAATGACATCATTCATGACGGTATATTGTATGAATTTGAGCGGAATGATGTCATTTGATTGTTTTGATGGACAAAAATGCCGTTCAAAGGGACAAAGTAAACCAGATGGACATTAGTGTGAAAGGGTCTATTGTAAAATTGCTTCATGCAAAAATATTGCATTGAATTCTTTATTATTTTGCATTATACATTATTAATCCTGTTCATAGAATCCTTTCTAGAGGTTATAATCTTGTATATTTGATGAAAGCTATAGCTGTAGTCGTAAGTATTGTATTCCTGAAGTTCTGACAAACATTTTTCAGGGACGTACCAGAACGTCAGGAACGGGGCCTGGCAGAGCTAGTAATGGTGAATACTATCTTTACATCGAGTCATCAAACAGAAAGAAGGGAGAGAAGGCAATATTGGAATCGTATAGTAAAATAATGGGTAATGCTTGTTTATGTCTTTTTAAAAGAAAAATACAAATTATATTATGCTTGTAAGTATGATATGCATTTGATATGTATAATGTTTACTTTAGCCATAATTTCTTGTTACACATGAGTATTGAGAAGAGATTTTTGAAACAACTTTATTTGTTTAGTAGGTTGTGACCACTTGTATGTTGATCGTTCAGAACTTGCATGTGGAGAATTCAATTTGAAAATGCAAATCTTAATGGTGTTACATGGTTTCCATATTGCGTCTTTTCTGAAAACAGAATGTTACATTTTGGAAAGTATCTGGCTATGACATCATTAAATTGATGTGGTAACATCAATTTGGTGCTGTTATTTCCATGAGTTTTCCATTCAATTAATTAATTATCTATTTCCATTAAATTGATGTGGTAACATCAATTTGGTGCCATTATTTCCATGAGTTTTCCATTAAATTAATTAATTATCTATTTCCATTAAATTGATGTGGTAACATCAATTTGGTGCCATTATTTCCATGAGTTTTCCATTAAATTAATTAATTATCTATTTCCATTATTTCCATGAGTTTTCCATTTAATTAATTAATTATCTATTTCCATTAAATTGATGTGGTAACATCAATTTGAATTGATGTGGGAACATCAATTTGGTGCCATTATTTCCATGAGTTTTCCATTAAATTAATTAATTATCTATTTCCATTAAATTGATGTGGTAACATCAATTTGGTGCCATTATTTCCATGAGTTTTCCATTAAATTAATTAATTATCTATTTCCATTAAATTGATGTGGTATTATCAATTTGGTGCTGTTATTTCCATGAGTTTTGGGAAGGTTCCCATAGAATTTGATGACATCACAATTTGTTTACATCAGAAATCTTCCCAAATGGGCAGTAACTCTCTTTATTGAAAATACTGAATATTATACTTAAGAAATTACTGTCTTACTTTTGCTGTTCATTGGTGTATAATTCTTTGCGAATTTGTACATGATCAACCGTATACACCCATCAAGTAAGACAGTCATTACATATAATATCTACATTTATTCTAATTATCAGTTATTTCTATTTGCATGTACATCACACATTTTGCCTATAACAGCATCAAATGTATTTTAATGTTGGTAAATTCTCCCTACATGCAAAACTTGAAAGTGACGTCACAATAGCAACCCAAATTATTGGAATATAAACCTAGTTGCCTAAGGGCGTTTAACACAATTGCCTAACAAGCGTTTAACACAGGGAATCTATTAGGCCATATAAAAAAAAAATCCTGGTTCTCAGACACCGCCGCGCGCTCAAAATTCCTCCTGACGAGACGTTTTTATCGTAGGAAGGGAAAAAAGTAGCCGCCGCCCGCCAGATTTCTCATGCTGATAAATATAATTTTCTATTAATTTTCTGAACAGATAATTCGTCAATAGATAAATTTTGTAAGTATATTTGACTTTAATTCACGCTACCAGTCCGTGCGTAAGTAAACAATCGCGTTACAATAACATTTGTCCAAGTATTTACGGTACCTGGTCATCTAAGGTCAGATCGTACAAGCGCATGTACGTTAAATACCTGTATATGTGTAAACACCTGTCTACCCCGAAGGGTGTTGAACGGAGACAAATAGCCTTCACCGGTAGCGGTGCGGTCAAGCATGAAATTGATCTGTCACTTTTGACAGGTGAAGGGGGAAGTAAAATCTTCTCGAATAGGTTTATTCTAACGGTAAATTTCAATGGTCAGTTCAGTTAATTGATACATAATACGGCTGTCAATCCTAAATCTTTCAATCGTACTATGGATTATTTTGTAATCGGTATCTAATTCAAGTCATTACAATAATAATTACCGAGCGGGCCGTTTCTTTGATATTTTTAATTTGGGAGAAAACATCGGCGAAATTTCGATTTTTTTAATGCGTATTATTTACTAGATTAGAATTTTTTCCACGATTTTCAGCGCAATTTTTTGCCTGCATGATATCTACTCTTGCGGACTTTTTTTCGGACGATTACGGTACTGTACTTTGTTATTGTACACAAGATGCAAAATGGCGATCGGGGGGGGGGGGGGGGGGGGGGGGGGGGGGAGGAACGAGTGATTGTCAGCTTGAAGGTGAATTTTAAAATTGCAGACTGGGCTGAAGCATTCTTGGCACTGTAAAAATGAGAAGAGTTGAGTATGGTGAACATTTACAACAAATATAGTCACTATAGATCACAGTCTCTATAATATCTGAATAAAAAATTGTGCTTAAGTAGTTTTCAGAAAATAAAAACAAAAAATAAAAACCCTACCTACCTACCCATATTTTTTAGATCAATTGTCTGAGAACCAGAAATTTTTTTTTGCATGGCCTTAGTAATGTAAATATTATCTGATTTTCAATTTGAATTTTTAGTTACATATATTTCTTATTAGAAAATAACAAAGGAAGATAAGAAAAATCTTGTATTTTTGACAGGGTCTAACTGTGTAGTCATGGAGTATCATATGTTTGGAAAAAATGTTGGAGAACTTAACATCAGTATTTCAAATGACACAAGCGGACCAATTGCTCTTTGGACTCGCAAAGGGAGTTTGGGTAATTCCTGGAAGACAGGAGCTGTTCAAATTAACTCCCCTACACCATACAGAGTAAGAATATTGCCTTAATTTAGATGTATTCCTTTTGCTCAACTTAAAAAATGAGAATTCTTATGTGAAGAAGTGATATGGGTTATTTACTTTAAAGTGTTGCAATGCAGAAGTCTCAGTCAGCATGTTTGGCAAGCCATAATATTTTTTTAGGGGGGGGGGGGGGTAAAAAAAAATAATAATCTGGACCCGGCACCATGAACTAAGAATTGACTTAAGTCAAATTCTTGAAATACGATACCGGTATATAACAAATGAGTGAAAATTTGAAATATCAAGCTCATCCATTCTATTCTACTCTGAAAATAGACAAATTCTATGGATAAGTTCAAGTAATCACTTATATTATAATTAGACAAAAGTAAACTGAAATTTGGACTTAAGTCAATTTTTATGCCCCCCTTCGAAGAAGAGGGGACATATAGGTTTGCCGCTGTCGGTCGGTCTGTCGGTCGGTCTGTCGGTCGGTAGGTCTGTCGGTCGGTCCGCGACATCAGTTTCCGTTCAATATCTCTGGAATGGATTCACATATTGAAATGAAATTTTGTATACAGACACATCAAACAAAAATCTAGGTCAAGTTCATTTTTGGGTCCGATCAAAAAAAATTTGACAGAGTTATGCCCCTTGCATTTCGAAAAATACCAAAATTTCAGGGTTTCCGTTCAATATCTCTGGAATGGATTCACATATTGAAATGAAATTTTGTATACAGACACATAAAACAAAAATCTAGGTCAAGTTCATATTTGGGTCCGATCAAAAAAAATTTGACAGAGTTATGCCCCTTGCATTTCGAAAAATACCAAAATTTCAGGGTTTCCGTTCAATATCTCTGGAATGGATTCACATATTGAAATGAAATTTTGTATACAGACACATAAAACAAAAATCTAGGTCAAGTTCATATTTGGGTCCGATCAAAAAAATTTTGACAGAGTTATGCCCCTTGCATTTCGAAAAATACCAAAATTTCAGGGTTTCCGTTCAGTATCTCTTGAATGGAGTTACATATTGAAATGAAATTTTGTATACAGACACATCAAACAAAAATCTAGGTCAAGTTCATATTTGGGTCCGATCAAAAAAATTTTGACAGAGTTATGCCCCTTGCATTTCAAAAAATACCAAAATTTCAGGGTTTCCGTTCAATATCTCTTGAATGGAGTTAAATATTGAAATGAAATTTTGTATACAGACACATCAAATGAAAATCCAGGTCAAGTTTGTATTAAGGTCCGATCGAAAAAAATTTGACAGAGTTATGCCCCCTGCACTTTGAAAAATACCAAAATTTCAGGGTTTCTGTTCAATATCTCTTGAGTGGAGTTACATATTGAAATGAAATTTTGTATACAGACACATAAAATGAAAATCTAGGTCAAGTGTATATTTGGGTCCGATCAACAAAATTTTGACAGAGTTATGCCCCTTGCATTTCGAAAAATACCAAAATTTCAGGGTTTCCGTTCAATATCTCTTGAGTGGAGTTACATATTGAAATGAAATTTTGTATACAGACACATCAAACAAAATTCTAGGTCAAGTTCATATTTGGGCCTGATCAAAAAAATTTTGACAGAGTTATGCCCCTTGCATTTCAAAAAATACCAAAATTTCAGGGTTTCCGTTCAATATCTCTTGAATGGAATTACATATTGAAATGAAATTTTGTATACAGACACATCAAATGAAAATCCAGGTCAAGTTCGTATTAAGGTCCGTTGAACAAAATTTTGACAGAGTTATGCCCCCTGCACTTCGAAAAATACCAAAATTTCAGGGTTTCTGTTCAATATCTCTTGAGTGGAGTTACATATTGAAATGAAATTTTGTATACAGACACATCAAATGAAAATCTAGGTCAAGTGTATATTTGGGTCCAGTTCAACAAAATTTTGACAGAGTTATGCCCCTTGCACTTCGAAAAAAAACCCAAAATTTCAGGGTTTCCGTTCAATATCTCTTGAGTGGAGTTACATATTGAAATGAAATTTTGTATACGGATACATCAAATGACAATCTAGGTCAAGTTCTTATTTGGGTCCAATCAACAAAATTTTGACAGAGTAATGCCCCTTGCACTTCGAAAAATACCAAAATTTCAGGGTTTCCGTTCAATATCTCTTGAGTGGAGTTACATGTAGAAATGAAATTTTGTATACAGACACATCACATGAAAATCTAGGTCAAGTTCATATTTAGGTCCGATTAAAAAAAATTGGACAGAGTTATGACCTTTGCCATGTGAAAAATACCAAAACTTCAGGGTTTCTGTTCAATATCTCTTGAGTGGAGTTACATATTGAAATGAAATTTTTATTACAGACACAATTCAAATGAAAATCTACTAGGTCAAGTTCATATTTAGGTCCGATTAACAAAATTTTGACAGAGTTATGCCCCTTGCACTTCGAAAAATACCAAAATTTCAGGGTTTCCGTTCAATATCTCTTGAGTGGAGTTACATATTGAAATGAAGTTTTGTTTTCAGACACATCAAATAAAAATCTAGGTCAAGTTCATATTTGGGTTCAATCAAAAATTTTTATGCCCCCTTTGAAGAAGAGGGGACATATTGCTTTGCCGCTGTCTGACTTTCTGTCTATCAGTCCGTCGGTTGGTCCACGACATCAGTTTCCGTTCAATACCTCTGGAGTGGATTCACATATTGAAATGAAATTTTGTGTACAGACACATCAAATGAAAATCAAGTATAAAGTTGTGACGGACTTTAATCACAGAAGGGGTAGGGGGGCATTAATGTTTTACAAACATGACTTTTAACTTGTTAAATTTATGGTGCCGGGCCCAGGAAAGACTGAAAGTTAATTTATCAAATAAGTTTGCAATATAACCAAAGAAATGAAGGGAAAGCTTGTAACATAGTATTTTGAATCACCATTTGTAGATTCTTGTATCAGCCAGTGTTGGTTCCTTAGGCAGTGGGGACATAGCCATAGATGATTTAGAGGTCATACAGGGAACTTGTGGTGAGTATAAGTCAGTGTATTCTTTTTGATATGCGAGTCATTTGTAGCTTTATGGGAGAAGCCACTATAAAAGTTTCCCAGAGTACACATGATATGCATTATATAAAGGACAGAGCCTAGATATTTTACATGTGGATACTTCATGACGAAATCATTAATATTGACCTTGTATCGCAAAAACTTTAATCTGAACAATATCTTTTGAAGTATGAGGGATAGAGCGTTGATACACGTATTTCACCGTACCTAGATGTTTGACTTAGTGACCTTGACCTTTGACTTTTGCATAAACATTTTAAAACTTCTATAGAACTATGAGGGATAGGGCTTAGATACATGTATTTCATAAATGAATACCTCATGACCATGCCTTTCATTTCTAACCTTGACTTTTGTATTTAAGTGACCTTGAAGTTTGATCTTCTTTTCAAGAAATTTAACCTTGGCCATATCTTACTATTTCATAAATTGACATTTTACTACGCAAAACCCAATTTGCAAGTAATTTTCTCTACTCACAAGTTTTTTTTTTATTCTCTGCGCAACTTTGTTGCCGATGTTGGGCGAGTTGAATGAGTGGGTCTTTGAAAGCTTGTGGACAATCTACAGTCTTTTACTTCTGATACTCATTAAACTTAGCATGTGTGTTGCCAATGGTGGGAGATTGAAAGTTTATCATAACATCTTGAAGATATAACTTTGAATTAGACTATATAGTTTGGGGTTATAATTTGTACCTTGGGATCGTTCTAGTATTCAAATTTTTAAAAACAACTTTTCAGGCTGTGCCTCATCTCCATGTTTGAATGGAGGGACGTGTTACGATGCTTCCGGAACCATTGATTGTCAGTGTCCCTCAGGTTATACGGGTTTAACATGTGAAACGTTAGTAGCTGGTGCCTACAGATGTGATTTCTCTGATCCAAACAACTGCTTCCTGAAAAATACCAGAGGAGATGACTTTGATTGGTCCTTTGGTGTGAGTATAATTATACAATTGTCACTTGACAGAATTACATGTTTTATTGTGTGGCGTTGTCCGACTGTTGGTCTGTCTCTTTGACATGGAGGAATTCGTAAGCAATAGGATCCTTAGATTTGCCATATAGGATTGATAGATAAATCTTTTTCTCTTCAACATTAATCATTATTAATCTTCTACTTATGGAACCAGAGGGGAATATAGTTTGTCAGAATAAGCTTGTCCGGGTCTTTTTTTTCACCGCATGCATGGATCTGAATAATACATGTGTTTCACAGAATTGTTGTACATGACCCAATGGAGTGTCATGACATTAATTCAAGGTCACAGTACATGTGAGTTGAAAAAAACTTGTATGGGCTGTATTTTTCTTCATTGCCTACATGGATCTGAATAAGATATCACGGAACCTAGAACCCAAGAATTTGTCATGACCTTGATACAATGTCAAACCCAAGGATTTGCCATGACCTTGATACAAGGTCATAGGTAAAAAGACAACATCAAAGTACTTTGGAATTGAAAAATCTTGTCCTGGCAAAAACTTTTTGATTCTTGGATTGATTTCAATATTTCAGACAAAATAAGGACCAAAGAGTATCGAACTGAGGTCAAGATTTGGAGATTTAAAACGGATCAAGTTTATGCTAAATTTTGTACAGAGTGTTCTAGGTAGAGAAGCTCGACTTAGATTTGTGCAGGGAGGGAAATATATTGCTTGGAAATCAAAAGCTTGGTTTTAAGATAATAAGAGTATGCATGAGTAGGTTGTATAATACCCAAACTGTCACAATTCTACAATGGGTCCCTTATGACTTCATAAGTGTTCTAGTTTACAACATGTATTTGGTACTATCCATGTCTACATTTTATCAAAGATTATATTTGGTTGATATATACTGTACTTTTCTCAGACCAGCACACAGTCGTAAGACAGGTCCTCTTCCGCCACATGATGGTCAGTTTGCTTATATCGAGGCATCACATCCACGTAGGAGAGATGATGAGGCCATCTTTATTATAGATATAATATTGTTTATACTATATTTGTTTACAGACCAGCACACCCAGTCGTAAGACAGGTCCTCCTCAGCCACATGATGGTCAGTTTGCTTACATCGAGGCATCACATCCACGTAGGAGAGATGATGAGGCCATCTTAACATCTAAAGACACAAACATACCACCAGGTAAAACAGTATGAAATAATATTTAATTGATACATGTGTCTCTTTTAAAATGTAGAGATTGTATATTTCTTTTCGCTTTTTTAGTTAGGACAAATGCCATACCCTTGGCGTCGTTGGTGTCATCGTCTTTAGACAACTTTAACCTGAGCTATATCTCTTGAGCTATAAGAGGAAGGGCTTTGATATTTCACATGTAGATACCTTGTTGGGAGACCTTTCATTTGAGACCATCTTCAACTATAAGGGAAAGGAATTTTAAATTTCATGCAAATTCAGTTCAACCTGTTTTAAGGGAATGTGAAATCAAGGTCACATAAGACAGGTGGTCTCTTAATACAGGTTCATTTGGGAAATGCAAACTATGGTCTCTCAAAACAGGAAATCTCTTAGTACTGTGGGTTGCTCAAAGGCAGGCTTAACTGTATTTATTATTACCAAGACCTTTCAATTGAGACAGTGAGCTTGACCGTAACCTTTAACCTATTTTTTGATTACTTTTATTTGCTGGATTGCAAAGCAATTTCAATCTATGGATTGACAAAGTCCGTCCATCTGTCGTCGACATTTTGATTAAAATTTCTGGTTTAAGAAAAATATAAGGAACTGTTTGCTGTAGAATTATAATGTTATACGTGTAGGTTGCCCATGACAAGACCTTTCAATTTATGCCATAATATTTGGCCTAGTGACCTTGACCTTTGATTTTGACTTAGTCAAAGATTTTGGTTAAAGTTTCTTGTTTAAGCAAAATATTAGGAACTGTATGCAGTAGAATCATTATATTATACATGTAGGTTGCCAATGACAAGACCTTTCAATTTATGGTGTAACATTTGACCTAATGACCTTGTATATTTTACCTAGTTAAAGATTTGGTTAAAGTTTCTGGTTTTAACAATATCTAAGGGCCTGTTTGCAGTAGAATCATAATATTATACATGTAGGTTTCCAATGAAAAGACCTTTCAAAAAATGCCACAACATTTGACCTTGAATTTGACCTAGTTAAAGATTTTGGTTAAAGTTTCTGGTTTAGGTTGCCCATAAGACCTTTCAATATATGCCTTAACATATGACCATGACCTTTGACCTACTTAAAAGATTTCACTTTAGCTATATCGCTGTATTTAATAGAAATAGGGCTTTGATATTTCACATGAAGATTCCTTGTGATACATGATTTCACTTGATACTATAACCTTTAACCTAGTGACCCTGACCTAGTTACCTTCGACATTTTATGTTATTTCTCTCAAATCAACAAACAACATAAAGTTAGTCATGAAATATACAAGACACACCTACATTAATTATAGATTTGAGTTATATAGGTCCAATCATATGGACATTCTTTAACTTTTTACTAACAAAAACTTTGCAATCTGGCCATTACCGGCATTATGTCTTTAGCAGTGTTTTATTTTGCTGTATCTTTAGCTCTCTAAGGGATAGGACTAATATGAGATGCATAGACTCCTCTTGACAATACTTTTCAGCTCACCTCAACGGAGTTGAGTGAGCTAATGCTATAACCCCATGACAAAGTACTGATGCTACAGTAACCAAACTTGCACAAGTTATTCATCTTGGGATGCTGAGGGAAACCCATGCATCGGATGCTGCATCTGACCTACATTTTCCGCTTGAGTGATTTTGTTAATAAATTTAGGATAGCTCAGTGTGACTTGATTGGTTAAGAAGTTTGGGGTAGCTCAGTATCTGACAAAGTACTAATGCTACAGTAACCAAACTTGCACAAGTGATTCATCTTGGGATGCTGAGATGAACCCATGCATTGGGCACAGCATCTGACCTACTTTTTTCGCTTGAGTGATTTCGCTTTTAAAAAGCCAATATTGGGCAAAGTATAAATGCTACATGTTTGATCAAACATTCATAAAATAACCTTGACCTACTTTTTCCGTTTGAATGATTTTGCCTTTAAAATCCAATATTGAGCAAAGTATAATTCCTCATGTACCAAACTTGCATATTGGATGTATCTTTGATCAAACATTCATAAAATTACCTTGACCTACTCTTTTAGCTTTAGTGATTTTGCCTTTAAAAGCCAATATGAGCAAAGTATAAGTGCTACAAGTACCAAACTTACATGTTGGAATTATCCTTGATCAAACTTTCATCTAATGACCTTGACCTATTTTTCCACTTGAATGATTTTTCCTTTTAAAGCCAATATTAAGCAAAGTATAAGTGCTACATGTACCAAACTTGCATATTAGATGTATCATTGATTAAGTTTTCATAAAATAACCTTGACCTACTTTTTCCTCTTGAATGATTTTGCCTTTAAAAACAAATATACATGTACTAAGAAATATGTTTAAATTGAATTTTTCTGCCATGAGGTGAGCTTCGTAATCTGTGATTACCTATGTTTGGATTTTAAAATTTATTTGATTTTTGACTAAAACCTGCTATGATGAGCTTTGTAATCTTTGATTACTCTATGTTTAATTGTTGAAATATAACCCTTTCACATTAACTGCAGTACAGAATTGTAAGCTCGGTTCTGGAGGACAAACAATAGATTGCACATGCACCATGCAGTGAAGTCAACTTATTGACAGACAGTATATTATGTGCAGAACAAATGAGACAAGATTGCTCTCAAAACATCTTTTAACAATCAAATGTTGTCACTGGTCATGTACAATCTAAATTTGTGTTTTCCGAAACTGGGCTCCAAATTCAGTACCACAGATGTGAAAGGGTCTGTATAGTATGAAAACAGGAAAATATTAAAATTCCTTCTCAAAGTTTAATTCCGGTATTCTAAAAATTTTTAATTATTATCCAAGGTCAGAAGCTGTACCCATAACCTTGACCTTAGAGTTGGACTTTTTCTTCAGGAGTTTCGGCTATTTTAATGACACCCATGTAGATTCTGTCAGGGACTTTATTTACTGCATTTCAGAAACATCTCATTTCAATTTTCCTATGTATATATCTATACACAGGTGACTACTGTCTGCAGTTCTTATACAACATGTACGGTCAAAGAATGGGAAGTTTGAGTGTTGTGTTAGGAACATCTGGCAAGGAGTTGTGGCGGGATGAAGGGGATCAAGGAACAGACTGGCACTTGACTAGAGTGGACATACCCTTTACTGCTAAGGAAGAGGTTTGTGTTTTCTTCATCACATGTAGGTCTTTATTAGTGATACGTTAAGCTTTTGAAAGATTTTGTCTAAATAATTTCCATACCCTCCTAAAAGATAAGATGGCAAGATGCATTATAAGCATTGTCCAGTCTTCCTGTCTTTCCATCCATCAATCTTGTCATCGCTATTATTGATTAGGGTTTACTTAATAAACAGTAGGTGGCAAGTTTGACCATGATGGGTTACATATCGGAAGAAATTTACTTATTTACTATGGAAATAAGCAGTATGTGGCAAGTTTGACCATGATAAGTTACATATTGGAAGAAATATTCAAAGTGCAATAGAATTTTTTAGCCCCATCTTAAATTGAAATTGTCACCCAGAACATAAAGGCATGTGTCATAACTTTGTGTCAAGGTCATATAATGTGCAAAAAGGGTCATTGTCAGTGCAAAAGGATTTTTAAAAGTCCTGTCCTTGCAATAAGCTATTCACTTATTTTTTCTGTCAAGTTTTCCATAAACTCTAATTTAAACTTGGACAACATCAAGGTAATTAAATTAGCATTGAAAATACCAAATCTAGAAAGAGTTTTGTCTATATGATATAATTTGATTGCCTTAACTTACAGCCATAAAACTGAAACTTGATTTACAACTAATCAAAGTCTATTGAATGACAAATCTTTCATGACAATTGTTTATCAAATTTTCAAAGTGAGGTTCGCTGACAGTAGTTTAAAAATGTCTGAAACATAAGAAATCATTTCAATAAGATTATCTTTCTCAAATAATTTTGAGATTTTACCCTTCAGGACAGAAAACCTTGTTTTGACCTCCTTTTCCAAAACTTTTTGTGAAAAAATTTTATTTTGGAGTTTTGAGGGAATTTGTATTGATGGCTAATTGCTTAGTGTTTTAAGAGGTTGAAAATGGTTGTATTGAGTTGTTGAAGATACCATGTATTTTGATGTGTAACTTATATTGCAGTTAGAGATAATTGCTGAAAGGGGTCGATCCTACAAGAGTGATGCTGCTATTGATGAAGTCATATTGTCTCCAGGTCAATGTATCCAAAACTCCATTAGATAAAACACAGCAGACTCCGGGAGTGTTCACCACATTGGTAAGCATATAGTATCATTTGTGTACAAATGGCAACGTACAATTTCCTTTAAGCCATAGTAATTAGATATTTTGTTTTACGCCCAGAACAGGCATGAAACACCCAAACACATTTTCACTATGACCAATGGGAAGGAAGACTGGAAGAAAGAAGGAAAAGTGAAATGGATAATTCTGACCTCTTCTTTTGAAAAGAATATTTTAAAAGATCATCATTATCTCCTGAGATTCAAGATCATGTAATGAGATGTAGTTTGATTTTGAATAAACTTCTTGGGATTTTTGAGGGGGGGGGGACAAGAAAAACATATTTGTGGGTTTTTTTTTATTCCTTTGCAATTTTCCAAAAAAGTACCTGCCAACAGATGTTAAACAAAAATTTTCATTACTGTGACCTCAGCTATTTGTAATAGCAATTCAGAGCTAATACCAGTCTCGAGTGTTCAGTTTTGCAAAACAGTTTTTAAAGAGCGTACCTTCGTATTTTGTATCATTTGTGGCAGATGTATTAGATTTCATGGAATGATTTGCTGCCATAAGTATAAAGTTTTAAAGCCATTTAAGGTAGCTCATACCTCTGGTCATGAGAGCTTATATTCTCCCAATGATAACTTTTTAGGAATTTTCTTGCTTATCATCTTTGAACCTTTTATAAAAACTTTTCAAATAGACCCTAGATTGTAGGGATATCTTTATTGTCTATAAATTCAAATGACCACAACTGTAATACTATACCCTATGGAAAAATTAAAAAAATCACATTTTTTACTTTATAGAAACATTTTTTAACCAAAAATATATTTGAAGCCTGTATAAGCTTTACACATTGTGCAATAATATGAAAAGAAAATATGGGGTATCCATAATTTTCCCCGATTTTAGACAAGAGTTAAAATCTACCTTAAAAATATATAATTATACTTTGAGTATGATGAATGAATTTTTCTTGGCAGATCAGTCAGTCGTCAAGCGGGACTTGAAGACAGGTGCGGAAAATGTAACCCATAGCAGATGAGATGTGAATGGTTGGTGATCAATTGCTGTTGATAATATAGACAGTATTAATTTTTGTAAAAATTTTTGTATGAAATAATGAAGAAAAGTAAAGGGTATGGATCTCGACATTGTCTGTTTCTATTATTGTCACACCTGACATGAGGGTCAGTTTAGCTCACCTGAGCTGAGGGTCATTAGCTCAGCTTATTAGCCCATCTGTGCTGGAGGTCCAACTTAACATCACTTTTAGGAAATATTCAAGATCTTACTGTACTAAGGTTGTGGTCAAGTTTGTCTACATGCTTTACACTGAATTTCACCAAACATTACAAAAGGCTATTAATCAAAGTAAAAGTTTGTGATTTTACAACAAATTTAACTGCCAAACATGGCCGCCAAGAATTTTGATAACTGCAGCTGTTGCATTTTGGCCTTTGATAGTAGCCTTTAAAAAATGGAAACTTGTCACTGGCAAATCCACATATAAACCAAACGGAAAGCTTCTCCACAATGTTATCACATTGTAGGTAATGCTGATGCAAAAATGGCTTTCAAAATAGTTTGAAAAGTAAATCCAAGTGAAGTCACAATCATTGACTGATTAATTTTAGTGGAAAACTAGAACTGACAAGGCAAGAGAGTCAATCATTTATTTTTAAAGCTCAAGATTTATGGAAGTTTCCTGATCATCATTTTAGTTTCTTTCAGGGAGTAATTGTTTCCTCTCCAAGCATTCCATATCAAACCCAACCAAGGCTTTAGTGGTTTTGATTTGTGGAAGTAAGGTCCGTTTAAATGACAGTCTATAAACAACCTGCAATAAAAGATTGAAAAAATATACATTTCTCACAAAAAGGGCATTGATGGTGATGTTTGAATTTGGCTTCTGCGTCATAGCAGTGTGAATTCAACTTATTGTATTGAGTCTTCATAGATCTGTTCCATATGAGTTAAGTGCTCTGCTGACTTTAGGGTATCATGGCCAAAAAACATTGATGATTGGAAGTTGTTTCTGTATTCCACATATCACCATGAAACTTATGTGCTCCGAACCTCCCCTCAAATCAAAGCAGTACCCATTTGATAATGGAGTCAAAAGGTCATGCGATTTCTGATTCCAAATGGTATCTGTATCGTATAAAATATGTTGTGAACCTTTTTATTATACCCTAATCAAAAAATGGTGGCGGTATATAGTGATGCACATGTCCATCCATCCAACCTGTGGTTTCAATCATGCGGCTCAATTTTGTGCAGAGTTATGTCCCTTGAAACTTGGAAATATGAGATTATACATGTATAATCAAAGTCTTATAAGCAGCATATACCTGTACATCCCTAAAAACTAATGGGTAACAACACCCCCTTCCTTTTTGTACATATCTTAAGTCTGTCACATACATATAAGCATGCATTTTCTAACATTAATCAAAATTTCGGACAGGAAACCGGCATTCAATATATTCTGAAATATTGAATGCAGTGAAAGCAATTTTTAATTTCTTGGAAGTTATCTTAAATGAATAATTTAAGTGATCTTTGTCCCTAACGAAAATTTTAAGAGATCTGATCAAGTTGATGAGTTGAGAGCATTGATGGACACCCAGAAATATTTCCGGGGAAAATGATAGAAATACCTGCAGTAGGAAACTTCATGAATTTGTCCATATTCTTGTTTGGTAAGCCGAGTTGCAAAACTCGGCTCTTAATTTGATGTGAGACGGACAGGCGTCAATAATTGGTTTCCGGACTATAAGTCGAGTAGGATACATGCTAGTGCAATGAAACTTCATACACATACTCACCATGAGTCAAAGATGACCCCTTTGATTTTGAGGTCAAGGTCACAGTACAACGATGTTTGAAAATTGTTTCCGGGTGATATATTCCGGGTGTATTGCACCTAGGATCATGAAACTTGCCAGAAATGTTTCCCAAGAATCAATGATAACCCCTACTGATTTTGGGGTCAAAAGGTCAAGGTCATAGTACTCCTGTGAACGAACTTTTCTTCCGCGTAATATTTCTTCCTTCTGGAAGATTTATTATTATAACGAAACGTTTCAGGACGTTTTATTATAGAATATATTTTTTCCTTGTTCACAATACTTTTTCCATAGACTTTTGGGTAAGTGAAAAAAGAGTAAAACATCAATAATTTTCATAACAACGTTTCCGTCTATATAGACGGAAATGTCGTTATGAAAATTGTTGATGTTTTGCTTTTTTTCACTTACCCAAAGGACTGCTTTCTGTTTAAAACAGAAGAAATATGTGATTATCATGTATAATAATTTTCCGTATATGCTTCAAACACATGAATGACTGATTTACGGATATTCTCTCATAATTCAAACATTTCAATGATTACAGTTAGCTTCGGGAATAAATATTACTTAACAAAATTCTGTGGAATCACATTTTCAATCTATACACTACATAATTTTAAAAATTTATTATTTCTTACTCTGAATTCTATTTGTAAATAAGTTCATTACAATATTTTTCCAATGACAATTATTATACACATATATGAAATCCTTATTGGATTTTTTGTTATGTAAGATTTTTCCATGGTTCTAAATATCAGAACATATATTATGAACATTAAAAAAATCCAGATGGAATTTTTATGTAAAATAATTTCCATGGTATGAGAACTTTATAATGATCATGGAAGATTCATTACATAATAAAATTTACTTTCGGAATTTTTGATACATAATAAAAGTTCTTGGTAGAAAATATTATATGATAGAATTTCCTAGGAATAAATATTATGCTGGAAGAAATATTTCATCACATTCCGATGATTGAAAATGGTTTCCGGATGATACAAGAGGGTGTATTGCACCTATGATCACAAAACTTGCCAGAAATGTTTCCCATGAATCAAGGATGACCCCTATAGATTTTGAGGTCCAAAGGTGAAGGTCATAGGACTCAGATGACTGAAAAGGGTTTCCGGACCTTATTCATGAACCTTTCCAGAAATATTTCCAATGAATCATGGATGACCCCTTTTGATTTATGGGTCAAGAGGTCAAGGTCATAGAACTCTGATGATTGAAAATGGTTTCCGGACGATATTGGAGCCTGTATGGCACCTATAATCATGAGATTTGCCAGAAATGCTTTCCATGAATCAAGGATGACCCCTATTGATTTTGAGGACAAAAGGTCATAGGTCAAGGTCATATCACTGTTGATTGAAAATGGTTTCCGGATAATATTTGAGCCTGTATTGCACCTATGATCGTGTAATGTTCTGGAAATTTTTCCCATGGATCAAGAATGACCCCTTGTGATTTTGGCATCCAAAGGTCAAGGTCATAGGACTCAGATGACTGAAAATGGTTTCCGGATCATATTCATGAACCTTTCCAGAAATATTTCAAATGAATCATGGATGACCCCTATTGATTTATGGGTCAAAAGGTCAATGTCATAGAACTCTGATGATTGAAAATGGTTTCCGGACGATATTAGAGCCTGTATGGCACCTATGATCATGAAACTTGCCAGAAATGCTTTCCATGAATCAAGGATGACCCCTATTGATTTCGAGGACAAAAGGTCATAGGTCAAGGTCATATAACTGATGATTGAAAACGGTTTCTGGATAATATTTTAGCCTGTATTTCACCTATGATCATGTAATGTTCTTGAAATTTTTCCCATGAATCAAGGATGATCCCTTGTGATTTTGGCATCCTAAGGTCAAGGTCATAGGACTCTGATAATTGAAAATGGTTTCGGGACCATATTTTAGCATGTATTGCACCTATAATCATGGAACTTGTCAGAAATATTTTCCATGAATCAAGGAAGACCCCTATTGTTTATGGGATCAAAGGTCAAATTGTAAATGGTTTCTGAACTATACATGAATGTGTATCAACCTGAAACGTGTCTATGATGATTCCCATCTGTCGAGACCAGTTTTGCAACTCGGCACTTTGCATCTTTGATGCATTTTAAGCTTATTTCAGAATTCTATTTTATACAATTAATGTTCTTTGTGAAGTTTTGCTCGAATAAATTGATTAAAAGTTTCACGGTTTTAATGTAATAAGGCGTAGTTTACTACGATAAAAAGTTCACCAAGTTCATTCAAGTTTTTTTTTTCATTATTTAAATGAGGATGACGTTTCAATGACCACAGTGGAAGATAACACGTACGAGATAGGGACAAATGACGATAATCTCAAAAGCACTCACAATAGAGCACCACCTTGAGCATCGACGGACCCCTAGCAAGCAAGAGGTGGGACCAGGTGCCCGGGAGGAATAAGCATCCCCTGTTGGCTAGCCGCATCCGCCGTCGATGTTCACGCACGCAAATGAAAACAATATATAAAATGGATGCACTGTACGAGGTTATGTCTATATAGAAAGTACTATGGTGACAATGTCAGGGGAAAACATTCAAAACACTTACTGTCAAACCCCTCACCGGGAATTTTTTACGAGCTCCACACGGCAACGAACATCATATAAATCAACTACACCAAAAACATCCAGATATAATCTGGAAAACGAGCAAACGTACACACACAAAATCATCATTGTAATGAGGACAACACATAAAAGGAGGTACACTAATGTAATGTGCACCGGAGCCAACATTACGTAAAAACACCCTATTAAGTTATTTTGCTTCCCTTATATATTTAAATTCCCAGTTATATTCTAATTCGCTTCGCTCAAACGAATATAAATCATTTACAATAAAAACACAATATATGGAAGTATGAAGCGCTCAAATGGCGGGCATTTATTCATAAAAGTACAAATGTCAATTCGCGTAATTCGTAATCTTTGCGCAGCAAACTACAAAATAAAAAAGATATATCAGTAACACATATATAAAGAATATGTATATCATTAATATAGATAATGGAAATTATGGGGTGGGCGGATGGGCAACAAATATGCCCGAGATTGAGCCGTCGAATGGAGAATACTATACTTACACGTTGTTATATATGATCTAACCATGCGTAAAACCACTCAGGTATATCTTATTCCCTAACCAATCAATATGCGATGCATATTAATGGAGAGAGTGTTCGAGTTGTTAATGTTATTTTAATAAATTCATTAGCTATGATTTGAATTCTAGGGCCATACTAGCTCCCGATACATCGCTTGCAGCTACGCAATTGCGTTTGCTGTCGTAATCTAGGTCTTTAACTGTTGTGGTAAACTTCATGCCATTGTGCCCTCTCATAACTCACCTGGAAACAAAACATAGAAGAAACGGAATTCAAACCATAAATAACATTGCACTATTATATGGAGAACTTTACGTGTGAATTTATGTATCAAATACATTTATGTAGATTTGCAGAGGAGTCAATACAGGGTTTCCCCTAGAATTTAATAAATTCGATAGCACTTGACAGTTCCGCCATGCTCAATCCAAAGTTTCATCGACATCCATGCATATTTGTGAATGTCGATCTAATAATACGGAAGTGTTCCATCTCTATACCTTCATGAAGAAAATTCCAAACCAATTTTTCCTGCGCCAGACAAGTGTTTCGGATATTAAATTTTCATCAGTGGTGCTTCCAGCGGAGCCACCAAAATTCATTTCAGTTGTGCGTACTAGCGCCCTCTTTAATGTTGTACATTTACTTCACAGATAGTGCGCGGCTCCAAATCGCCTTTGGGATAACGCTTTGAGAATTGTGTGTTAATTGGTTCCTCACCAAAACGTTTCATCAACAGGTAGTGAGGTACGCTGACAGATTGTCTTCCGGTTGTCCAGACACAAAACCAGGGAGGACGAGTCAAGTACTTATCCTCTCCCGTCTGGCCACGATTAATCGTGAAATGTAATATTGTACCAAGTGGATTCTTATTGGGTGACACTTTACTAGAATTTTCTGAAGCTGCGGCACAGAATTACAACAACCTTACAGGAAACAAGCACTGAATTTCATTCACCAAAATTGTGCTTTTCGACCCAATACGTGTAACGAGATGATAGCCATGGAATCAGTCCTCAACTTTACAAAGTCTAAAACAAATAAAGATTATATCAAGTTTCATTTCATTAAATTGCACACTAGCTATATGATTGACATTGACCCCCAGGTGAGTGTAATAAACTTATTGCCCCCGCATCAGGTGCGAATCTAGAGGGAGATCTTTTGGGAGATAAGGAACATCCCTCCCTCCTGGAATTTGATTGGCCAATGTGACCTCTGGTTGCCATGGTAACGAGGTCATTCGATTTATAGCACTGTTGGGACCATGAAATAAGCCATCTCCGGAGACTTCGTTGCCATGGATACCACTGTAACAGCTTGTTCATCTTTATATAAACTATTCTTCCTTACTTCCATTCTTACTTAGTACACTTAGTTATGTGATATTTATTACAGGAAGCTTATTGTATTAAGTCAAAAATAAGTCAAAATGAAGCGAAAAATAGAGGTGAAAATAAGGGCCAATTTAGTGTGTTTTTGACCATTTTCAATCTGAAATATCACAAAAGGCACCAATAGGAGACCAATGATTTTAATCAAAGGAAATATATGTTTATTGACAAATAAAATGAACGAAAAATTGGAGTGGGTATTTTAAGAGTTTTACCTGAATTCTGTCGCCAAAGACCGTTGCCATGGCAACATTAGACCTTTTTGCTTGTTTCATATTATCTTTGAAATTGATTTTATTCCTCTTTAGAGCTACATAAGATTGTCAAAATGTATGCATGTATAGATATGACTTAAATCTTTTACATAAGAACAATTAAAATGTTCAAGGTCATTGGCTTGATATTCAAGGTCATTTATACTTTGAGACTCAAATTTTGCATAAAATATTGATTTTTAAAATTTTTTGTTACCGATTTTAATTATTTTTTATTTGAATATTTTCATAGGTCATATTTTTTTATGAAAGCAAATGAATATAAGAAAGAAAAATCTTAGAATTTATTGAACTGGAGAAATTTAATGGGAAAATATTTTTTCGTCAAAAAAACAAGAAAATACAGATTTCGTCCCTTTTTTTATCAAAATACTCACCAAGAATTTAGATATTCGAAGATGTGAAGAAACGTTATCAATAGTTCTTAGAAATTAGTGATACATTTATCATTTTATGGCAAATAACTGTTAAGTTCAATATTTCAAGGTTTCTAAAATATTGGCACCTTCATTTTATGAAAAATCAGGATTTTTCGTCAAATCTGGTCACTTAAAGTTTAATGACCTTGGAAATTCAGTGGGTGACCTTGAAATAATTTCAAGGTCATTTTTATATTAAACCCCCTCTGATAGATGTATACATGAACTTTTGTTCCAATATCATGTGTAGATAGTTTGCTAGAGGTTGTGTTTAAATCTATCGTATGGAAACCTTTCAGCCGATTGTTGCCATAGCAACTAAATTTGATGCTGCTTTGCATATAAAAGGACAAATTTGCCCAATTAATTTTTCATATTAATGTATAGTTCAAAGATGATACTAATTAGATAATTAGAATTTGGACTTCAAAAATTGGTGTTTTTATGAAATTTTCAACCTTGTAAAACAGTAAAAACATGCAAAAAAAGGTCTTAAAGTGTACAAAACAGAGCCTTTTGATATCCTTTTTTGGCCCAATTTTTCATCTTGTATACAAAAGGCATCCGAGATGAATGTAAAAAACAATTTAAGATTAAAAAAGTACCTGTTTCCATGGTAACGAAGCCTACAAATATGCCTCGTCCTATAGATTTTCCCTATTTTTGAAACTTCAGACACGGTACCATGGCAACGGCAACCTTTTTGAAAAAAAACTGGGGTTGATTTACATACTAGTGCTTCATATTGAACTTCCATACCAAAAATCTCAAAAATCCATGACATGCCGTGCCAACATGTCTTGAAATTCTTTGGTTCTTACAGAGAATTGCTGTTAATACGTATCCATAGACTTGAAATACCCCAAGAAGGCTTTGACCTCCCTGAAACATTTTCTTGATCCACCATTTCCGCATGATATTTTCAGTACCGAACAAGAAGCTTAATGTCCTTTACTGACTGTTGCAAAAATTCAAAATTTGGTGAATATAGATGTCAGGTTTGCCATAGAATCGAAACTCTGAATGTGTCCTCAGCCATCTTCTATTGTATTACCCGCAGTTCCACTGAAGCTACCAAGTGACAGGTTGTAGTCTTCATCCCTGGAACCGATTTTAAAGCTGGAATATTTTGCGTAACGTGTGTTGTCGTCAAAGTCTTTCAAGTCCACCATGTTCAACCCAACATAACGGGGTTCGGTGGAGTTGGGCCGCGGGTTCGGTGCGTTTGCATTGTTTTCGCTCTGAGGTTGACTATTTCTTACAATTTTCAAATCTAATATTGCAAATATCAGAAAAAGGACATGCTCACGAGTTGAGGGAAAGCCTATTTTTATTTTTTTAACATTTTATTGTCTTCAATTACGGTGCCAATTTAAGGCTAAACCATCAAAAACATTGAATTTGACACATTCATGATCGGACTGTATCTGCAGGGTATTAGAGAAATGGATGTTGTTAGCAAAAACGAGATACTTACCCTCCGAGGGGACATTATCTAATCTCTTTTGGGGATTCTAACTAGCCGTGGTTTATTGTCCAGTAATTCCACGAGTCGCATGAACCAATTAAATTATCACCGAGCCGCGAAGCGAGACACTTGATGTAGAGCACCCTGCTGTTGATATTGTTGATCCATGCTGTAATACACTGCCATCCATAAATTAGTATACACTATTTCTACTCATTCTGCTGTTATAAAATGAACAGTTTCAAATCCATTGCTGCATGATTCTAATAATGAACCTTGTAGAAATCATTTGTAACAAACCTGACCCAAATATTTGAAGTTTTTGAATTTTTAAACTTTTTTATATAAAAATGACAATTTTTGGAAAAAAAATTGTGCAGATGAGAAAAGTTTCTTCTTACATTTTTGTTACCACAATTCATAATTTTGAATTATGTAAAGCCAATTATTATGATTCTTTCAAGTTCAGGATTGAAAAATTAGGATAAATTTAATATGAATTATGGCAAAGCCATTGTGAGGACGCAGATGAAATATAATTTCAATGAATTAATACCCAATTTTCACCATACATCATTGAATATTTTTTTTTTACTAAGTTAATAAGAATAAAATATGTCATACAATATGTGTTCTTGTTATTTTTTCCAGCATCATTTTTACCGTCTTTATCAGCCTTACATTATAGTTTTTTTCTTTAAATCCAGAATCATCTACAGGAGAGGGGATATTATAGACAATTGCTAAATCGACAGCATGCACATAACTCGTAAATGCGGGGAAACAGTTCTCAATGTCACAAAACTTTTCTTATCTGTCATTTATGTTTCAAAACTAAGCATTGCGATTTCATGTTTTAACTGATTGATCAAGTGATGTCATCTTAATCTATACATTTTAATTCCTTGGACCTTGACGAAAACCAAGGAAAAGAGAACTCGGGTCAGAAAACTGTGGGCACAAACCATTAAAATTGAAAAAAAGAAAAAAGAATTTTACTATTTTCTGAAGTATTTATATATTGTAAGATTAACATGTATCTTGATTATTCAATGAATTCAATTAACTTTTAAATGTTTACTTTTTAAATTTCATTGGGCGATGAAATGTCATTGAGTTGTAGTATCAGGAATATGTATCCCCCCTTGCACCCACCCACCCCTCTCCCCTTTTACTTTCACCGGAAAAATTAGCATTCAAAATGTAGAAGAGAGAGAAAACTTCCTTTTCGGCGCCGTCTATAGTGTTATCAGCAATATATCGTTTTATTGGATGATCTGGAAAAGGGGGTTTAAACTTACAAATTAAGTACAGTATAACATTAGTATTACAGGATTTTCCCTTCTAAATAATGTAAATGATTTTCCAATGTAATACACATGTATCTGAAGACAAAATTCTTGCTCATTCCTTTACTTTAAAAGAGGGTGAAAGGGAGGGGAGGGGCAGGAGGAAGGAATGAGGGGGAGAGGGAGGGAGGGGGAAGAAGGAAGGGTGTGGGAGGAGAGATAAGGGGGCGGAGAGAGCGGGTACCCCATGTCTGCTCCCCACCCCCATAAAAGGCACTTGGATGAATGGAAGGTGGAGGAAGGAGGCAGCTGGAGGGAGGCAGAAGGGAGGGAGGCAGAAGGGAGCGAGGGAGAGGTTAGGAGGTGGGAGAAGGGAGCGGGACAGGGGAGAGAAGTTAGTAGAAAACTACCCCCTGTCCCCCCCCCCCCACTTTGAATTCAATCACCCCCCCCCCCCCTTTCTAAAAAAAAATCTGAAGCCTTCACCCCTCTACCTTGGATCCGCTTTTGATTTACCTCCAAGGGAAAAAAATACCCAGCCTTATTTCTGACAGAAAAAAAATATACTTCATGCTTTGAACAGAGCCCAAGCTGTGTTGACCTATTTGTACTAAATACTGTAAATGATGACGTAAGTTGTGACGCGTTGTAAACAGAACCAAAGGCAGCAGACATTTAGAAGTTCGTGTTGGGATTTACACTGGCAGTCACTGCATAGATTTCTTGTATATTCTACATGTAGATCTTATATATGTGGAGAGAAACCACATTATTCGATCTACAGGTATCAAAATATCAGCTGCAAATCATCCTCGAAAGCAGAATGAAGTTCGGTAAGTCGCTGATCGCGCTGATATTTTTTTGTTTGTTTTTTTCTCCCAGCATTATGAGTTTATCCATGGATTTTTCTGAGGGAGCTGTCGATGAAAGAAAGTCCGCGAAACAAAGTTGTATGCTGACGTCGCGTCGCATGCTGACGTCACGTCGTAATTTTCAAAGAGGATATTCGGACTAAACATGATATATGTTGGAAATGATGGTGCAATGTCAGTATTACGTGAAGCAAAGTACAAATCATACATTGGGACACTGGAGGAGTAAGCCAAACGAAGAATATTCAAAGGAAATCGAGAAATCTTGGTCATCGATGGGTTTCATTCTGTCGTCAAGTGACATTGTCAAAAAAATAAGCTTGCGCTTCACGCCGATCAAATGGGCAATGGGGAGAATGACGTCATTGACCACGGTTTTGGAACCTATAGGTATAGCATAGAATTCAATTGAAAAACACCATTTTTCCTATATATATACACGTGTTACCTTGATGAGGACTACGTCCGCGCCTGCGGCGCGGACTGCGTCCTCTATAAAGAATAGTCCTATTGCACGTACGACGCCGCCATATTGTTTTACCTCATTAAATATGCAGGTCAAAGGTCAGTCGGGGATACCCACTAGCGATGACGTCAAAACAATGACATCGCGGCGGTTATGAAACCTCATAACTCGCATGTTTCAGGCGGTATTTAGACAAATTTGGTATTGATGAAACCGGCAAATAATCTTACATAATAAATTAGGTTTATGAGCTTTTAGGAAGACATATCGTTCGATTTTTTTTCAAAAGATAATACCCTTGACAATCGTTATAAATGGTTTCGTTTTTTAACTTTTTATAACGCCATTATGGGAATTTCAATCGCGTATTGCATGGAAACGAAATGATATAAGAAAAAAATTGTTTGACTAGCTAATAGAATATTTCTTATAGATTTTCGTGATATAATGGGTCATATTTATCACGTTTTCTTTAGTTATTGTCAATGATTATACGAAGTTTGTTGCAATTTTTCAAACTTCCATACTTTGAAGCGAAATGTTATCGAAAAAAATATTTCTGCTGAAAAACTTTCAGCGAATCAATTTTTGTATAGATTCTGCTTTATTCAAATATGTATTCATTATAAAGATATCTGCACGCATTATTAAGAACGAGCGAGGTGAATAACGCCCTCTTATTATTCTTGAACGTAAAAACTTCAAAATCTGCAAATAAAACGTTTTTTGTAGTTTTTGTCTCTTTTTTTCATATTACATCATAAAACAGATTCTTGGAACCATGCAGATAAAAAAGTGCGCGATATAAAAAAACATGAATAATGCATACTTATATGTCGATCAATTGGGGGGGGGGGGGGTTGACTTGAAATGACTTTGCATAGAGACTTGCGGCGAGAGTCGCTGGCACCCTACCCATTCAATGTAAAAACATACCCATTCATAATTCAGTGTTTTGTCCCTTCTTTTGGGTCCAAAATTCGGCCCCACGCCAATACCAAAATTTCTCTATTTTTCCTCAAAAGTCACTCTGAAATTTCCAAAAGAGGGAACTTTGAAAAAATCACTTGAAAAATATGACTCAAAAGTTTGTAAGACAGCCAAAAAAAGTTTTTCTTCATCACTTGTTCAAGCAAATTAATAGATTAGCACTGTAAATAAAAGATACTTTAGAATTGTATTTTGTAGAGAATTTGAATTTAAATTTTCCAAATTTCATCAAAATGTCGCGATTTTCCCCAAATTGGAAATGCACAGGCACCTCTATCCTCGGTTCCCCAGGCTATTTACGCTTTGATTGAATATTCAACCAAAGCGCAAATAGCCTGGGGAACCGATGATGAGGCACATTTAATAAAGAATGAAAAAAATCATATCTACAAAAAGTAATGTATGATTCAATATGCTCTCTGTAAAGGGAGATTCTAATTTAGTAATGATCATAAACCAAATTTGGAAAATCTTTCCGTCATTCTGATATCATAGAATACATCTATATGAGGTCAAATGAAGAAAAAAAAATCAGACAAATCTGGCTCATCCAAATTAAGGAGGCCCATAACGGTCAGTTTGAAAATAAAATTATTTCACGGGAATATTTCATGGGGACATTACCTAGAGAATGTTAACAAAAGTTTGAACACGAGTTTCCATGAGGTATTATTTCGCTCCCGTATCATAAAACTAGTATGTCATTCCCTCAAAATATAATAATTTCGTTCCCTCGAAATATACTATTTCGTTCTCGTGAAATATTACTAGTATTTCGTTTAGGACTTTATTTCACTGCCACGAATTATTATAATTTCAAGGAAATATGATTTAGTAGGAATGAAATTATTTTCATTTTTCACTCGGTCCTTGACGGCCGTGTGCTAAACGTAAACTTTTTCACCATTTTAATATTTTGGTTTTATTCATTTTTGTGGTGCCACAAACTCATTTAGAGACGCATACTATGGACAATGAATTTCGATTTTACAATTTTAAAATAGAACAGAACAAGATCATAAATGCGTCAGCTTTTAAATTCCATTGGTAGGGTGCACGCGGGACTTCCTTGAGAATTTTTAGAAAAAAAAAAGAAATGAAGCAAATTGACGGTGACTGCATGGAGTGTATTTGACCTGTTAGAAGGATCAAACACATATAATATAAGTCTGTTACACACAGTTACCCAATAAATCTATAGAATAATCCTGAATCTTACTTTGTGTTTTCTTACGGTATCGTACATATGTACATATAATGTGGTTTATGGAGTGAATAATCAAACATATTTTAAAAGTAACAATGGGAACAGACACAAGTCTTCGTAACTTTGATTTCTGGATATCGATCGCATGGAACCATAGGGAACACACCTCATATGATTTACCCCGGGGTTCACACGATGATATCTGGTGTGACCTTATAGACTGTTTCTGACCAATGCCACTAATTTATTACGGAAATAGTATTTTCCGTTTGTATGTTTCAAGTCTCCCGGCCTTCGTTGGGCACTGCTGGAAGGTGGTTTACACGAGCCGCCCTCATAGGCTGAATCTGTCATTGACACCCCTTTATCAACGATAAACAAGTTTTCAGTTCCATCAAGATGTATGTAATCAGCAGGTTTTTTTTTCAAAAAAAAAAAATAAAATAAATAAAATAAATAAATAAAAATAAATCGGCGATCTTCGGCCCCATCCCCCTGTCATTTGCTAAATTTCAATTCTGAATAATTTAAAGTTGTCATGTGCTCACTTTAAATTATTCAGAATTGAAAGTTAGCAAATGACACCCCTCCCGGCCTGGAATATATATTTTTCCCTACTGTCAGAGACATTTCATCCCATATCCAAAAGATTTATTCTTTGGCTAAAAAATGTTTTAAAATAGTGTGTAAAATTCAACAAAATCAGAATCAAAATAGTAGAATATGTACATTGATGCTATATTACAGTTTTTGAGAATCTTGATAATAGATTCATTTAAAAAATCCCTTTTTGAGTGGTTTGTGTGCATATTTTTCCCCACGTATCGGCCCTGACCCCCTTCCTCAAAAAGTAAATAAAAAAAAAAACAACAAACAAACAAACAAACAGGGTTCGTATGCAGGAAATTGGAAAGGGGGGGGGGGGGGGGGGGGGGTCGTCCAACTTGAACAGTTTCCCACTGCACCAAACATCAAATCCTGGATTCATCCATGAGAGGAATAGTCTGTTTAAATTCAGCTATACATGCTTCAATAATGATCACTAAAATCTAAATATAAAATGATATCACGATATCTTACTACCCTTTTATCCTCAAACAGCTTAACAGCCCCTTTTCTGTCCATCCCTTTATTTGTACCTTTTTAATATTTTAAATAACATTCCCTTTATCATCTTTACATCATTTTAAAAATGGGACTAATATTCAAAATAAATAAATAATAAAAATCCCAACATTTGCCTCAATTCGACGTGCATTTACGACTGTTTACATAATGCACGAATAATCTACGAATGAATAATTCGAAGCCGGGTGCCAAGTTTGATTAGCTATACAGAGAAATTTCTGAATGAAAGTGCCCTATTAATTATCATCAGTCCATTCTTTATATCTTAAACTTACCATATAATCATGAATTAATTTTCGTTCATGCTATTTAAATGTGTTATTAACGCTCTATATGTAGGGATTCTACGCTGTGGGCGCTGTGTTTACTATGACGTAAGAGCCCGGATGTGAATTTTATCCCCGACTGACCTTTGACACGGGATGACGTCAAAGTGTGCAATAGGACTATTTAGAATGATTTCCTTGCTTGTATAGTTATTTATGGATGGCAGTGTATGTTACCCTTTTACTGTTCTGCTCAAGGCTGGGGCTGCATATCACTATCTTTACGTTTTGCAGATTTTGGAGTTTTCTGTTTAGAGTTCGATTTTGACTTTGATTTTCCTTTCATTTAGCGAAGTATATATACTGACATACCTCTGAGTGTTTTTAATGAGTTTCCACACAAATTAACAGTGTTTTCCACGATTTCACACAAATTTTCTGACAGAATTTATTTTCGTACCGCTCATTTCTCACGTATGCGCAATATATTGTAGTACATTAATTATGTAATATGTATGGCGCTTAGACTTCATAACTATGTTTACGCTGATCAGTGCTTAATAGTACTGGGAAAATGAAATTAAATGACAATTTCAAACTTCAGTAAGCGACAACTGTCGTTGCCTTCATATTCGTCAAAATCAAACAGGCACCATCAGTTAAGGGATATCCATAAAGAAGATAAATAAACGTTGTCAACTATTTATTTTGAATGTTTGACAGTTTACTAGAGTTTTCTGATCATCATTGTTGTTTCTTTCAGTGAGTATCTTTTCCCACGCCAAGCAAGCCATATCAAACCCAACCATTCCTTCGTTTGTTTTGACTTTTGAAAGTACGGTCCATTCAAATGGGCCAGAAAGCAACCTGAAATGAAAGATATTTGACACGACTGTATTTCTTTTTTGTGCACCCCATACACTGTCAAAAGTATTGCTGGTAAAAGTGTCTTGATTTTACGTTACGGTACATCATGTCAAAATGTACATGTAGTTGTCTATATCATAACTCGCGCGGCCTGCCTTTACTCTACTATGCTTCATGAACTTTATAATCTACCATACCTTTGAACCACCAAGCACCTAATCCTTGAGATGCACAGTTTTTAGAATGTTGGTCAAGGTCATTATCCTTTGTAGAGAACTTCATTCCATTATTGTAACTTAAGCTGTCACCTGGTATGTACAGATACAGAAAAATGAAACAATTAGAGTTTGTATAAACATGTTCAGTTTCTTAAGAATATCGATGAGAATATATTCATTTCTGAATATGTGATAATATTAAACACATTATAGATTAATTACTCAAAAATTCGTGACTCTGATTTATCCCTTCATAAGATACATGAAATAGCAAAATACTAATACATTAGACTTCAACACTCATCAATAAGATAATTTGAAAAAAAAAAAACCAGAAGTTACATAACAAGCAAGATAGATAAGCGGTCTGAATATGCATGCAAAATTCTGAAATTCTGAAAAAATATCAAACCCGCAAGAAATATATGAAATTCTTTCTAGATCTGCCTAAATTATGTTTCATTTTGCAGATTATAGATCTAAACAATAGGTTGACCTGCATTGTTCCTATATGAATAGGGAATATTTTGAACAGGAAAATCGCTTTAGTGAGAAAAAAATGATTGTCTTCTTTGACGTCGTTAGAAAGAGTAAACAATGTCATTTTTGAAAATAAATTCGAAAGATCATTTGATAATGACAATGAAAATTTCTAATTCCGTTTAAAGAATATCTTCCAAACGTCACGACGAGATCTTATTTCGATCTTTTCCAGAATATGTCCTTAATTTGCCGCCTCGTTAAGTAGGTAAAGCATGTTTAGGTAAATTGGATTACTTTTGTTTGCAGTTAATTTAGCAACAGGGGAATCAAATATTCTCCACGAAGAAAAATACCACAGGAGAAAATAAACAAAGTATTACCTGCAGTTCCACTGTAGCTACCAAGTGACAATTTGTAACCTTCGTCCCTGGAACCGATTTTGAAGCTGGAGTATTTTGCGTAGCGTGTGTTGCCGTCGAAGTCTTTCAAGTCTATTCTTAGTTCATAGTGACCATGTGCTGTGACTTCATGGAGAATCTGGTTCCCTGAATTTTAAATGAAATAACAAATTATGTTAAGCACGTATCTTAATAAAAAAAATAGCAATCCAAGGAATGCTTGTGTCGCTTGGGAAGCGGATTTTTTTTTCATTGAAAGTAGGTCAAATATCAAAGGCAAGGTCACTAGGTCAAACATTATGGAATGTTGAGAAAGGTCTTTTCATAAGGAATACACATGTGAAATATCAAAGCCTATCACTTACCAATCAAAAGATATAGCCAATGTTAGATTTTTTAAAAGGTAGGTCAAATATCTAGGTAATGTTCACGAGGTCAAAAGTTATGGTATGTGCAGAAAGGCCTTGTCACAAGGAATACACATTTGAAATATCAAAGCTCTATCACCAATCAAAAGATATAGCAATTTTTTTTTTGAAAAGTAGGTCAAATATCTAGGTCAAGGTCATGAGGTCAAAATTATAGTATGTGTAGAAAGGGGATTTTTTTTAAGGGTAGGTCAAATATCTAGGTCAAGGTCACGAAGTCAAAATTATGGTATGTGTAGAAAGGACTTGTTTCAAGGAATACACATGTGAAATACCAAAGCCCAATCACTAACCAATCAAAAGATGTTGCCAATCTAAGATTCTTTGAAAAGTAGGTCAAGGTCACGATGTCAAAAATTATGGTATATGTAGAAAGATCTTGTCACAAGGAATACACATATTAAATTTCAAAACCCTGTCACTTACCAATCAAAAGATATAGCCAATCTTAGATTTTTTGAAAAGTAGGTCAAATATCTAGGTGAAGGTCACGATGTCAAAAATTATGGTATGTGTAGAAAGGTCTTGTCACAAAGATTACTCATGTGAAATATCAAAGCCCTATCACTCACCAATCAAAAGATATAACCAATGTTAGATTTTTTTTAAAGTAGGTCAAATATCTAGGTCAAGGTCATGAGGTCAAAAATTATGGTATGTGTAGAAAGGTTTTGTCACAAGGAATACACATGTGAAATATCAAAGCCTTATCACTTACCAATCACAAGTTATGGGGTGTGACAGACAGACAGACAGACGGACAACGGACAAAGTGATCCCTAAGTGTCGCTGTGCTTCGCAGGCGTCACAAAAATTGGATTATCAAGTTACTTAACACTAACAAAACAGATTACTGTTTGGTACAGTCTCCCTTAAAGTGTTCAAGTCTTAAATTACTAAATTTGCGCGTCCGCAGCCTGTACAGAAATATTTTAATGGTAAACTAAGCAAAAATATCGATTTTGATTACCTTTCACAATGTTCCATTATACCACAATAGTAATTACAACCAGAACATTCGTGGTTCTTTTTCTTGGACTCACAAAGGGTCAATTTTGAGTGAATTTGCCTTGTCCACAAGGCTACATTTTTGATGTAGAAAAATACATTATAGAAATATATCATCGGTGTCCTGTTTACTCACAACTGAATCCCCAAAGTATTACTTTTACATAAGGACTAAAACTTTTCCTGCATGAGAAATGTTGTTTTTGAAATAAGAGATATTAGTAAATCCTCATTAGTAGAAAAATGATTTTCAGAAACAGCCAATTTTTTAAGTAACGCCTTCGAGCTTGATTTTTTTTTATAGTTTTGTGTATCTACTTTGCTAAGAGTGCGCTGTTCCAAACTTTGTGGTAGGGCCACGAGACCCCTAAATCGGCCCTCGATTTTTCTCTAGAAATAAATTTCAAGGGGAATACTATCTCTCATGAAAATACATGAATGTTAACCGCTTTTAATGAAATGAGAAATATCACCAAGCATATTGCCGTTTAACTGTAATGACGTCATGAAGTGACGTCATTTTGACGTTATTGACAAAATATGGCGAAAATTGATTGGAATTTTGTCTTTTATGGAAGAATTCAATGTGGACGCATGCGTTAACTGAGATAAAACGTGAATGGCAAAGGGATATTATGATAATCCTTCACATATAATTTTTTCATCCTAGTTAAGGTGGGTCCCTACTCGTGAATTTAACAGATGAAATTTGTATTTTAAGGTTTTTTTCTTTACATAATAGTCAAAATGATAAAAAAAAATAATCCTTGAAACTATAATTGCTGAATGGATATTTTGGGGAAAAATGCATATTTTTCGATGAAAAATCGCCGAAAATAGAAACAAATTTGTCATTTTTGCACGAGTTCTGCTACCAAAGATTCAAACATCAGAATATATACTGTCCATAATACTCTTTAAAAGTGAGGTAATTAGAAATTCGAACTCCAAGTTAATCTCTATGTTTTTGGGTCAAAATATTGATTTTTTGCATAAATTATTGTGCTATTTATAGAAACAGTCATTTTGCTCAAAAAGTTATTCGGGTACATATTGATTTGACTGATTTAAGATAAAGCAATACCATAGATATATATGTTGAAAAAAATTGCGTAGCTTGCGACCTTCTAGCTATTCATAAAAATAACAATTTGCTGCCATGGCAACCAGCAACATAATTTTTATAAGAAAATACTCTCCTTACAACTGACTATTTTTTCAGATTTTCTCAAAATAGCCTTTAACAATTTGCTGCCATGGCAACCAGCAACATAATTTTTATATGAAAATACTCTCCTTAGAACTGATTATTTTATCAGAATTTCTCAAAATAGCCTTTTATTCATCCACAAGCTATAAGAATCTTGAAAAATAAGGATTTATATGAATTTTTGAAATTTCATGCATTTCAGAGGTATGTAAAGTTATGATGTAGTATTCTCTAAAATTACAAAATTGTTAAAATAGGCCAAAAATGGACGTTTATAGCCAAAAAACGAGACGGGCAAATTTTGAGTTTTTTATCTGAATAGTTCGAGGAGATGTTTCTCTACATGTGAATCTATCCATCTTTCTTCTACCTCATTTCTATTTAAAGTCGCCACCCTACCTTGATTAATATCTAAATTCTGGAGAATTATAGAGAGAACAATTTCAAACATTTGAAGAGTATAGATGTAGAGCACATCATCATAGTTCAAGATGGTATGAAACTATTTGTCTAAGCCCATCAGAATACTGGTATCTCCTCTCGTTCAATTTAAAAACATTACCAAGCCAGTGTTCTCCATTTAAATCACCAAATCCATCCTGATACTCTTTCCAAGTCCGGTAAAATTTAACACTTCCGTCAAATCGTCTTTGGAAGACCTGTTAACATATATGAAGAACCTTGCAAACGTAGCCAGTAAATAAAATAGATAAGAACAAGAGGCCCATGGGCCACATCGCTCATGTGAAAACAGTTGAAATCTGAAAGAAGTGTGGCACTTCGTTTCTGATACACTTGCTATCTGTTATGTTGCATGTTGCATGACAAGGGTAAGATACCCGAAACGTGCGTGTCTGATCCACGCTGCAAATTTATCTGTACTTAAATCATGCTATTGAATTTTAAGATGTTTAACATACATAGGATATCCTATATTACCTAAACATCCTTTTAAATCGTAATAAACCAAGCTTGAATATTCTTGTTAAAAGAATGTCAAATGCAAATTAGAAGTTGCATAGTTCCAAATTTGCAATGGAAAGACATGGATATAAGACTGCCAACTTTTGCTCATTTGGGCCTTGCACTTCAGAGTCCTTTGACATTTGAACTTGACGTTACTATTTGAACTTTGAGTTGTCGGCGTTTTCGATTTCCAAGTGTAACCCGTTTAAGAGGAGATATTACTAACAAAATGCTTAATCAAAAGTGAACTTTGAGTTTAGTAGTTGTAATGCAACAAAACAAGCTGCTGGCGGGGCATTCTTATCACAAACAATTATTGTTTATTATTGGTATTGGTATTAATTATAAATGTACTGCAAGAAAACAATATGAATTTTCGTAAAAATCCTCGATCTATCATTCGAAGTTTTCAGGGGAAAAAGTAATTACGTCTGCATGAAGAAAGAGTCTGTATCTTAATAAGATAAACTTCAATTCGTTTTGACATTCTTGTTGAACATATAAAATATTGGTTGATGGATCAGCATTTAAATTCGAATTTAAATATTGGTTGATGGATCAGCATTTAAATTCGACACTTGGAAATCCCACTTACACCCCAACAAATCTTTCTGCCTCTGAAATAATAGATAACCACAAATAAGCTCTTGCTTCCTTTGGCTTCGACACTTACAATTTAGATTTAGATTTACCATACTTATACTGAATACCTAAAATGCATAAGAATCCGTACAAACAACGTTTCATCGCTGGTTCCTCAGAATGTTCTACCAAATCTGTATCGATCTTACTCAACAAAGTTTTACCTGAAATCAAATCTGGGCTTCAAAAATATTGTTCGACAGTATATTCTCGCAGTGGTATCAACCAGATGTGGATTTTAAAGAATTCGAAGGAACTTTTTGAACATCTGAAATCCACTCATTTTAGTAGAGTCCATTCGATCAAAGCCTTTGATTTTTCGACACTTTACACTACAATTCCACATTCTAAATTGAAAGAAAGACTCGCAAAAATTATAAGTAATGCGTTTACAAGTAAGAACGGTAATCGCAAATACAAATTTATTGTTGTTAACTATGACAAAACCTACTTTGTAAAAGAAAAGTCCGATTCTGAAAATAAGTACAATGAAACAGATATTATTCAGATGTTAAACTTTTTGATCGACAACATTTTTTGGTGTTTGGAGGAAAGGTCTTCCAGCAAATTGTCGGAATTCCAATGGGGACCAATTGTGCCCCACTCCTTGCCGACATTTTCCTTTACTCGTACAAAGCTGAATTCATTCAATCTTTGGTCTCTGAGGGGAAAGATACTTAGCTTCTGACTTCAACTTCACTTACAGATACATAGACGATGTGTTGTCCATCAATAATTCAAAATTCGCGGATTACCTGAGCAGTATCTATCCTTCGGAGCTTGAAGTCAAAGAAACTACAGAGACAAATAATTCAGCATCCTATTTGGACATAATGTTGTCCTACGACACTGATGGTCACATGAACACCTCACTCTATGACAAACGTGACGACTTCAATGACAAATATGGATAATGACCATATCCCTGTCTACAGTACAAAATCGATAATTCAGAAAATCAGAAACCGAAGGCATACAAAATCAGGATAAAACAGGAACCAAAGCAAACAAAAACAAAAACCTCCACCATATGAAAAGAAGCGAACTCCCGACATGAGAGTGAGACCAAGAAGAGTAAGCATCTCCTGCTTGCATGCAACACCCGTCGCTTCAATTCGGTAGAACTGTCACATCCGGTTACTTCCATTTTGGAAGATATAGAGTACAATCTTTGGTTGGATGGTTCAAATGGTCTATGACAGAATATCATCCACCATTCTGGATAGTGGGACATCATAGTGTATGACGAGTTCCCCATATCGACCGTAGAACTTCCTCAGTGACGATGTTAGTCGGTCACAAACATATCCCTGACTGAGAAGCTTATCTGAAAGACGCCTAGCTCTCAGAACAAAATCCGTATATTTGGTACTTGCTCTGGCATAGCGTATCAACTGAGATATGAACACGCCATAAGCAGGCGATGAAGGGATGTTGCTACTCAGAAAAGGAAAGTTCGTAATGCTGAAATTGAAGTCGTCACGTTTGTCATAGAGTGAGGTGTTCATGTGACCATCAGTGTCGTAGGACAACATTATGTCCAAATAGGATGCTGAATTATTTGTCTCTGTAGTTTCTTTGACTTCAAGCTCCGAAGGATAGATACTGCTCAGGTAATCCGCGAATTTTGGATTATTGATGGACAACACATCGTCTATGTATCTGTAAGTGAAGTTAAAGTCAGAAGCTAAGTATCTTTTCCCTTCAGAGACCAACGATTGAATGAATTCAGCTTCGTACGAGTAAAGGAAAATGTCGGCAAGGAGTGGGGCACCATTGGAATTCCGACAATTTGCTGGAAGACCTTTCCTCCAAACACCACAAAATTTCAGCATTACAAACTTTCCTTTTCTGAGTAGCAACATCCCTTCATCGCCTGCTTATGGCGTATTCATATCTCAATTGATACGCTATGCTAGAGCAAGTACCAAATATACAGATTTTGTTCTGAGAGCTAGGCGTCTTTCAGATAAGCTTCTCAGTCAGGGATATGTTTGTGACCGACTAACGTCGTCACTGAGGAAGTTCTACGGTCGATATGGGGAATTCGTCATACAATATGATGTCCCCCTCCCCAGAATGGTGGATGATATTCTGTCATAGACCATTTGAACAATCCAACCAAAGATTGTACCCTATGTCTTCCGAAATGGAAGTAACCGGATGTGACATGTCTACCGAATTGAAGCGGCGGGTGTTGCATGCAATCAGGAGATGCTTACTCTTCCTGGGCACCTGGTCTCACTCCCATATCGGGAGTTCGCTTCTTTTCATATGGTGGAGGTTTTTGTTTGTTTGCTTTGGTTCCTGTTTTATCCCGATTTTGTATGCCTTCGGTTTCTGATTTTCTGAATTATCGATTTTGTGCTGTATACAGGGATATGGTCATTATCCATATTTGTCATTGATATATGATATGTTATTAAAATAAAGGGTAAGGTCGATGGCTGAAAGGGGATTAGCAGGAAAATGTTTTTTTTTTTATTTTGTCAGTTTCTTTATCATGTTTTGTTGTCCTTCTTGGAAGAAAAGGACACTCGTGTATCTTCATGAGCAAAATCATGGTTAAATTTTCGTGCAAACGTTTCTTAACACCATAAATTTGTTTTCATTAGAAATTAGCGAATGAAAGTCAAACTCAAAACCAGAACAAAAAATCATAATCAATAGGTGTACAAACCCAAACCTGAACCCAAATAATCAATAGGTATACAAACCCATAACCAGAACCCAAAAATTAAAGTCAATATGTATACAAATTCAAAACCAGAATCCCAAAATCATAATCAATAGGTATACCAACCTAAAATCAAAACCCAAAAATCATAATCAATAGGTATACAAACCTAAAACCAGAACCCAAAAATCATAATCAATAGGTATACCAACCTAAAATCAGAACCCAAAAACCATAATCAATAAGTATACAAACCTAAAACCAGATCCCAAAAATCATAATCAATAGGTATACCAACCTAATTCCAGAACCCAAAAATCATAATCAATAGGTATACAAACCTTAAACCAGATCCCAAAACTCAAAGTCAATATGTTTACAAATTCAAAACCAGAACTCTAAAATCATAATCAATAGGTATACAAACCCAAAACCAGAACTCAAAGTCAATATCTATACAAATTCAAAACCAGAACCCAAAAATCATAATCAATAGGTATACAAACCCAAAACAAGAACCCAAAAATCATAATCCATAGGTATACTAATCCTTGAAAAACTAATGAAACAAAAACGGCATGGAGGGGATTCAAACACAAGGAGGAGGAGATGATAAAATTTTCATACGATTCCCTCTTGTCATGAGTGTAATCAGACAACTTACGGTCCATCCCCCGCCATTTGTAGCGAAGTCACAGTACGCTTTGTGGTTTTTACCTACAGCTGGGTAGATTCTGTAGACGCCTGATTTTGGTTTTGAATTTTGGGTTTTGATGATATATTTTTGGATGTCTGTGCAGTCAGCAGGAATGTAGCCACTCTGTATCAATCCTGGGGGTACGTAAAGATTTAAATGATCAATTTGATCATCTCATAAGATGTTATTTTTTTTTAAGTATTAAAGTTCTAAAGATTGTACAGGCAATCCTACATATTGTTCATTGCCTCTTCCTAATAATAATCGAGTATTTATTTTTAATTCTGGACAGAGAAATCATAATTTGACTTCTGCTTTTGAAAAAAAGGTTATCAATATTGCGTGAGATAATATTTCGATCATAACAATTCAATTTACAAAAGATTTTACAAAAATTGCCAAATGGATGTGTGACTAATAGAACATAAATTCGAGTTATCAGTATAGCTGTTGATATAGGAAAATGAAGAGTCCAACTCCTATGTCAGCCTTTTTGACAAAAAATTCTGAATGAAATGCACCAGACATGCTTGTTTCGGACAAATAATCCTCAACAATGGTAATTTAAAGCAAAATTATCTAAAGCTACTATACCTGCATTACGAGATGACGGGGGAATCTTTATTAATGTCGTCAGGATGATACTTCCATCATTCTCACGATGTACCTTTTCTCTTTTCCAGTAATCTACATATGATCCTCGGTCATCTAAAAAAAAATAGCTAAAATTTAATCTGTTCCTAAATACCACCATCCAAACGAAAATATTATTTATATTCCCCGATAGGATTTAATCAATTCTCTGTAAGGAACAAAATATTTTGGAAATCCCACTTACACCCCAACAAATCTTTCTGTCTCTGAAATAATAGATAACCACAAATCAGCTCTTGCTTCCTTTGGCTTCGACACAAACAATAATATTTAGATTTAGATTTACCATACTTATACTGAATACCTAAAATGCATAAGAATCCGTCCAAACAACGTTTCATCGCTGGTTCCTCAGAATGTTCTACCAAATCTGTATCGATCTTACTCAACAAAGTTTTATCTGAAATCAAATCTGGGCTTCAAAAATATTGATCGACAGTATATCCCTGTATACAGCACACAATCGATTATTCAGAAAATTATAAACCGAAGGCATACAAAATCAGGATAAAACAGGAACCAAAGCAAACAAACAAAAACCTTTACCATATGAAAAGAAGCGAACTCCCTATATGGGAGTGAGACCAGGTGCCCAGGAAGAGTAAGCATCTCCTGCTTGCATGCAACACCCGCTGCTTCAATTCGGTAGAACTGTCATATCCGGTTACTTCCATTTAGTGGACATAGAGTACAAGCTTTGGTTGGATGGGTCAAATGGTCTATGACAGAATATCATCCACCATTCTGGAGAGGGGGACATCATAGTGTATGACGAGTTCCCCATATCGACCCTAGAACTTCCTCAGTGACGATGTTAGTCGGTCACAAACATATCCCTGACTGAGAAGCTTATCTAAAAGACGCCTAGCTTTCAGAACAAAATCCGTGTATTTGGTACTTGCTCTGGCATGGCGTATCAACTGAGATATGAACACGCCATATGCAGGCGATGAAGGGATGTTGCTTCTCAGAAAAGGAAAGTTTGTGATGCTGAAAATGAAGTCGTCACGTTTGTCATAGAGTGAGGTGTTCATGTGACCATCAGTGTCGTAGGACAACATTATGTCCAAATAGGATGCTGAATTATTTGTCTCTGTAGTTTCTTTGACTTCAAGCTCCGAATGATAGATAATGCTCAGGTAATCCGCGAATTTTGGATTATTGATGGACAACACATCGTTACCTCTTTCTAAAATTAGGACCAATAGGTGGAAAACATTACAATTTTTAGTTCAGAACATTTCTTCTAAAACAAAAAATAAGCCCCAGACAAAAATCATGATAATCTCACATTCTTATATGTATGTATGAAATACTAGCAACAAATAATCAAGGATGTCTGATTTTGCGATTTTTGCAACTTTTGTCAATAAATAGGGGATATATCCAAAATCACTATGTATGTGTTTTATTCAATACCACATGATTTTAAAGTAACTGCCTTTCATGTTTTTTGAAAAATCACAGAATTTTGCCAAATTTTGTGAATTGCATTCAAGATGACCTTGACATTGGGTCCGGTGACCTTGAACAATTTTAAGGTCATTTTTAATCAATAATGCTCTTTTAAATGCACTGATAAAAAATGCTTAAAAATATATAACGGACAGTTAAAAATTCACCAGGTAAATTACTCTATGTGTAATAGCACTGAACAGAATGTCACCATGGTAACAATTTTTAATACCCTTTTGAATAAAATTGTGAAGAGGTCCCACTCAAATTTTAACATTTTTTAAAGATCGAGGATTAAACTTAAAAGATATTTGGTAGTAGAAATCAAGTTAGCCTGACATTTCAGATAATTTGCCCTGATAATTGAGCAACATCATGTTAAATAAGGGGCTTTTTTTTTGGCCTTAAATAGGGCATATTCAAATGTTAAACGTCTTTAAATTCAACAGCATCATTTAAAACCTGATAAATTTACAGCATGGACCAGACATGCACGTTTCGGGTACTAAACCCTCGTAAGTGATACAAAACAGGTTTTGTCTACATTTTGAGCACATTGACAAAAAGAATAGTGGGTGGAAGCATACTTCTTGTGTAGTATTTATACAATGAAAGATATAAAGAAAAAATTAAGGAAATTTCAGTTGACTATAATTAAAAATTTTATCAATGTGCTTAAAGTAAGATATAACAATGTATTCTCCCTGACTTCCGGTAATTCCAGCCTATTTAAAGCACGAGATCTCGTGAGATCTTCCTTCTTCCGCTCGGCTTCCAAGTTGACAACATGGATTATTTAATTCAGATTTCAATCCACTCTAATCGGACTTATCTTTTCAACTACACGAGCCTAGTTTAGGCATATATACTTGTTTTATTGGGATTTACTTTCTAGTTGATGTCTATACGACATGACTACGCCTTTTCAGGCGAAATTTGGCTCACGAAATAAAATTGATATTACCATGGAAACGAGCCTTCTGAAATGCCATGTTACAAGTATTCTACTGATGCGTCAAATTTCAAAAATGGTTTCCATGGCAACGAAAATTCGATTTGTAAAAAGGAAGTTTATCTTTGTCTCAGTACATCATATACACCTTCCATACCAAAAATCTCCAAAATTGAAGACATGCTATCTCTACGTGCTATTGAAATTAATTTGGTCTTACAGAGAATTGCTGTTAAATAAAAAGCCCTATAAATGAATCAAAAATTATTACCTTGATCATTCGAGTATAGAAAATACTCCAATCAGCTTTGTGATTGAACCCTTAAGCTAAAAAGATGCTAAGAAATGTCTTGTCGGTGTTGTCACTAGTGTTGTATACATGTAAAATATAAAAGCTCTACATCTTTTCATTCCGATAAGTACTACCTTCATCGCCTGCTTACGGCGTATTCATATCTCAGTTGATACGCTATGCCAGAGCAAGTACCATAAATACGGATTTTGTTCTGAGAGCTAGGCGTCTTTCAGATAAGATTCTCAGTCAGGATTATGTTTGTGACCGACTAACATCGTCACTGAGGAAGTTCTACGGTCGATATGGGGAACTCGTCATACACTATGATGTCCCACTTTCCAGAATGGTGGATGATATTCTGTCATAGACCATTTTAACCATCCAACCAAAGATTGTACTCTATATCTTCCAAAATGGAAGTAACCGGATGTGACAGTTCTACCGAATTGAGGCGACGGGTGTTGCATGCAGTCAGGAGATGCTTACTCTTCCTGGGCACCTGGTCTCACTCTCATATCGGGAGTTCGCTTCTTTTCATATGGTGGAGGTTTTTGTTTGTTTGCTTTGGTTCCAATTTTATCCTGATTTGGTATGCCTTCAGTTTCTGATTTTCGGGATTATCGATTTTGTGCTGTAAACAGGGATATGGTCATTATCCATATTTGTCACTATGTCCGAAGTTGAATTTCTCAAAATTGGGTAAAACGCTTATGTCAAGATCTGAAAGTATTATACTTGGTATCTATAAGATAAAATCACATTCAAAGGATACAAACGGACAACTGGTGTATTCAGAAGGAAAGCTTTAAAAACCTGCGAGGAACCATTTCGTATTCATCACTAATGTGTGTATAACTAAAACATTTTTTTTCATATTGGAGGGATACATCTTTTTTTTTGTAGGTATACATCTTTTTTTTTTGGGGGGGGGGGGGGGGTGGAAGCTTACAAATCTTGATTAAATTATATCTACAGAGCGGAGGACATCTTTTGCATAATTTAAACGTGTAAAAAGTAAGATTCGTGCTTGAATCCTATATTTAGTCATGTTAATTGTACTCGTATGGAGAATATTTCACGTAATCGTTATTCAAAGTCATCAGTATGAGATAAGATCAAACTATTGTAAAATGTTTTAATTAATATATTTTAATCATATTTTTTAAACCTACCTATTTTGGCATGATTCTTCTGGAATGAAAGAAGCAGAAATATTCCGAAACAATGAATATTCATTTTGTTTGATCAATGTATGGAGAATCGCGAAACTACTGAATTATTAACCTTTTAAATAGCTTATCTCATCTGGAATATAAATCAAAATCATAAATAATAATATTGCATGACATATGCTTTAAGTGCGGAACTTCAGAATAATGAAATTTTTAAACTTATAAGGGCTGTGTAAACATTATATATCCGGATAATGTAACATATGTTTTTATCATTGTGACATTTGGTTTAGTATAAACAATTAGCTTTCGTCAAACTGTTTTATTATAATACATTTAGCATGCTGAGGAACCAACAATGAGAGAGAGAGAGAGAGAGAGAGAGAGAGAGAGAGAGAGAGAGAGAGATATGCGGCGGAATATGGAAGGAAAAAAGAAAACACCCCCTTGTTCTCTTAAGGGGCATCAATAAAACATTATAATTATGTCTTAATTTATCATATACATACATTGGCCATAAACAAATTCCAATATTCTACGAATCGAATGTTACGTCTTCATATTCATACGCTTTGAACCCCCTTGTTCTCTTAAGGGGCATCAATAAAACATTATAATTATGTCTTAATTTATCATATACATACATTGACCATAAACAAAATTTCCAATATTCTACGAATCGAATGTTACGTCTTCATATTCATACGCTTTGAATGTATTTAAATTGACTAGAATTTTTTGACAAACTTGTGACACGTTGGATCCTTTGGTGACATGATGGTGCTTCCTATTTGGTACCTAAGACTCCTTTTTATGAAATATGAGTACATTTATTTCCGTGAACTTATTTACTCTCCATTCTGGATTCATTTTGCTTCTTTGTACAAAATGTAGAATGTTTTTATTAATCATATTCTATTATATGGGAGTATTGTCATCGTTTGTTTGGAGGTTGTGGGACCATTGTTTGTTTTATTTTGCCTTTTTCATGAAATTATAGTCAAAATTCTTCGGTGTGCCTATGTTGTGCTACTATGCTTTCTCCAGAAATAATCATATTTGGGAAGCTTCGAAATCACTGGAACTACATTAATTTTTTAAATTACAGTTTACATCTCACTTGGCCAAATTTAAATTTTCAAACACCTCTGATATAACGAAGGAGATTATCGCTATTTGAATGTGAAAAACTGAGGTTGTGAATCGCCACACAAATTCCCTTCAAAAACGAACTTCGTTTATTACAACAGAAGTATATGGAGATTTTAAATAACTTATGCATTTTGCCACGAAAATGCATACAGGTTGAAGTTGAGTGGGGGGGGGGGTTCAACCCCTGGTGGAGCATGCTTCTCTTATATTTGCAAGTCATTCACAACTCTCATAATTTTTCTTTCAACACATAGCAATTTACAAATCTATTCATAACGGAATTAATGCAGTCATGCAGTCGAAAAATATTTTTGACTTTTTCATGCAGTCAGAAAATATATTTGACTTTTTCTATATCCTAGTCCCGATTCCACGATAAAAGTGCGATAAATTTCCAATTTTTGTTTGAATCGGTTTTTTGTTGTTTTTTTTATTTTCCAGAATTTTCTCGGCTCGTCTGTTTACTTTGTATCATGTACACTTTTAAGTAGAATCTGTATGCTATTAAATCGTAATTTGCATATTTTGTTTTTGAGTTTTGTATTCGACTTTCATTTACATAGTGTGCTTCGCTAAAATACAAATAGTAGATTTATTGTTTGTGTCTACACTAAATGATGTATTTTTGACCGGATGCCAATTAATTCCGAAATAAAGTCAGTCTTTCATGCATGAATGGAATTTCAAGAATCTAATCATTCATGTGCGCACAAACCTCATTCTTTTCTGGAATAGATATCTACGAGTACGCACAAGTCGATTGATATGGAAGCATTAATTCACAAAATTTTACTAAAATTATTTATTAAACACCAGTCAGAAGATGCTCAATTGTGACAATGAATGAGTGAAATCAAACACAAAACCCATAAGTTTCCAAACCACAATCAATAGACATACGAAACCAGGAAAATGCCAAGCGAAGTTACCAAAACATTCTACAAAGGATAAAAAACCAAATGGAGGCGAAATCAGGGAAGAGTAAGCATCTCCTGTTTGCTAGCAACACCCATCGCTCTCAAATTTCAAACTACTTAGTACTTACTCACATCAAGGTTATTGGATCATTAGAATTCAAAGAAAACAAAGTCAACTATACTGTCAAAAATTTATTTTCAATGCTTGGTAACATCATAACAGTTTTCTTATCATCATTTTAGATTCCTTCAAGGAGTAATTCTTCCCTCTCCAATCATTCCATATTAAACCCATCCAGTCCTTGAGCGCCTTCGGTTTATGAGAATATGGTCCATTCAAGTGGGTATGGTAGCAAGCTGTAATGAAAATTTTGTAATTAGCATGATTGTTGACTAGTTTCTGCAACTCTATCAATCGTTTTGCGATTCTGTGAATATTCAAGTCAAAATTCCAATCGATTCTTGTCTTATAAACCCCGCTTCCATCCCTTGAACCGATCCACCAATGCATGTCTAAATTGATCTCAAAGATGTACACTAAAACAATTACATTATATTATAAGTAGTAAAGTGACATATAAGAAGACTAAACATAATACTTTTCTAGGTTTAAATATTCTTTACATCTTGTTTGCTACCATGTGAGGTACGCAATATGTTATTTTCCTTTCAGTTTCAGATATCCTTAATTCCTGTCTGTTGACCACGCCATGACACAGTACATGAACCCATCTATAGATTTATGATATCGGATGTCTACCATTATATCATTTGTGCTCCTTTTTCGGATGTTGCCTTTTCATGCCTTGTCCGTAGGTATTATCCCTCTTTCCAAAATGATCAGTGACATTCTGGATTGCGATTGAATGGCTGTCAACATCACCAAACAAGATATGCACATCGAGAAATCATCGAATTTGACAGGTTTCCTGCAGCTGTTGCGACGGGTGTTGCGTGCAATCGTGAGACGCTGACTCTCCCCGGGCACATGGTCTCACTTGAATATTTTTTTTTTCGGGATCCGCAACTGTTCCAATGGAAATTCTAATGATTTCGCCTTCACTTCTCGACTTTGAGACTGAATAACTGATCGGTATTTATTTGATGTTTATATCATTTAATTTCCATTGTCATTTCCAAGAAACGAAGATTCTGATTGGCTGAGAAATTTTGTTGATACATCGATCAACACAATTTTTCACGGAAGTCTATTTATAGCACTATTTTTAGAACTGGGGGTTCCCTCAAACACGAATGAACTCGTTGCTGAAAATACAATTTGTTGATGTTTGCTTATCATTTCAAGGGTACCATTTCTTTTCTACTTACTCAAAAATTAACAGTGCATGTAGAATTTGCTCAAACTGCTCCTTATTCCAAAGATATAGAGAGACGATCGTTCGCTGTTTGAATCATGGCGGCTGCCATAACTTGTTTTGGCAGACGTATCACTGCGAAACCTTCCGACTAACGAAATATAGTGCGGTGATTGATTGCTTTTATATCCAAGAAAACAGTCTGTTTCCATAATTAAATGATAAGAAATGAATCTCATATTTTTTCTGTTGATGAAGGTATCACCCGAAACATTGGACAGAAAACTTTTGCAGCTACGCGCATTGATGCAGTTTTCTGTCCAATTTTTCGGGTGATACCTGCATCAACAGAAAAAATATAAGATTCATTTCTTAATTGAACTTAGAGAAGACAGGGCCCACTTCTCCTCATTTGGTGTTGAGTGCTACGGCTGGGTCTTGTTTAAGATACTCTCCTTCCTTATTGTACGCATGGGTGCGTGTAATAGTATGTCTTGCTTTGGTTCTAGAAACGCTGGCGACATCGATAGATGGTTCTATGAGATTTGCTGACCCTGGCCTTTGGTGATGATATACAATGGCTATTTCTCAATCTTAAATTGCTCTTACTACCTAAATGACAATGAAATAAGAGTCTGGTACCTTTGTACCACCAAGCTCCTAAAACATTGTTTAGAGTTGCACAACTCTTCGGCGACTTGTCTAGGTCTTTATCCTATGCAGAAAATTTCATCCCATTGTTATAAGTGAAACTGTCACCTGGAATATAGCACGTTGAAATGCTGATTCTAAAACATGAGAGAAAAAGTTACATGAGAAGATGAAAAATTGTTCTTTAATTTAATTGATTATGAGGATACGCAAATGGATCTAAATGGATACAAGAGAAATTTCTCTTTGAATATGACAAAAAATGCATAATTTTACATGAAAAACGTGAATCTTAATTTCCTACCTCCAACAAAACCCCATTATTTTCATTGTCTGTGGTGACAGATACAACGGCTGATCAAATAAAATACATCATCAACTTTATTCAAATGTTTTGCTTGGGAGATTAGATATGTAGAAGTTTATCTTTGAGATGCGTGAGGAGGTAATTATCATTACAATCTGTGAGGACACATTTTCGTTCTTATTTCTACCCTCCATTTCAGTTATGCCTTCTTCCACTTATGATCTTAACCCGCGTAGGATATAGGAAAAGACACAATTCTATACAAACTATCCAATTGAAGTCGAATAAGCATTTTTAAAAGTACCCCAAATGTTTGGCTGAGGATTTAAATGATGAGTGAGTATCTTATCTAAATAAAAAAAGTCCCGAAAACTGACAAATCGGACACTGTCAGACAGACCGAGGGGAAAGTAAGAGTCCCCTTCGGCGTTGCAGGTAGGGGACTAAAAATGACATACCAATCGAAATATAATTACAAGTAGATTTATCTGAATTAACCTGCAGTCCCACTGTAGCTACCAAGTGACAGGTTGTAGCCTTCATCCCTGGAACCGATTTTAAAGCTGGAATATTTTGCGTAACGTGTGTTGTCGTCAAAGTCTTTCAAGTCTATCCTTAGCTCATAGTTTCCACGTGCTGTGATTTCATGGAGAATTTGATTCCCTAGAGGTAAAGTGAAAACAAAAATTAAGATATGTTTGAAACCAATTACTAGAAATATCAAAATTTGGATTCAATGTTCGCCTGAAGTCTCTAAGCGTTTTTGACAATAGTCTGAATCGGCCAAAATATATTGTGTACCCGGCGATTTTTCCAATGAGTCCTTGAGCTAGGCAGTTGAAACATCGGCATTAGTAGTGTCGGAGTACACTCTTGAATACAGAATTGTCATTTATTTTCATTCAATTTTTTTATTCCGATATTATTCGACATAAGGAGGTCTACAAAATTTTTCAACGTATTCATTTGGTTTCTTTTTTCTTCACAATTTGTCAAAGTGGCCTTGACTTTGATAATATGTCTCTGAGTTACACCAAGACTTAGCCCATCGTCATACATGTATATAACAAATGAAAAGACAGACGACGACTGGATCTCTCGCTCTACAAGCAATATAAAGTATACCTAGCCAATGCTCTCCATTTAAGCGACCAAATCCATCTTGGTATTCTTTCCAAGTTCTGTAAAAGTCCACACTGCCGTCATATCGTTTTTGGAAGACCTATCAACAAGCAAAACAGGTACACCAAAACTTTTATAAGTTTGACGACCGTAACAAGGTTCATTTTCATTTCTCTCATATATATCAGGACAGAAGTTAATTTGACACACTCCTGTATTCAGTATCAATTCATAATTCCATAATCTTCAATGTTTCATTTCTTGATAATGTACATAAACTAAAATTATTAATTGGATTAAACATGAATCATTAGTTTATTTCCATGCAAGTTATATTTGGTTCAGAAATATATAAAAACATATTACAAAAAGTGTCTTGGTCTAGATGCAAACAATTACTTGCAAAAGTCTTAAGTTCGCAGATAAACAAAAGCTTACGGTCCACCCTCCTCCGTCAGTGATGAAGTCACAGTTAGCTTTATGACCTTTACCTACTGCCGGGTAGATCCTGTACACACCAGATGTTGGTGTTTTATGTGACGTTTTGATGCTATGTTTTTGGATGTCGGTACAGTCAGCAGGAACGTAACCATCCTGTATCAATCCAGTCGTGACATCTTTTCCTGAAATGACATTTGTACATATGGACAACGCATTCGAAAATTTCTGTCATCAAAAATTTTTAAATTTCGAAAACTAGGGTCCTGTAGCATCATATCCCACCCATCCTGCTACGTTTTCGGTACATTTTTGGACATAATATTTTTCACACTCTTTGGCCATATTACATTGTTTAGATTGAGGATCACTGACGAGGGTTTAGTACCCGAAACGTGCATGTCTGGTCCATGCTGAAATTTAATCTGCTCTTAAATGATGCTATTGAATTTAAAGACGTTTAATATGGAATTATTCTTGAATATGTATTGATTTAGGTTAACTTTAAATTAACATTCAATCGGACACAAGTTGTAAAAACGATGAAAAGCCCTTTCGCTATATTCGTAGATGATGTCATAATTTGATTGGTTTATGCGACGAGAGGAATTACTGGACAATAAACCACGGTTAGCTAGTTATTTTCTTTTTAATATATATATTCTTATTATAGCAGACGACAAGAAGTGTTGCTGCAGTCGTTTTCAGTAAATCAATTTCAGAGTATGCGCGTGAGTAGATGTGCCTTATGAAAGTGTTGGAGAATAGACCACGGGTGAGCACATAGTAGGGAGGAAATCTCAATAATACGGAAGTGTTCCAACTCTTTACCTTCTTGAAGAAAATTTCAAACCATTTTTTCTCAAGTCATATTAGAATTTTAGATTGTGAATGAAGTAGGTCGTAATATGTGATTGAACTACACCGATAAGGTTAATAAGGTTAAAAAACCTATACAAGAACCAAATATAAATTTATAGTATATTCTATAAAATCTATTCATAAGTGGCTACGATTCTGGATGCCCAAATAGGTAGGCAATGACATAAGATACTAGTATGTATGATAATAAGTGTTTAATTGGAAAGAAAATTAATATTAAATATCGATAAAGAGACAAGTGGTTGTGTAAAGATACCTTTGTGATGAGATGTTGGGGGAATTCTGATTGACTTGGTCAGGACTATACTTCCGTCTTTCTCACGATGAATCTTCTCTCTCCTCCAGTAATCTACAATAGGATCCTTGATTATCTGAAAGACAAAATGTTGATAGTCCAGTTTTAAATCCAGCTACGTCTCTTCTCACATCATAAAACTCCAATCGCGAATCTACAGGGGGATTAGAACCTGGGAAAAGGTCAGAACACCCCTCCCCCTATGAATTTGTAGAATATGCAGATTTTTCACGATGTAGCGTTTATGTTTTTGTTAAAACCGTAGTCTTGATCAACCCCTCCCTCCGACGGTTTTGATCTTCCCAAGATAAATTTCCTAGACCTGCCATTAGTCTGATAAGATCATGAGTAAAAACCGCATTTTACTAAGTACATGGGCATCTATATTATCATAAGACATCCTACCCATAAAAAGGCCTAAGATAACGAGTCTACTACTTGATTTGATAAGTTATGCATAGTCTTTCGGAGCATCTGATCTGAATCCCGTCTTGGACGTTGATTTCACACGGTAGTCTTTTTCCCTTTGTTTTCCATTTTTATGGTGTTGTATGCACTAATGTTTTCGAATAAAACTCTCGCATGACTCAATGAATTTAGCAAATTGAAGCCAATTATATTTGATTATATTAAGTGTAAAGAGAACACATAATTAAACCATTCTGAAAATTTCCCAATCACTTAAAAATCACGCATCTTATACCCACCTATTTTGGCATATTGTGCCCGGACTACAAGAAGTAAACCAAATATTCCGAAACAAAGAGTCTTCATTTTACTGTCTGTTGACTTTGTGGACCTAGACAATTGATTCACCTTTTATAGTTGATTTCACGAGTACTTTCTCCATATTATATTTCCAGGGATAGTAATATTATATATTTTTGTGACATATGTTTGTAGTCCGGACTATTATTGTCATATTGTTCCTGTTTGACAATGTTTACTTTATAAAATCAATATTGAATGAGGAATAACGAAAATGCACGAATCGTATTTTGATTTTTTTTGTCTTTTTGAGAAAAAGACATTTTATTTTTTTTAATAGGGAGGGGAGAACTGATTCCCTAGAGTGCCTTTCGAACACTGAAAGGCGTCGACAAGAAGAGCTTGTCTTTATCTATTTACATTTACTAGTATCTACTATATCAAAATGCGATAAAGAAGATCCTGACGACAATCTCAACAACACTTACAATAGAGCACCAAATTGTGCATCGACGGACCCTAGCAAGCCAGAGGTGGGATCAGGTGCCCGGGAGGAGTAAGCATCCCCTGTTTGGCTAGCCTCACCCGCCGATGCTTACGCACAGAAATGAAAACAATACCTACATCAAGTTTAACAAATGACAAATATGGATATGACCATATCCCTGTATACAGCACAAAATCAATGATTCAGAAAATCAGAAACCGAAGGCATACAAAATCAGGATAAAACAGGAACCAAAGCAAACAAACAAAAACCTCCACCATATGAAAAGAAGCGAACTCCCGATATGGGAGTGAGACCAGGTGCCCAGGAAGAGTAAGCATCTCCTGCTTGCATGCAACACCCGCCGCTTCATTTCGGTAGAACTGTCATATCCGGTTACTTCCATTTCGGAAGGTTGGATGGTTCAAATGGTCTATGACAGAATATCATCCACCATTCTGGACAGTGGGACATCATAGTGTATGACGAGTTCCCCATATCGACCGTAGAACTTCCTCAGTGACGATGTTAGTCGGTCACAAACATATCCCTGACTGAGAAGCTTATCTGAAAGACGCCTAGCTCTCAGAACAAAATCCGTATATTTGGTACTTGCTCTGGCATAGCGTATCAACGGAGATATGAACACGCCATAAGCTGGCGATGAAGGGATGTTGCTACTCAGAGAAGGAAAGTTTGTAATGCTGAAATTGAAGTCGTCACGTTTGTCATAGAGTGAGGTGTTCATGTGACCATCAGTGTCGTAGGACAACATTATGTCCAAATAGGATGCTGAATTATTTGTCTCTGTAGTTTCTTTGACTTCAAGCTCTGAAGGATAGATACTGCTCAGGTAATCCGTGAATTTTGGATTATTGATGGACAATCACATCGTCAATGTATCTGTAAATGAAGTTAAAGTCAGAAGCTAAGTATCTTTTCCCATCAGAGACCAAAGATTGAATGAATTCAGCTTCGTACGAGTAAAGGAAAATAGTCGTTGGGATCTTGTCACGCTTGTGTCGCATTCGCGTCGGTAGCCGGTAACAATATAGGGAATCTGACAAGTCCTGGATGCCAGTCGGTTAATGCACTCCGGTTCTTTGATCAACAACAAGAAGACATCGAAGTCATGTGTACGAAAATACAACAAACCAGATATTCATGATATATATTTTGCCATTTGTAATAACAGTATGGTCTTCATGAATCATCGATGATCATCCGAATATCACCTAAAAAGTATTATTAAGGACATCACGTCAAATATACTTTTTAAGGCCGTCAAGTCAGACAAACCTGATAGCAGTGATATCGTCCCTTCCTTAAAATCAAATGTGCAAATAAAGGGATCCATGCTCTGCGTTTAAGCAACATTCTAAATAACAGTTCTGTCAAGGATAAAATCCCTCCTCATTTCAATTACCAGGAGTTGCCTTGTATTTCCTACGCTTATGCACAATTCGTTGCTTCCAAAATATTTAATTACAAACAAAATTTGAAATGTCTAGATGTACATCACCTTTCACAAACCACATACAATGCACATGTTCATTCTCTGCTTTCATCCACCAACCATGTGGTCACTGGTGACCTTAATATCAACTTAGGAACCCTCTCGGTAAAGGCCCAAAAAACAGGGAACCCCGTTTTTTCACATGGCGGGAAAACTTTGAAATAATTATGGATGCATGCGAGGAGTACGCCAGACGGTGGACAAAAAAGGAGGACGTGGAACTAGGCACACTCTCCGAATGGATTAAATCCATCGGAAAATTACTTAAAAGAAGAATAGGGCGTCTTCGCAACAACAGACACGAGTCAATTATTCATGACCCTGTTGTTGCCAAAGAACTTTCTGACGTCCATGAAAAACATATCATTGTTCCTGCTGCTGACAAAGCGGCAAACAATTTTACTTTCGTTTGCAAGTCATACTTTCATGAGTAGCAACATGCCGTCTTCTCCTGCTTATGGCGTTTTTGTTTTTCAGCTGATACGGTAAGCCAGGGCATGTTACAAATATGAAGATTTCATCGTTAGAGCCAGACGGCTTGAAGTAAGCTACTTGTTCAGGGTTGTATTACACAACAAGTTCTTCGGTCACCACGAGGATATAATAAAAGAATATCAGATCCCCCTTTCCAGAATGATCATTGAATTGAATGGCTGTCATCATCACCAAACAAGAAATATTTACCTGATACGTACATCAAGACAATCACCAAATTTGACAAGTTTTCATGGAGCTGTTGTTATGGGTGTTGCATGCAATCAGTAGACGCTGACTCTCCCCGGGCACCCGGTGTCACTTCGGAATGTTATTCAATCTGAGAGTCGAAACCGTTCTAATGGAAATTCTAATGATTTCGCATTGCCTTCTTGACTTTGAGACTGAATAACTGATAGGTTTTTTCTTTGAAGTTTATATTATTCGAAAAACTAAGTGACATCTCCCTGTAGACATAGTTCCTGTCTGGTCCAGCTACGTCTTTCGGTAAATTTTTTAACATAATAATTTTCACTCTTTGAAAATATTACATTGCTTATATTGAGGATCACTGACGAGGATTAAGTACCCGAAACGTGCATGTCTGGTCCATACGAACATTTGCGCTTAAGGCAGAGCATCCCTCAAGTCTCAAATGCTCATATTTCCAAAATAACAACTTTAACAATATTTCCATGTCCATATATTCAAAGCTTATGTTAAACCTGATATACAGACAAAATGGAATTCATGGTTTCATGATTATACCGAGAACTTAAGCCGTTTGAACTTTAACATTGGACTCTATGGGAAAAGTAAGAAAAATCCCTTTTTAGAGGTGATAAAATGTATCTATAAAAGTTTCTTTTTCAAAACCATATTAGTTTGATATTCTGAACAATGATCTAAAGAGAAAAAATAGGGTATCCAGGCAAAGAACTACTAGCAATTCTGACCTGAGGGATACTATACCTTAAATGATGCTATTGAACTTGAAGACGTTTAACATTTGCTGACTCTTTGTCATAAATATAAGGTGATGTTTAGAATTTTGCTTTTCATACACCGTTTGTATTTATGGTGCACTAAACGTATATCTCAATATTGACAATTTTATAAAGAATCTACCTAGTGCCAGAATATATTAGGAAGTTTTCTTGTTGATCCATGACAATATTACATAAAATGGTTAATTCGAATAACAAATATAGATAATGGCCATATCCCTGTATACATACAGCACAAAATCGATAATTCAGAAAATCAGACACCGAAGGCATACAAAATCAGGATAAAACAGGAACCGAAGCAAACAAACAAAAACCTCCACCATATGAAAAGAAGCGAACTCCCGATATGGGAGTGAGACGAAGTGAGTTTAATTGACACAGTGATGTTTGTACGTCGTCGCATTCCTTTGAGTGGCACCTCTTATGATAAGTTCGCTTTAACATTGGAATCTGTGGAGATGGTTCATATCAACAATGTTGGCCTAAGTGTTTTTACGGTGTGATGTTGTCGTCTTCGTCTGTTTTTCCTCTTTTAGTCATCTCATGAGAGAATGTATCGCTATTTTCATTGTAGGGGACTTCCTCCTTATCTATGTATTGTATCATCGAGGTTTTTTTGTGCCTATTGACAATGATTTTATTATACTGATTATGGGTTTTGTGTTTGCCATTCATTCACAGATAGCGTTGCACCACTTCCGTCCATTTCAAAATATGTTAGTCCGATAATTCAATCCGTAAAGGGAACTACTGTCCTGTTTTCCCGGTTTTCTCTAAAATATGATAATGTCATCTTCCAAAAAGATGTCAATTATATAGTACTCCTTTAGTCGTAACAGAAAATACCATTGTTTTGGCTGTGCGTCAGTTAAGTTAGAAATGGGACGGAAAATAAAAAGTCTACGGGGATTTTCTATAGTAATGTGACGTCGGAGGCTTTGACGTCACTGTTTACTATTGTTGACACGGAGAACAAGATGGTGGCGGCTTGAAATTAACATGGGAATTTCCCGTAGACATTTTATTTTTCATATTGCGGTTTGAAGGCAGCTGATAGGGTAAGTTGAAGTTAATTTCCAGTTACGACTAAAGGAGGTCAATGCTCGGAAACAATAATTTATAGCAAAATTCTTCAGACGACAGAATAAATCGCCAAAACAGGGTGCTCTGGAATTAGTGAACAGGACAGTACCTCTTTACAAAAGGACGTGCAATATATTTACACCCAACCTAAATCCATTCTCATTCTTGAGGTCGGACTGATCACATGATCATATTTCCCACATACTCACATGCTTACTCTACTACCCTATTCTTAAAAGTAAACATCTCCTTTTTTCAAATTCACACGTACTTTTCATGAAAATGATTTTAAGTAAATCCATTGAGCTTTCTTTAATCTTTGCCCTATCAGCTAGATCTTTTGAAGAAAATTTTATCCAAACCATGCTTCCATAAACATGTAAAAACATATAATGCAATGAATTTCACAATTTGTGACAAAATTGTTGATCTCTGGCTTGGAACATCTCATTTTCATTTGGACATGTCATATAACGTTAAAGAAAGAACAATAGATCAATGGATACTTCGATCGAGTAATGGAGATAACCCCTTAGATTAGAATCGGTTAATGAAGGTCAAACACAATACCGAAATCAGATTCTACAAATGAGTTAAAGAAGATCCTGACGAAAATCTCGATAGCACTCACGATAGAGCACAAAATTAAGCATCGACGGACCCCTAGCAAGCTAGAGGTGGGACCAGGTGCCCGGGAGGAGTAAGCATCCCCTGTTGGCTAGCCGCACCCGCCGTCGATGTTTAAGCACAAAAATGATAACAATATATGAAACTCGTGCACTGTCTGACGAGGTCTATATAGAAAGTGCTATGGCAACAATGTTCACAATCAAACCAACTAATTCAAGTATTGTAACCACGTAGGTAGGAACAATAAAGCCTGTGTTTGTGAAACACGAATGCCCCCGGTGGCATCTTTGTTAGTATAAACGCCATTTTCTGTTGAGTAAGTGAAAGGTCAAAGTCAAGGTGACGAAGTCAAAACTTTTTGCTATCAATGAAATGGTCTTCTCACAAGGAATACACATGTGAAATATGAAAGCCCTATCACTTACTATTCAAAAGTTACGCCCAATGTTAAAGTTTTTGAAAAGGAGGTCAAAGGTCAAAGTCACGAGGACAAAACTTTTGGTATCAATGAAAAGGTCTTGTCACAAGGAATACACATGTGAAATATGAAAGCCCTATCACTTACCATTCATAAGTTATGCCCAATGTTAAAGTTTTTGAAAAGTAGGTCAAAGGGCAAGGTCAAGGTCACGAGGTCAAAAATTTTGGTATCAATGGAAAGGTCTTGTCACAAGGAATACACATGTGAAATATAAAAGCCCTATCACTTACCATTCATAAGTTATGCCCAATGTTAAAGTTTTTGAAAAGTAGGTCAAAGGTCAAGGTCACGAGGTCAAAAATTTTGGTATCAATGGAAAGGTCTTGTCACAAGAAATACACATGTGAAATATGAAAGCCCTATCACTTACCATTCATAAGTTATGCCCCATGTTAAAGTTTTTGAAAAGTAGGTCAAAGGTCAAGGTCAAGGTCACGAGGTCAAAAATTTTGGTATCAATGGAAAGGTCTTGTCACAAGGAATACACATGTGAAATATGAAAGCCCTATCACTTACCATTCATAAGTTATGCCCAATGTTAAAGTTTTTGAAAAGTAGGTCAAAGGTCAAGGTCAAGGTCACGAGGTCAAAAATTTTGGTATCAATGGAAAGGTCTTGTCACAAGGAATACACATGTGAAATATGAAAGCCCTATCACTTCCCATTCAAAAGTTATGCCCAATGTTAAAGTTTTTGAAAAGTAGGTCAAAGGTCAAGGTCAAGGTCATGAGGTCAAAAATTTTGGTATCAATTGAAAAGGTCTTGTCACAAGGAATACACATGTGAAATATGAAAGCCCTATCATTTACAATTCAAAAGTTATGCCCAATGTTAAAGTTTTTGAAAAGTAGGTCAAAGGTCAAGGTCAAGGTCACGAGGTCAAAAATTTTGGTATCAATTGAAAAGGTCTTGTCACAAGGAATACACATGTGAAATATGAAAGCCCTATCACTTCCCATTCAAAAGTTATGCCCAATGTTAAAGTTTTTGAAAAGTAGGTCAAAGGTCAAGGTCAAGGTCACGAGGTCAAAAATTTTGGTATCAATTGAAAAGGTCTTGTCACAAGGAATACACATGTGAAATATGAAAGCCCTATCATTTACAATTCAAAAGTTATGCCCAATGTTAAAGTTTTTGAAAAGTAGGTCAAAGGTCAAGGTCAAGGTCACGAGGTCAAAAATTTTGGTATCAATTGAAAAGGTCTTGTCAAAAGGAATACACATGTGAAATATGAAAGCCCTATCATTTACAATTCAAAAGTTATGCCCAATGTTAAAGTTTTTGAAAAGTAGGTCAAAGGGCAAGGTCAAGGTCACGAGGTCAAAAATTTTGGTATCAATGGAAAGGTCTTGTTACAAGGAATACACATGTGAAATATGAAAGCCCTATCACTTACCATTCATAAGTTATGCCCAATGTTAAAGTTTTTGAAAAGTAGGTCATGGGTCAAGGTCACGAGGTCAAAAATTTTGGTATCAATGGAAAGGTCTTGTCACAAGGAATACACATGTGAAATATGAAAGCCCTATCATTTACCATTCAAAAGTTATGCCCAATGTTAAAGTTTTTGAAAAGTAGGTCAAAGGGCAAGGTCAAGGTCACGAGGTCAAAAATTTTGGTATCAATGGAAAGGTCTTGTCACAAGAAATACACATGTGAAATATGAAAGCCCTATCACTTACCATTCATAAGTTATGCCCCATGTTAAAGTTTTTGAAAAGTAGGTCAAAGGTCAAGGTCAAGGTCACGAGGTCAAAAATTTTGGTATCAATGGAAAGGTCTTGTCACAAGGAATACACATGTGAAATATGAAAGCCCTATCACTTACCATTCATAAGTTATGCCCAATGTTAAAGTTTTTGAAAAGTAGGTCAAAGGTCAAGGTCAAGGTCACGAGGTCAAAAATTTTGGTATCAATTGAAAAGGTCTTGTCACAAGGAATACACATGTGAAATATGAAAGCCCTATCATTTACAATTCAAAAGTTATGCCCAATGTTAAAGTTTTTGAAAAGTAGGTCAAAGGTCAAGGTCAAGGTCACGAGGTCAAAAATTTTGGTATCAATGGAAAGGTCTTGTTACAAGGAATACACATGTGAAATATGAAAGCCCTATCACTTACCATTCAAAAGTTATGCCCAATGTTAAAGTTTTTAGTTCGGACAAACAGACAAACAGACAAACAGACAGACAGACAGACAGACGAACAGACGGACAGGCCAAAAACTATATGCCCCCGAATCTATGATTCCGGGGGCATAAAAAGGAATTCCAAATATCCTTATTTATTATCTACATAGCTTATTTCTATAGAATTTCAAATACAAGTTAATTGATATTTGTAGGAGCTCCTTTCATTTATGAATGTTCAGAATCATATATGTGATAAAACATTATCATTGTCTTTAAATGTTAAACTTCTTCAATTTCAATAGCATTATTTAAGAGCAGATAAACTTTCGCCATGGGCCACACATGCACGTTTCTGGTATATATTTAACCCTCGTCAGTGATCCTCAATCTAAACAATGTAATATATTTACATTACTAGTAGATTCCCCATGTTAAACGCCCATAAGGCAACTAGAATTATATTCCAATAACTTGGGTTGCTCACGTGCAAGTTTTGCATGTAGGGAGAATTTACCAACGTTCAAATACATTTGACACTAAAACAGGCAAAATATGCGAAGTACATGCAAATAAAAATGACCGATACTTAGAACAAATGTAAATATAAGTAATGACTGTCTTACTTTTGGTGTTCATGGGTGTATAATTCTGGTTGGACACGTGCAAATTCCGTGAATCGCCAATTCTGGTTGGATACGTGCAAATTCCGTGAATCGCGAAGCGATTCACGGAATTTGCACGTGTCCAACCAGAATTATACACCCATGAACACCAAAAGTAAGACAGTCATTTCTTAAATGGCCAAAGAGTGTGAAAACTATTATGTACACAAATTTACCGAAAAACGTAGCAGGATGGGTGGGATATGATGCTACAACCTATTTTTTCCACGTGTCTCGCATTGAAGACGCAAGAAGACCAAATACTCCGAAACACAGAATCTTCATTTTTACCGACTGATAGATATAGTTTATAATGTCAGTGCTATCTAGGTATTACATACTGACAACCGTAACATTATGTCTAATTACTGTGACAACACACTGTTTTAAAATCTGGATATTACATTGATCATCTTTATAGTATATATTCCATATCAATACTGAAAATCGGCACTAAAAATTCAATTGTACTTTATTAAACGAAACATATGTCGACATCATCTCGCACGCAAGGAAACAAACTAGGCAAGCTCTGCAAAGTACTTCTTCAGTCACGCACGAAATCGGAACATTATATCTTATTACTGTGGCATGTCCAGATGAAGCCACGCACGTAATCGGAAAATATCATTGCTGCAAAATATTTTTTGATGATACAATAAAAATATAAAACATAATGACCTCTCGTTATCCTCCTTGTGGAAGATACTAGTATTTTCGATTAGAAGCATTCAAAACATCGAATTTGACACATTCTCTGGGTGTGACCATTTGTGCACAGCTAAAATGACGGGTGTTGCTAGCAAACAGAAGATGCTTACTCTCGCTGGACGCTTGATCTCATCGCTATTCGGGATTCACTTTTGCTTCTTTGCACACTGTAACTTTCATTCTTTTAGTGTGTTTTTTATGTTTCTTACAGTTTCATGTCGTGTATGTCCATTGTTTGTGGCTTTGTTAAAGGGTTGATAGTCACAAGTTTCCAGTGTTCAATGTGTCCAGCTTCTATTTTACGTTTTAGATTGTTTATGAATTTGAAAATTGCCTTGACCTTTGTCCTTAGGGGACTATCACATGAGCAATTGTGTGAAATATGATCAAATTCTCAAGTAGGGTTGAGGAGATATGAACTTGGGCAGACAGATACACAGACCAAGTTTACAATAGAGAGGTTGAGATTTCCTTCATGTAACTTGTACGGGTACGTCTAATGTACAAGTTAAATTACACGTAACTGTTCTTGAGATTTCTTTTCAAAGACCACTACGCGTACTTGTAAAATCTTAGTGAAAAAGCTCGGTTAAATCTGTATTGAAATAGAATTTTGAAATCATTATGAATTGAATGCCATACTTTTTATACTATTTTATAGAAAAAAGGGGAAGGGATATCTTGAAGTAAAGACCTATGTGTAATTCGCACTTTACACGTTCGCTGGCGACGTGTAACTTGTAAAGCAAATGACGTCAAACGCAATAAACGATGACGTCACAATAGCCGACCAGAATACAAGTACACGTACAAGTTACACGTAGGAAATCTCAACCTCTCTAATAGCATAAAGGTCTGACCTCAAAAACTTGTGTTCTACACCCAAAAGCTGACGTCACTGACTAAAAATGAATGGCTTATATAGAAAGTGATTTATCAAAAGAAAGATCATTTCCTGTAGAATTCATTGGTACCAAATGATATATACCTTTCCGTTAGCATTTTCACTCCGAAAACGAAGGTGAATGTGAAAATAGGGAAATTTTGACACGTCATTCAGATGGACTTTGGTCTCATTTTGACCATTGTTCCAGAAAAATTCTTAACACTAAAATTATGCTGATTTGAAGCCCATACCTGTCTTAAAATAGTTGCCAGAGTCACCTTATGCTCGACTGCATAGCAAAATGTCTTTAATGACAGCCAATTTCTGAAGCTCACTTTTTCTCCAATTTAATTAAATTATACACAATTGTATACTGATGTAGCACCTATACTTTGCTCAATATTGGCTTCTAAAGGCAAAATCACTCAAGCAGAAAAAGTAGGTCAAGGTCATTCTATGAAAGTTTGATCAAAGATACATCCACCATATAAGTTTGGAACATGTAGCTCTTATTATTTGCTCAATATTGGCTTTTAAAGGCAAAATCACTCATGCAGAAAATGTAGGTCAAGGTCATTTTATGAAAGTTTGATCAAAGATACATCCACCATGTAAGTTTGGAACATGTAGCACTTATACTTTGCTCAATATTGGCTTTTAAGGGCAAAATCACTCAAGCGGAAAAAGTAGGTCAAGGTAATTTTATGAAAGTTTGATCCAAGATACATCCACGATGTAAGTTTGAAACATGTAGCACTTATACTTTGCTCAATATTGGCTTTTAAATGCAAAATCACTCATGCAGAAAAAGTAGGTCAAGGTCATTTTATGAAAGTTTGATCAAAGATACATCCACCATGTAAGTTTGGAACATGTAGCACTTAGGCCATACCAAATTAATTAAATGTTCTTTGGATTTTCTTGTGAAAAAAAAGGTGCGAGCGGGCAAAAATATAATTATTTTCTTTTTTTCTTTTTTTTTAGGTTTTGCAGTTTTTAAGGTGCGAGCGAATGAAATAATTTTATTTTTGATATAGGTTACCCCAGTAATACATTTCTGATGTTTTCCGTACTCAAAAAGGAATCCCCATAGGAATCTGTTGACAAGAAAGCCTGGCACATTGCAGTACGGAAAAGATTTTCGAACATTCCCCCTCCTTGACTTTCAGTGCTATGTATACGGGACAACAAATTTGCTCCCAACAAAATTTTTAAACACAAGAAGTATCATTTTCTTCGAATTTTGCATAATTTGAGACTTCTAGAAGCTTAAGGATTTGCAGAAATCAGAACCCACCCTAAAAAATTCTTTAACACCAGAAATTTAATGATGCAGTCGAGCATTTTTATAATATTATTTTTTGAATTTTGAAAAATATGGTGCGAGAAATCCAAAGAACATTTAATTAATTTGGTATGGCCTTATTTTTTGCTAAATATTGGCCATTAAAGGCAATATTGCTATCTTAACATTTACCTTATCATCTTAACATTTGCCTTATCATTTGTAATAATTTAAAAAATCCCCACCCCAGGGGCTACATCCCCATCTGGTAATATTAAACAAAGTATAATTAAACATTAACAACAAAAAGAACCAACAAAATATGAATATAGGAGAGGAAATTAGCAATATTGCTATCTTAACATTTACCTTATCATCTTAACATTTGCCTTATCATTTGAAATGATTTTAAAAATCCCCACCCCAGGGGCTACATCCCCATCTGGTAATATTAAACAAAGTATAATCAAATATTTACAACAAAAAGAACCAACAAAATATGAATATAGGAGAGGAAATTGTGTGATCTTAACATTTACCTTATCATCTAGTTCGGACGACGCCGACGCCGGGGGTATTGCAATAGCTCTTTTGCAGTAAAGTGCAGTCGAGCTAATAATATATGAAAGTTTTTAGGGATTTGCCGATTCGTTTTTGAGAAATCCACAATACACCACGGAGAAGCGAATTTCACAAGTCCCCATTCTGAGCCCCTCTCCGGAAATCACCTCTACGTTGTGACTCCTTCCAGTTTGATCTTTATGTGCATATCCAAAAATAGAACTCATGAAAATCTTACAGAATCTAATGATACCTTATTACTTGCCTTCATTTTAATTATCATACACACTACAGCGATATCAGTCTCTGACTCTTTATATAATATAAAGAAAATTGACCGGGGCCAAATTAGCTTAGAGGCTATAGGGTTTATGCTATTAAAACCCAACAGCAAATATATGCTCCCCAAACATTTTTTGGGAGCATAAACATTTTCATAATCAACCTTTTCTTTTAATCTGAACAAGCTGCTGACTTTTAAACCTTTTCCTCTTATCTGATCTTGGTATAATCCAAGCCCAAGATCTATAACTCAGGTTAAACTTTTTTAAACATCAATCCCATCTACAAATTGTGATATTTCATTGCAATACAAGATGTGTTCGTGAAACACTATGCCCCCCCCCCCCCCCCCCATTCATAGCGTTCTTTTTTTTAATATAGAAAGGAAAGTCTATGACTTATTGCCCATTCTACTCTGCTGAAGACATCATGGCCAAATTTAAGTTTTTGAGAGTAGAAAAAGTCGCAATAAAAGAAAGGTTCTGTTTTAACTTATAAAAGAGCACAAATGCAAAATATCAGAAATCTAACGTATCTCTTAGGGTGAAGAAATTGTTGCCAATGTGAAAGATTTTTTTAAATGCTGGACAAGGTCACGATATCGCTGCCAAACAGAATGCACATGTGAAATATGAAAGCCCTTTCATCTAAAATGATATTGTAATACCTCTTTTACTGAGATTGGAAAATGCCTATGGTAATAAGACTAAGGCAGAATTATGGAAAGATTGATGAGTCTTAATGATGACAGACAGACAGTCCAAACCTGTATGTCCCCTTCATGCCCTGCTTGGTATGCAGGGGCACAAAAATATAAGTCTGTCAACTAGATGCAATATACAACAAATATACATGTACATATCGGAAACTTTATTTTGAAAAAATACAAGACTGGTTTTATAAAGGAATGTTTAAAAGACCTATCTGGCAGTGAATACTGGAAAAAGAAATATAAAACATGGGAACATGGGTACAACAACAATGTACATAGACAAAGTAATAACTAAGAATTCTACGATTTTGATTTAAACAACTTTAAACTAAATCATCGGGAATACGCAGTCACAGGTATAACTGTGTTACTACATGTCAGCACATTTCAACTTAGCACCAATAGTAAAACAATCAAGTATAATAGCTCAAATGTAAAAACAAGATTGTTGATCATTTCAGTCTTTTTAACAAATAAAAACAACTTTCTGAAATTTATCAACCATGATAACAAGTATAATTTGCAAACAATAAAAACTTAAAAGGAAATTCAGTATATAACTGCACGATTTATACTTGATTTGTAACAATACCCTCTTAAATGTTTTTATTACAATATCAATAGCTCTTAGCTTGTTTAAGAATAACATTCTGGCATTACAAAGAACATTTTACGTATTGTAAATCACATGAAAGCTTGGGACTTTAAGTAGTAAAAGACTAGAATGCACTTTAAAATACTTCTGTGGATCGATCTAATTGTTATTTTTTGGCTTTTGGTCATTGTTCATGGTGGTGCCACCTAGAGTCATTCTTTGGAACAAGGGCATTAATCCAGGAAGAATTCCCAAGTTATTGGGATTTGCAGTAGCACTAGTGTTTTGAGCTCCCTGTATCATATCAGGAATACAGCCTGCTGTATTTTGTGTGGACTCGGGAGGAGGTGTTGGCATTCTGACATTTAGAGGACTTGCCATTCGCAAGTTCTGTCCCCTTCCTAGTCCTTGAGGCTGTGGATTGACATCTCCCATTCCACTCATTGAACCTGTCAACCCTTGGGCAAGCAATGGATTCATCAAAGATGCTTGCATCAAGTTGAGTAAATCTGGGTTGAGTCCACTATTAGTGTTTGAAGGGGTGGTAGATTGACTTGCCAGAACAGCTTGACTTAGAAGCAAGTTCTGATATGCTAAGTTCATTTGTGAAAGGTTAAGTGTGTTGCTAGCTGCAGTCTCTGAAGTCATGGGAGTCTGTGATACATTCATAATATTTGTTGGATCTAATAAAAGTCCTGATTGGTTCAATCCAAACATGTTTGACGAATCTGATTGGTTTAAATTCATTCCTAACAGACTAGCAGGATTGAAAGCTGATTGGTTGTTCGTAAACTGTGTTTGAGTGCTTGGTAATGGAGCTCCGACATTTGTGCTTTGCATACTAGCCACTGTCGCAATTGGCTGAAAAAGAATCCAGTATATTGATGAACTTACCTTAAACATACTATAAGTGCAAAATAATATGTTGATGAACTTACCCTAAACTTACTCAAAGTGCAAGATAATAATTTCATAAAGAATTTGAAGCATGATGAAAGCAGGATCAGTATTTTTTATTACATTGCCATTTTCAGACAAAAAAAACCCAACATAATGATAACGGTAATTTTAGAACTTGATAATAATACCTTCTGTTTAGTTGGACTGACTGTTGCTATGTTGGTAGCCACTGATGTGGATTCTGCATCTTCAAACCTCTCAGCTTTCATCTCTGGTTTTGTTTCTGATGGTTCCTCTATAAATTACATTTTTAAATTACATGTTACTTCATAACCATTATCAGCACTCAGATCAAATATGTAAAATTAGCTACCCATGGGACAGTTTTTCATTAGTCTCCTTATTATGCATAATTTTTTGTTCTTTCAGAAGCATAGAGAAATCATTGATAGTGGGCGTAGAAAAGTAGTGATAGAAGAGAATAACAGAAGGCAGACATATGACCTTCAATATCTCGGCTTTCAGCAGAATCATACTTTTGAGCGCGAGACCAAAATATCTTGATGAATCATTTGATAATTTTTTTTCACAGAACATTGCTAGAACAGCCTTATTACAAAGTATTACATGTATATTGAAGAATCAATTTAAGGATCTGAGATGAACCTATATTACTTACCCTGTGATTTCTGTACTTCTTTAATCCTGTCTTTAAGTTTCTCTATCATTTTATCTATACTCTGAAGATCATCTACATGCTTGTCACTTGTCTCCCCAGATAACATTAACTGCAGAATTCTCTTCCTGGAATAGTTTACAGAAACAGCTTTATATATACATGTAAATTCAATAAATATCTCTCACTTGTTCAGATGTTGATCCTAAGCACATGGGGAATTTCATCAGCAATGTAAATATTGTCGTGTAACTTCCTTTAATGATGGTTTGTTTCTTATTACAGCATAAAGCATTTTTTTGCCAAAAAGAGATATAATAGGTATAAGCTTCCAACAACAATTAAAGGAACAAATGATAGGAGGAACAGATTGATTCCAGTCTAACTCTCCCAATCCCTCCGGAATTTGTAGCAAGGTTACAATATTACCCAGTCGAAAGAAGATGAATGAGGAGTCATCACACCTTTATTTAGATTTTGAATCATTTCAGCTTTAGCACACTGATGGGGATTCATTAGAGAGGTTGAGATTTCCTACATGTAACATGTACGTCTAATGTACAAGTTGACCTACATGTTACTGTTTATGAGATTACTTTTCAAAGACCACTACGCATACTTGTAAAAACGTAGTGAAATGGAGTTGACTTTTGGACAGGTTAAATTCAATAGGAACGTTAATTTATGTAAAATCTATATTGAAATAGAAACTTGAAAGCATTTTGTATTAATTGTCATTCATTTTATACTACATGTATTTCATAAAATAAAGCAGATGAAATCTCTTGCAGTAGCATCCTTCATACATCTCTCAATTTACACGTTCACTAGCGACGTGTAGCTTGTACAGCAAATGACGTCTAACACAATAAATGATTAACACTGTTACAGTAGCGAATCAGAATACAAGTACACATTCAAGTTACACGAAGGAAATCTCAACCTCTCTATTATCCCAAAAATACAAATCTGGTGTATCGTATTTAGAAATTTCCGTCCAAAAGGCTGCTTACCGGCAACAGAGCTGGATGCTTCGTTTTTCTCTAACACAGTTATCTCTCTTTGTCTTTATAATGGTTTTAATAGCTATTCTCTGTAAAGCCGGGCTTCCACTGTCGCGAATGCAGAGGCGATAGAGCTACGATTATGTGATTTTGTTAAATCGTAGCGCATTCTCCTCTCAATCGCGGGCATTCTCGTCTCATCGTGTCACTATCGTGTCATGTTCTCCTGCATCCTCCTCTGATCGCGGCACCGATGCGAATGCTTTAAACTGTTTAAAACATTCGCGTCTGAATTCTTATTCGCCTCACACTCGCGGCACATGCGTAGCGCATTCGCCTTGCATTCTCCTCCATTCGCAGCGCGTTCTCCTCACATTCGCGTACATTCTTGTTCCCAAGGTGGAGGAGAATGAGCCACGATAGAGCCCCAACAGAGCCCCGACAAGAAAGAATCTGACACGAATGTGATGCAAATGCGCCGAGAATGTGACGCGAATGAAAAAATCAACGCGAATCAGCCACGATCTTGACACGATAGTGACACGATATTGCCACGATAGTACTACATACACACACTACATTGACAATAATAATTATCTCAGAGTTGATGTAAAAGTGTGCGGATCAATATTTTGAAAACTTTGACAATGCCTTTCAAGAGAAAACAACCTGGAAAGAGGCCAAAGTCAACAAAGAATATTGATGCTCCTGGGATATGTCAAATGATTTTGATTTTGCTCATGTCACATTCTTGTCATGATTGCAGCGCTATCGGGTTAAAGTCGTGTCTCAATCTCCTGCATCGCAGCGCTATCGGGTTAAAGTCATATCTCAATCTCCTGCATTCTCCTTTCATTCGCCTCAGTGTCTTTTCATCGTGGCGCATTCTTCTCTATTCTTATCACAATCGCCTCACTATCGTAGCGGACGCGCAGCATATTCTTGTTGCATTCGCAGCGCTATCGTGTGCCTATGAGAACAGACAAGAATGTGACACGATTGTTCATATGCCTCTGATCGTAGCTCATTCTCCTCTACATTCGCGACAGTGGAAGCCCGGCTTAAGCATTTGCACTTTTATGAAGGACGCATGGCACAGCATGTCTCAGATTTTGATAAAATTTGTACATAAGGTTAGGTCTGACCCAAAAGTAAAAATTTATTAAAAATTTTCTAAATATCACATCCGGTTGCCATGGAAACGGACTTTGAATATTGAAGAAATGCATTTTTTGGCGTTTTTGAAGTCACATACATAATTTATGCAGCATAATCTAAAACAAACACTAATGAATTATCAGTACCCTATCATTGCTCTTTCAAGTTAAGTAATAATAATGTTGGGTTTATGGTCTTATCTATATGTTTCCATAGCAACAACACAGGTACCCTATCAAAATAGCATTTTGGCATTTTTTCAAAATTCAACGATAAATTGCTTACATTTTTGAGTTTTTTATGCAAATAAAACATAAGCATTAACATTGGGACAAAGTTTCTGTTCGTTGCTATGGCAACATGACCTCAAATCGCAAAAATGAAAGCAATTTTGGACAATATTTAGAGTCCTTTTTTTACTAGATCATTGAATTTTAATTCAAAGTGATGAAAATTAATTAATGTATTCAAGTAGATCTTTCATTACACAAAAGAAAATTTTTAAAAAATGTTCAGGAAATAGCCCGTTGCTATGGGAACGATTGTGTAAAATTGCACACAGACCCACTTTGAGTCCTTGGATACTGGCATCAAAAGTTAAGTAATCTGAAATTTTTTAAATCTAAAATAAAGTTTAGACTTTGCTTTATTTAATATGTAAAAAAGGTTGTGTTAGCCTGTTTCGTTTTTTGAGGAAAAGACTTCGAAAAACAACAAAAAATGCTTATTTTTATAATGTATGGCCAAATTACTATAGCAACCATTAATTATTTTAAATTTTTTTATTATATTTTGATAGAGGCTAACTTAATCTTTATTGTTATTAAATTTGAACTTCCTGGGATTAATAATTACTGTTTTATGAAAATAATAAAAAATGGTTGCCATGGTAACATATGTTCCCCATAGCTTTTTCACGGTTTTTGAAAGAGCTCTTTGTGTTGGATATTTCCCAACAATTTTTATCTGTTCATCATGATGCAAATTTTTTTTAAAATGACTCTGAAGTTGCAAAATAAGTAATATTAAAGACCATAGTTACCGTTGCCAAGGTAACTTATGTACATAGCAACAAGTGGGTTTATCTTGAATTTGCTCATTTTATAAAATAAATCCTATTTCCTTATTATATACCCATCAAGAGAGAAGAAAAATTGGAAAATACAAACAGCATTTTGAAATCAATATATCAAAATTAGCTAATTATGTTGTCATGGTAACCAGCCTTTTTTACAATATCAGACACTACTAGTGAGCTTATTTAAAATTTTATGTCCTAATCTTTAGGATGCATAAAAATCTTCCATTAATGTCACATATAGACCAAATTATAGAGCTTCAAATTAGCTCAATTTTGCCAATTTTTCAACTTTAAAGGCCGTTGCCATGGTAACCAGATGACCTAGAATTGATTTTTTTTGTCAAATTTTCCATTTTTCATTGGTCCCTACTTATGTGTGAAATTTCATGAAAATCGGAGATCATGCGTGCCGAAATTGTTTAAATGCTTACAGAGAATTGCAATTAACTACATCAGATGACATGAGTAAAATAATTACATACAGACTTGTACGTCCCTACCTCCTGATTTGCATGGTCTGTAGCATTAGTTGCATGTCAGCTGCTGGTAGATCTTCAAGTTGATCGCCTGGTGCTTCATCACTCTGCTCTATGCTCACCTCACCCTGTCAACAATACAAATAATATACAGTAGACCGACAGAATGACAGACTGACAAAATGACCACATATAGACTAGTTGCATGTCAGCTTCTGGTAATTCTTCAAGTTGATCGCCCGGTGCTTCATCACTCTGCTCTATGCTCACCTCACCCTGTCAACAATACAAATAATATACAGTGGACCAACAGAATGACAGACTGACAGCCACACTTCTGTAGGACAGTGAATGAGGAATGTGTTACTCATTTATAGCATATCAACTGTCCGCACAGCTAACTTTTCTCTACTTTGTCAGCATATTTTCCGATAAAATTTATATAGGCGGATAGATCTGAAACTCTCATGACTAACGGTGTATGATATATGTCCCTACGACCAATACTATGCTCACAGTGAAAGAAAATAATTTTAGATTGGGAGATTTCCATGTTAATTTAAGCATGACGTTGTCAAACTAAAACTATTTTCTTTCACTGGGAGCGTAGTATTACTCGTAGGTACACATACCATACACTGTTACTTATGAATGATCAAGATCTATCCGCTTTTATAAGTTTTAATCATAAAATTTGCCGGCAAAATAGAGAAAACTTCAATTTTCCGATTTCTGAAGTGAGCTGCATGGACAGTAGGGACCAAATTTCAAGCAGGCACGTAAAAGAGAGTAAAAGAATTCTGAAATGATAAACTCTATTGACCGCTAGGTCAAAAGCGTTACAATGTTGAATAAATCTAAATCGAAATTCCAAAGACCCAAGTCAGATGACTAACCAAAAGTTAGTTTCTGAATATGACAAATGTTGTGTTAGACAGTCCCTAGATATTTTTACACTAATCTACAGAGGGAAATTTTTCTCCAAAAATTGATTTTCCTACTTTTACATTTAATATACCCCTTCAAACCATAGACTTCGCTCCACTTGTCAGTTTAGACCCAAACCCAACTACCATCCAAAACCCCATAAAATCCTGGAAACGTTTCTAGATCCCTGTATGGATGTTTTTTCATGTATTATTTGTTACCTTCCAGTAAGGATCTTCTGGATCAAACGTCTCTATGAGTTGTATTATGTTGCTATTTAGCTCAGCTCCATATGGCAATGATTCCGATCCAAACTCTTCAAGGATGATAGGTAAGCTATAGGAGACCAAGATAGAATTACATTTGTTGGAAAGTTAAAGACTAAATAGACATATATCAGGTCTTTAGGATATTCTGTTAATTCCTTTCAGGGTGGTATCTGAGGTAGACTAATAGACGATTTTCACATTACCACAGTTGACTTGTATTTTACACATCCTAAGACCCGACATGACAACATTTGACATAACTTTTAACTGTGACGTCGTATCTGAATTATGACGTCACAATACAAAATAACGTCAAAAGATGTGATGTCGGGTCTTGGAGTGTCTAAAATGCAAGTCTAACGGTAATATGAAAATGGTATATTGGGATGTCATCAAATTCCTTGAAAACCGGTATTAGATTCAGGGAAAGAATACTTCAAATACTATGTTTCTATATGAATTTCATCACACCATGTCATCAGATACCATCCCAAATGGGAAGTAACTCTGTATTTATATAACACCAGAATAATAATGTACAAATACATACACCTGTCCTTAAAAATAAATTAAATTCATATTCAAAAAGTTCAAATCATATTCCTGTGCAAGCACCATTCATTTTCTTCAAACATACAGTTGTGAATTCTTGACATTATTTCACAATACTCAACTTTATTGATAGGGGCCATATTCATCATATGAATCATTACCTATTAATCTCATACAGCTTCAGATCGGCTTCTTGTCTTTTGTCTCTGTATCTGTAAAGTTTAACATACTTTTATAATTGCAAGCATCTCTGAATGCACTCGTAATTTTCATATTTTTTCAAAATTAAAGATGTGGATTAAGTAGATTGCTTATGAAAATGATAAGGAGAGAAAGTGGTGTGACTGTTAAAACTAAATAAAGATACAGTTTTTTTCTTCATTATACTGAAATTTTGTTCTCTTCAAACCTATTCCAGGAGATCATCATTCTCATATTATTATAACTTTCTTTCGCACCAATATTAAATACTGAAGAGAATTCTTACTTCTGTAGTTCATCAAACAGAGCCGGCTGTTCCAGTGGGCTGACCTTCACACATTGTATATCTAGATCTGACCTCTGTATCTGTAATATATACAGGATGGTTCATCATTACTGACAAAATGTGTTTGTAAAACACTACATCCCCTGTTTACATCAGTATTTTGTATTTAAGAAGTCATATTGCATGCAAGGGCAATGTCATTAGGTTATATACCTTGGTACCAAAAGAAAGGCTGTGACATAAAGAATACTGTAAAGTTAATGTGGTTATTTTCCATGTTTACGCTGGGGGAAATTTTTTCGATGTAAACGCATCTTCCATTGTAAGAATGCAGCGGGGTTATTTTCGTGTGGTGTGGTATGGGGGGGGGGGGGGGGAGTTTTTGTGAAGTCCATCGATTCACGAAATACGCAAAATTACCCCAAGCAAATATTACCCCCACACAAAAATTTCTACGTTTAGTACACAGCTAAAATATGAAAGCTCTATCTGACATTGTCTTATTAAGACATTGTGAAGAACTCAATAACTTGATAAGCACCATAGACTGGTGGTGTATAACAGACTGAGATTGTTTAAAACATATATTAAACACAATACTTGTAAAGCTAACAGCAAATGAAAAGATATGAAGTCAATTATTTTGCAATAAATCTCATTTTCTTAATATTGTTATCTTTATTGAAAGTCTAAGTCACCAATCTATCATTCCAAATGAAAATTTTTAAACCCATTTAAACCATGACGAAATAAATGATTGGTGAAGTTATAATGAAAGTCTTAACAACAACTGTAGCATTCTCTCATCATTAAGTCTTAAAATAATATGTCTTGTTACCATGGATCCCAAAATGTCAGTGTCCCAGAAGAACGAGGAGACGTCGTTAGAAGGGAGATAACCAACTCCATCTAGGTTAATCAGGTAAACAATATGCTTGCTGGTCAGTTGAAGCCTGAAATCAAATTAAATCAAATGTTTTTCAGAAAAAAAAACAGATGTCTCCCCCTCTCCCTCTAAGTTACTTTGACCTTGGGCCAAGATGATGTGAAACCTTTGAGTCATGGGCAAACATCATACTCAAACATGAAAGTGATTCATTGTATTGTTTGAGGTAAAGCCCAAACATGATTAGCATATACAATTTCATATTTAGTGAAATTGACTTTGGTCACATGACCTTGGATATAGGTGATCTGAAAAATACATTGTATGGATCATGCGCAACAAAAAACTGAATTAGTGATTGGATACACGATTCAAAATATAAAGCCTAAACATGATAAGCATAACAATTTCAGCCTGGACATGATAAGCATATACAATTTCATTACCAAAGTAAGAAGTGATCTTAATCATGTGACCTTGGGACAATGTGATAAGAAACATTTAGTGCTGAGAAACAACATATTAAAATATGAAAACAATTGTAAGAAAGGTTCAGCAGATATAGCCCAGACAAGATTAGTACGTACAATTTCATTAAAAAGAACTAAATGATCTTGACCTTGGGCACATGACCTTGGGTCAAGATGATAAGAAACCTTCCAATCCTGAGCAACAGCATTCTAAAGTATCAGAGCGATCCAGTATACGATTCCACAGATATAGTCCAGACTCAATAGTATTTACAATTTCATTAAAAAATGTAATATTTGACCTTGACCTTAGTAATATGACCTTGGATCAAGGTGGTGTGAAACCTTTGGGTCATCAGCACCATCATACTAAAATATCAAATGATCCGATTACAGTTCAAAAGATTAAGCCTAGACATAATACACATAACAAATACAATTTCATTTAAAATACATGTATACTAGTTGACCTTGACCTTGGTCACATGATCATGAGTCAACATGATGTGAAACCTTCGGGTCATAAGCAACAACATACTAAAAATAAAGCGATCGTACAAACGGTTCAAGAGACATAGCCCGAACAGGAATGCATGTACAATTTCATTAAAATTGTACTACATGACCTTGACCTTGGTCACATGACCTTGGGTCAAGGTGATGCAAAACCTTCGGGTCATAAGCAACAACATACCAAAATATGAAAGTGATCCGGCAAACGGTTCAAGAGATCTAGCCTAGACATGAATGTATGCATAATTTTATTAAAAATGCACTAAGTGACCTTGACCTTGGTCACATGACCTTTGGTCAAGGTGATATGAAATCTTTGGGTCATAAGCAACAACATACTAAAATATGAAAGTGATCCGGTAAATGGCTCAAGAGATATAGCCCGGACAGGAATGTATTCATAATTTCTTTAAAAATGCACTAAGTGACCTTGACCTTGGTCACATGACCTTGGGTCAAGGTGATGTGAAATCTTTGGGTCGTAAGCAACAACATACTAAAATATGAAAGTGATCCGGCAAACGGTTCAAGAGATATAGCCCGGACAGGAATGTATTCATAATTTCATTAAAAATGCACTAAGTGACCTTGACCTTGGTCACATGACCTTGGGTCAAGGTGATGTGAAACCTTCGGGTCATAAGCAACAACATACTAAAATATGAAAGTGATCGGGCAAACGGTTCAGGAGATAAAGCCCGGACACGATGTGTGACAGACAGACAGACGGACGACGAAGGCAAAACCAATATGTCTCCTCCCCGTTGGGGGGGGGGGGGGGGGGGGGAGACATAATAATGAATCAAATATAACATTACAGGTCAAGGTCATCCATAGATCAAGTATACACCATTACTGTTCATCTTGCATGTAGAAAATATTTCTGAAAATGAACTTTTATAAAAAATATCTAACAAATTTAAATCCAAAAACTATTATTTTGAGAAAAATTTGAAATTCTTATTTCATAAATTTTAAAGGAAAATTTTAAATACATCGTTTAAAATATTGACAGACAGAAGGACAGAGATAGATATTGTTCTATACCTAAGGACAAACTGCTTCGCAATCTGGCAAGAAGCTTTATTAATCAAAATGATATAAATATGACCTCTTAACTTTCAACTTAAATTGATGAATTAAAAGACAATATAGGCTTTGGGATTAAAGCTTTGAACATAATTCTCATCTATTTATGACAAAATGTTTAAAGCCCATCTACATATACATTAATCACCCGTTTAAATCTATACAAGATAATACCAGGGGTTATCTTGATTGACTATGGTAAGATTATAGGCCTAGATAAGTGATGTCTGATCAAACAATAGGCAGTCAATACTCTATGGAACAGGTCCTCACTAAAGACTCCTCAAACATTCACCTGGTATTGACCAAATCTAAACACTGACATTCAAAATCCTCAATAATATGTGACATCAATGCTGGACAGTACCTTCACCTTGATGGGAGACAAATTCTTATTCAAATATTGAAAAATTCGGGTATTTTGATGTGCCTAATGTAGCAAATGCTACCTGAGAGTTGGTTTATAAATCTAAACTGAGAACATACAGTGTTGATTCCATCAAGAAAGATGGTAGATGTTTGGCTCTCCATTGCAGCACTGCAACTAACCAATGATGGAAATCTCTATCTAGATTATTGTACTGACATTGAAAGAAAATATATCCCACTCAATTTGTAAAAACAAAGAAAGATACAAGTATTAGCTTTCCAAAAAAGCTTGGTCGATATCAACACATACATTGTAGGCGGATCTAGGAATTTTTCAAAGGGGGGGTTGAAGATTTTGAAAGGGGGGGGGGGTGTTGAATGCATACTATCAAAAGCTTCTGTTTCGCAATAATACCTTAAAGGGTGCATTGTTGACTACCCAAAGATAATCTATATATCTGTTTTATTATCTTTTAAAGCAACGGCGTAGCTCTGCCTGAAAAAAAGGAGGGGCACAAAATTCCAAAATTTCTAACAAGTAAAATAAAAAAAGGGGGGAGAGATTTAAAAATATGGGGTTTCATGCACAAATTTTAACATTTCTGGCGCAATTCTAAATTTTAAGTACATGAATAAATGTCTGGCGAGCGGTAGCGAGCCAGGAAATTTTTTTAGCAAAATATTGACTTATCAGAAAATACTTTCTGTACCCTCTATCATTAACAAGTACATGTAATAATATTCTATATAGTTTGAGTTAAATATCTTCATGTACGTTGATAAAGTAATATGTATGAAGGATGGATCAGAATAGCTAAATTATTCAGAAAGTCTATAAAGAACTGGCGAGCGGTAGCGAGCCAAAGAAAATTTTTGAAAATTGACCGAAAAATTGTAGATTTATGATACAAAATGTTGCTATTTTAAACAATGTTAATGCATCATAAAATTTTGTGATTGAAAAGGGGGGGGGGGGGGGGGGGGGGGGGGCACAAACATGGTTGTGCCCCCACTTTTCAAAATGGGGGTTGATGTGCCCCCGCTGCCCGCTTCTCCTACGCCCTTGTAAAGTAAACACAATTTCCTATTTATAAGTAAACACGCATCGGAGCAAAGATTATTTTATAAGCCTCAAATCTTCAACATTATTATATTCAGACTTCAGGTCACAAATGTTGTACACCTTGGTGTTGAAAGCTTGTTAAGTAAGAAGGACAGAGATTAAGTTTTTTAATATAAGCTCTCTCTCTCTCTCTCTCTCTCTCTCTCTCTCTCTTCGTTTTTTTTTTTGTCGGACCAAAGGGGGGTTGCAACCCCCCTATCCACCTCGCTAGATCCGCCAATGCAACATTTCTTTAATCCCGCAATAATTTTATTTCGTCGACACAAGGACTTATAAACTGTTAAGTCCTTGGTCGACATAGGCTAAACATTTTTACTCTTAAAATAAAGACGAAAGAGTAGTACTTATAGAAACGTATGTCTTTATAATTCTGATAAGTTAGAAAATAGATACATTTACACTGGACAACTCAAGATGCAACACTCTTCATATCCATTCAGAAATTGTTTGATCCGTAGGAAAATTCCATTATAACACATATTGACCAATCAAAAGCCTTTCTGGGTGTATTCGCGGGAAAAGTGGAGTTCCGATTACATGTATAAGAATTCGGAGGGAAATAAGGGGGAACTTCTAAAAAGTTCCAATCAAATTTTGTGACTCGTACAGTCTTGTCGAATTTTTTTTATCGCTCATTAAATTCTTTGTTTCATTTATCAATTTGTCTTTGGTAAGAAAATAAACAAACAAAGTGGTATATCCTTAATGAGAAAACGCTTAGTCGGATGGACGGTTAGAAACTTTTAAGCCCACTGGCACCCCTGGCATACGTTATGATCGCGTATTTCTTTGTTGCAATGGATCCAAGGATCCAGAATGTCGACCATAGGAATTTTGAAGGCATAGGGTTCACTGTATCACTCACTAATTGGTCTGGAAGTAAATATTGTTAAAGAAAAAATATCATGCAGATATTACTTTCATCTGCAATATCTAAATTCATAATTGCGATACCTAAGCGTTGTCATGACATCATGTTCTATTTTTGTAAAGTGGGAGGTCATCTGGTCACGTGTTTTTCACTAGTCACGAAAACGTTTCTTTCATAAGGATAATTCAATGTTGCATTGTGGAATCTGACGGACTAAATTAGAAACTTTCTCCTATTGACAGCATCCGGTCTACAAATCTAGTAAGGTCGATTTCTTGAAATCGACCAATGACAAAAGACCCCAAAATAGTCTGAAATGACTAAATATGAATTATGGGTAATAGTGAACAGAGGATGTCAGTGTTATAAAGAATTATGTTCATATATGTAGTGTGGTTATCCAGTTTAACTAAAAAGATTGATCCCGACGTTCATGCTTGAAGACCCTAACAGACTATAAGCTTGACGACCCCAACAAGCCTACAAATATTCATATGACCCTCAGGCCCTGACAATCTGTTCTCTATTAGCTGAAGCAAACTTATATGAAACCATCTGGGAAATATGCAGACTTCCATAAACGACACATAGAGTGTTTCATACTGTCTTGTTCTGCATGCTTTTTATGGACTTCACTCATTTATAGTCAGTCAGAAATGACTCAGAATGTAGAACATTTGGATATTTAAAACATCAAAAGATAATAGATGTCCACATCATATACTAAAGTATTTTATGACAAGAATCGTTTTGGTTATTATATTTAGCATGTGAACAATGGAGCAGACACTTGAAATTGCCCTCATTTTCCAGTAAGATAGAACACATACTTACTGTAGTACATAGTGCCTGTAATGGCCGGCATCACTGTATGTGAGGGTTCCAGCAGTGGATCCAGGCTGGTAAGCTGTGGTTTGAGTGATCTGTGATTGACTACTGTTGGAATCTGTTATACCATACACATTACTGTAGTCAGGGATCTGTTCAAAAGAAATACACACTCAATAAAAATTTCTGTCTATGGGCAGACAAACTGACAGACGGAAGGACAGACATGGTACAATCAGTATGCCCTCCCATCCTCCCCCTCAACAATAATGCTTACGATATAGGTTTGTCCAAAAGTAAAGAAATTATGAAACTAGAACTGCCCTAAAGTGGACGAATTATACCCCCGCGGAACTTTTTTTAATAAACGGAACCATTAATGACGCAACTTTCTATTGTTCAAATTGAAACTCTCATTCAGGATTGAATGCTTTGGTATGAAAATTTAATACTTTTAAATATGATGCTTTCAGAACTTCGTAACCAATATAATATGCTGCTTTCAGACCATCATAACCAAAATACTACTATTCTGGTTATGAAGTTCATTATATAGACCCAAAGTTAAGGTCAAGGTCACAAGTCATCATATAAAAATGTAGTACTCTTTGTGGTAAATATGTTTATAAAATGTGAAAGGCCTGCCACTGACAGTCTGAAAGAAATCTTCTTTTAAACTTCTTTTGTTACCAGTTACCATGACCTTGTGACCTTGACCTCGACTTTGGGCCTGTATTGGTTAATATAGTACTCCTTATGGTGAATGTGTGTGCGAAATATAAATGCCTTCCATTGATAGTATGAATGTGTGTGTATGAAATATGAAAGGCATAACATTGATAGTATAAAAGAAATCTTCTTTCAAAACTGCTTAAGCTAAAATGTTGTATAGGGTGAAGGTCAAGGTCACAAGGTCATAAGTCATAGTACCATAATGTAGTGCTCTTTATGGTGAATGTGTGTATGAAATATGAAAGGCCTACCATGAATAGTATACTAGTAAAAGAAATCTACTTTTAAATTTCTTAACCGGTCAGACGGACGGACGGAAAGGATGATTCCTATATACCCTAAACTTCGCTTGCGGGGGGTATAATAATGAGAGCACATGTACATACATATTACCTAGAGGTCAAGGTAACAGTAGTGTCAAGGTAACACTACACATTTCATGTCTTCTTATATCAATAAGTGCTTGTTATCATATAAGTCGACCAGTGTTCAATTACAAAGACAGAATACCGATAGCTCTTTGAACCTATAATATCAAATTCCTTTTCTTCATATACATTTTGCAATTTCCTCTAGCTAGCTATAAATGAAAATGTATTTTATCATACATATCAAAGTCATTTGCACTGCTTTCATGGTATCCAGGAGACGACTTATTATAAGCTGTATCTTGCTTTTGGTAATGAAATAGAAATGTCCATTATGAGGCCGAATTATGTGCTAAAACAATATCCTAAAACTAAGATAAGACAAGAAAAATCGCTATATACACTGAATAAGAAGACCATGGAAGAGATTAGAGTCATTGTATATGTTACAGATTATTGATACATAAACACCTTTTATACTTTAAATGTTGGGTAATTTACAGCCAAATTATACTTTCTATTTTGCCCCATTGTGAGTGAGATCATTTCAAGTCTAGACAACAATGATCCAGTTCTTACATTGTGTATTGCACGTTAATCATATCATTAAGTGAACAATATAATGTTGAAATTACCCCTTCATAGACACATTTAAGCTTTCAATCTTGGTTAAATATATGTCTTATTTTTTTCCTCGCCCCTTTTAGGGTTTTTAGTACATATTGTATCGAAAAAACCCAACTTTTCCTTTTAGTCTAAGAAATAAAAAGTTTTTTCGTTTTTTTTTTGTTTTTTGTTTTTTGTTTTTTGTTTTTTTGTTTTGTTTTGTTTTTGTTTGTTTTTGTTTATTTTTTTTATACATACTTTAATTCAATCGTAAAACTCGCATATTTTTGTGAAATTTCTCGTTCACAAAGATTAATGCTCGAGTCATTTTGAAAATTAAAATTCGATTTCTGAACTCGCTGCCAAGATAAATCAAATGTAGATGGATCGAAATTTTTTAGTTTGTATGGAATCCATAACATAAACATGTACTAGGACTCTAAAACTCATAATAACCATCCAGTACACAGAGACCAAGAATATCTGAATATACCATCATAATTCATAATTAATAGAGCTTCTACCCAGTGGACCCACGTCATTCGTATTATTTATCATCAGGGCAAAGTTGGCAATCTCTGTAGTATTTTTCCTTTCTCTATTATATCTAACGATTAATTACATCTTAGAACATCGTATCAGAAAGACCTTTATGCACTATCAATAAATCACTCTACTCATAAAAGGTACGTTATTCATTTCCGTCACATAAATTTCTTTTTTCTCGTATGTTCTTTATGGTTTTTTTTTTTTATTTTTTTCTTCTCTCTCTTTTAACATGTCGATAAAGAACTCTTCTTTACCGATATTCCGACGTTACAGGCCTTTTTCAAGGCATAACGAATTCGAAATTTAGCGTAACATTTTTGGCGTCTCACTTTCTATTTTCACTTCATTTGTATTGTAACATAAATGAAGTGAAACGCCAAAAATGTAACACTAAATTTCGATTCCGTTACACAAGTGTACCTTGAAAAATGCCTGTAATGCCGAAGCATCGGTAAAGAAGAGTTCCTTTTTAACATTTATTAATTATTTGTTCCCTCTGGAACTTTAATGACAATTCTTGGTACTTCATTTTCGTATAAAAAAATTGAAAATGGTGCAGGACTCGTTCTTCTATTCGGACAATTTAAGCCTAAAGAAGTAATATCCCCAGATTAGTTGGTTGGTTTAAGAAAAAAAAAATACCTGCGAGTTCAACAGCCCGTAGATAATACATAAAACGGAATTTGAAGAGTTAGTAACTTTTAAACGACTGGCAATCACCCAATATAGACATTGGGAATCAAGTCACCTAAACGGGCTACTTACGATCAGGACACCCCCGACTTTCTATGTGAGAGGGACTTTCCTTCACTCCTACTCGTGCATTTGAATAGAGAGGTCTTAAATTTCTTTAAATATTTGAGTTTTTACCTTGAGACGTTAACCTTTTTTCTATACGTTAATATAGTACTAGTATACAGAAATTTGTTCAGTTATGATTATAGAGTTTATAGACTTGCGATTTTATGGACCTGTATCGATCTTAGCTGTAAAGATCTTCTTTATCGGAGGAATAACCGCTGGACCAGGGGTCCATTCAAGGAGTACGCTACTCTAGCTTACAAGAACTTGAGGTCTGAAAGAGGATTTGTCTCCCCAGTGAGGTGGACCTCAGATACTGAGAATGGAGGAAGAGGAGGAGGTTTCGGACGTGGTATGGGCGATACAGCAACCTCCCGCCCAGGTCCAGATCAAGATAGGCCGATCTGCCTCTCTCAGGCGCTCAGCATCTTTGAAGGTATTGTATCGTAAATAATAACTTTACCCATATTGTACTCAATTGAAAGTGGTTGTTCTCTTTTCTTTATTTCTTAAATTATATGAATAGGTAAAGTATTGGTCATTTCTAATATTCCCAGATCTATTTGATCTGTGCATTAAATTGTTTCAATGAAAATAATTCATTAAATTGTTTCAATGAAAATAATTTTTTATCGCTGAGCGATGTAAATCCCCTTTCTGCATAAATCTATATCCTGCAACTCTGCCTAAAAAAACTTCATTTAAACATAAATCTTAACTTGGCCTGTAGTCACACAAATATCAGCTCAATGTGCGAATTAATGGAAAATGTCTAGACATAACTGAAAATTTCATGAAATTTGCTATGTCAAGGGGCCATAACTTTTGTAAAAGTAGGTCAATCAAAACCAAATTCAAACTTGGTCTGTATCACACTAAGATGTATTCCCATACCAAAAATAATTCCAATGTCGGCATTTAAACCGAAGAAAAGTCTGTAAAACTTAAATTTCATGAACTTTGCTAAGTCCAAGGGCCACAACTCTTGCAAAAATAGGTCTGTATCACCTTGAGATATATTCACATAAAAAATATTTCAATATATGCAACAACAGCGAAAAAAAGTCTGGAAAACTGAGATGAGACAGACAGACGGACGGACGGACGGACGGACGGACGGACAAACGGGGTGGAAACTATAAGTTCCAGTAGGGGACTAAATATATATACGTATCATGCGACAGTAAAACTTAGTCTCCATTTTTTCTTTTATGAATTCAATGTAAGATCGCACAAGAAATGGAAAATGTATAACTCATTAAAATATTGGAGGTAAAATGCAATCAAAAATTGAGACGAAATTTTGAAAAAAATTTCAGTTTTACAACCAATTAATATTACATACATCCTTAAGGGAAAAACATTCCTAAATAATGTCTTCTTTCTCAAAAGATACTGTATATGAATGTGCAGAAAATTGAAACTATTGCAAGTGTAACATACTAAAAAGAAAGACAGTTTTCTAAGAAATTCTTGTGTCGCCTACGAAACATAGCGAAACATAGGTATCACTTATTGCCGAGTGCCGTGCACAGACGGACAAAGTGTGGGTCGCTTTTCAGAGGCATAATAAATAGTCCATTTTTTTTCAATATATCTTTAAGAAATTACATTAACTAGTTTATCAAGACTTAACTTATGAAGACTTTGTTTTCTAAGCGCTCCGTGATACAAGTAAGAACTATTACATAAATTATACCTTTTTAGAAACCAAATACTAAAATTTTATTGCAGCGCGTCGGCATAAGTGCAATAAAATGGGAAAACTTTTATAAAAATGTACAGGTAGATTTGAAAAACGCACAAAAGATTTCTGTATGGGCTCAAGTTATTTATCACACATGTCCGCATACAAAAGGGCATTGATAATTCTAGCATTTTGCGTTCAAGATAAATCAAATTTTCGCCAACATCAAATTTCCACCGAATTTGATCGTCATCATAGGCATTCTGAACAAGTGAATGGCTCAACGAGGTGGAAAGAAGCCAGCTAGATATATAGGTAATTCAAATTCAATCAGCAAGTTCGATCACTGGAGGATAAGGCGCGTAGCAACACCTAGTCGGAATTAACACTGAGCAAATATTTTTGAAAGGTGGAAATATAAAGTTGATATAGCTGAAAAGATTCCTGATTTAGGTTTTAAATCGGTCATATCTCCTTTGAATATCAGCACATTTACGTATGAACTATAATGTTTGATAGGTTTTTTCCTCCCGGTTCGCTGTACTTTTAACGGAAATACAAAATTAATCAATAAATACATATCGATAGCAAATATACACTATTTATTAAAGTACCGTGAAATTTTTAGAAATATCGGACTAAATTCCAGACAGTACTTCGGTATTATGTAATGTATATCAAGCTAATATGAGGATCATTAGTATGTTGATCTAGCAAAACCAACATATGCATTCATAAAGGAAATATTTCACAGGAATTTAAGGATGATCGAGATGAGCATTTTTGATTCATGGATGCACCGCACCCATCCTGACTCAATCTATACTCAACAACTCATTTCGCTGTGAAGTTTAGTTGTAGTCCTCTTGTTTTTGGTGGATTTTTTTTTCTATTTGGCCTTGGTAGCCAAAGCAGATTTGAACACCTCGTTATTCCACACTGAGGGTTTTTTCACATGTAAAAAGTGGAATAAAGCTGTATTTCTAAGCTAGAGTTAATTGAACTTCTGAATTAATTTGAATCAGAGGCCTTACTATGGATATGTCATGGTTACATGTACATTGCAACGGAAAAGTCTGCCTGGTAATAAAAGTTATTGGCAATATTTTATATGACTTCAAACTTGCTGAAAGATTTGGCGTACATATTTTTTCCTGCAAAGTTTTATGTGTACCGGCGAAGTAAGAACTAACCCTGAAAAGCTTATAGAAGTTAAAATGAATATAGACGAACTAAAGGACAGACGAAAAGACAACACATTACCACAAAACCATAGCCACTCTACAAATCGAGCTTAATACGGGATAGGGGATGGTGCAGACAGCCTTCTGACGACGGCATTGAGAAAGTCGATCATTGCCGAATTTTTAACTACGTATTTATTACCGAAAAAAAAGACGTCGATGACCTATGATTTATGAACCTGGAATACAAGATTCTAAATCAAAAGAGTACGATTTTATGATTTTTTTAAATCAAGTACATGCATGCTAGGACAAATTTTACATTTACGATGAATTCTCATGTATTTTCAAGTACATGTATAAATGATATATGTGAAGTAGATTTGGGATAAACATTTTGTAACACTGAGTTACACAAACCTGTATCTCTAGTATACCTAGCCATGACAAACATTGTCTGTACCAATACAAGATCGACCAAATATTTAATAACACCCGACCCCTGGATCAAAGTGGGTTATAGACTCTATACATTTACATTAATAAGTGGCCCTTCCTCTCGACAAGGGGAAATAACTCCTGCCGTTTTACATTTTACGATTGACACCCATTTCATACCTGCAGGAACCCTGCCAAATTCAGGTGCTATTCTTTGGAGGTATTACCCGTGTAATCTCCGTGTGCCTAATGGTGCAGGGTCACTTCACGTGTATACGATCGTAATGCAATCTACATGTAGATGCCTATCATTAAGGACTTTTGGAGAATTAAGCTTAGGAGAGCTAAATATTTATTAATCACTAAAAGCCCAAACATATTTTGATGAACATGTGCCTGTTTTCGACGGTTTCCAAGGGAATGCAATCTGACTGGGAAACAATTTGATACCCGATAAGCGGTAGGTAAATAAATATATAAATGTAGATATGATCAAGGAAATGGTAGATATTTGTCTGGACACGGTTGGAGGGTAGGATTTACAGATATGGCTGGTACATGTAGTGATATAAACGGAAATTTACCAAACAAGGAATAGGAATGGGCTGGGCAAATAAGGTACATTTTGAATCATCTTTCAGATTTTTTTTCTAAGGAAATAAGCAGTGCGAAATATGATCATAAAATATTTTGATTGTGAATAAGAACTACATGTCATTTTTTTTTCGCGTATTTTCAATTCCCGACTACCTTCGTTCAAACCAATCCTTGGTTAATCATAATAGGGCGTATCCATATTAACCTACAAGAGGCTTCTAAAATGGAACTTCCTATATTGTGTGATACAGGAAATGGTTTTCAGGAAAAAGGGCAATTTTTAGTCCAGAAATACGACAACAAATGAATTGCTCGTATTCATCAATTCTGCCAAGTTTATAAAGGAATACTTTGTAAGGCTGTGTATTGGTCGCTAAATTACATCTATCACTCCGATGTTGTGGTGGTTCCGATTCTGCAATTACCTGGTCCTAATTACAGGTAGACAGGTGAAAAAAATCAATATCCAGACAGAAAATTCATCTCTGATCACCACGGCTCCCAATTCTCCTCACAGAAATTCTGATTCAAGTGCAATTATCAATAAATTGAACATCACATAAAGAGACAAAAAAATCCAATCGAAGGTAACTTCCACGCTATGGAATTTCTTCTGGGTCTTTTGTAGGAAATTACAATTGATAGTCAATTTGCCGAATTCTTTCTCTCTTTTTTTCACGCACGCAGATAATGGGAGGCAATTTACAAATTTTCTCCAAGGAAAAGCAAAAAAATGTTTAGATCATACATAATTTACTTTTGCCATTACAGTGGTAATGACACCGGAAAGACAGAATAAGAGTAATTCATTTTAAAAGATATATTAAGTAGAACTAGAATTTTCAATGTAAAAAAAAGCAATAAAAAAAGAAAAGAAAAAAAGAAGCATTTCTCTGGTAGAATGCTCTAAAAAGAATTTCTCTCAAACAGGCATGACCTTGAACACTGTACACCATTCACGGACTCAATTCTTAAAATTTTCGTTATAATAAATAAAGTTAAAGATACGTGTAATTGAAAGTTAAACACAAATGATGTTTTGATAAATGTTAGGTCAATGTTCGGAGTAATGGTCACAAGGTCATAATGCCAGTTTGAAAGAAGTATAGAAATTTCCATTCAAGGGCCTGGTGCCTGTTGAAATTGATTGATACGAATTATTGATAGAATATGCAGAAAAAAGCTGTAAACTTATGGAATGGACACGAACTTCACCAGTCAAAAATAATGGAAAACGATATAAATTGACAGACAATACCAAAAGACATATAGTGGTACATGATTGAGTGTTGATCCCTTGTCAGTATCTCTATATAAAATCCCCATAGGAAAAATGCCTTTAAATTCGAATATTTGACCAAGCGGTCAATATTTACATCAATATTGGCCCTAGGGCAATATTTCAAAAAATATTGACCGATAAACGGTACATCGTTTGTGACGTCACGTCATTGATGACGGTATTAGCTCTACCTATTTTTCCGCGCTCTTTCTCTTATAGAAGAAAATGAACGTAAATATGCAGGGTCAATCGGTTCGTTGCTGCAGTATGGATGTAAGGTATAACAAAACAATTATTGACTGGGAATGAGGGCAATATATGATTTGCTGGACCTTCAGACAAAATATAGCCCTCGGCCTTCGGCCTCGGGCAATATTTTATCTTCAGGTCCAACAAATCATATATTGCCCTCATTCCCAGTCAATAATTGTATAATGTTGATCCCTTAAGAATATCTATCCTTCAACCGATTTCTATTGTAAGATTTCAGATCAGAACACAATAGATTCTAGTGTTGAAAAGTGTCATTAAACGACTTGTACAATACGGTGATCTATCGGCTGAATTGAGTAGGGTTATGCAAATTACATTAATCAGCTAAAAGCATTTTAATCTGCCATTGTTTGTTGGCTGTAAACATTGATTTAATCTCTTCTCAACACCTCCGCACATAGATCTTATAAATTAATACCTAATATACGATCAGGTCATTGACAAGGGACTATGGGAGGTCGAATTTCAATAACAAATCAAAACTGATTTTTTTTCCCTTATCTAAATTTAGAAAATTACCTAGTAATCGAATATCTTAGCAGACCAAGAATTCGAGTATGAATTTTACTACAATGGCCCAATAAGGAGTTCTGTCCAAAGTATTTTTCTGAATGGTTGAACCCCTACAAACAATGGTGATGGACCTCTATGACATATCACACACAAGCCTAGTCATATACATTTGAAGTAAGATAAGAGCGTATTAATGCATTGTGAACCTCCAAGATGCTTTCCCATCGTTGAACAACCAAATAACGAACATACCTTTGTTCAGAATGCTTTTTGTTTTGCTCAAAAGGAATTAGAACAAGCTTACTCGGCATTTTTGAAATAATACGAGTCCCCCACCGGTATACATTTGGAGGACCACAGTAATGTTTATCCAGATACCTTTAACAGTGTAGAAAATCAATTTTCTTCAAAGGACAATAACTCTAGAAAATGTAGGTTAATAGCAATCAGAGTCTAACTTGATTTGTAGCACATCACCATGAAGCTCCGCATCAAGTGTAATTCAGGTGACGGAAAACTTAAAACGCAAAACTTAAGTATCACAGACAGACGGGGAAAAATAGTCCTTTAATTGAGAGAAGTTGTGAAACCTTTACATGCCCATGTAACAAAAGTCAAAAGCAACTAAACATTTATTTTGTTTCTAAAGAATTGACCCAATTTATAAATATTGAGATTTTAATCTAAATAATCCTATAAAGGAAAACTTGGTAATGTTACAACATATATATGCAAAGGGGAGATTACTTCACCAAGGTCGGTTTGCAATCACAACCTCGTTGGACGGGATAACACTAGTATTTCAATCAATAATTCAATACGGCATTTAAAATTGATTTGTTCCCATTCAGGGGACACAAAGTAGCTTTAAATGGAAGAATGGATCTGGCATAAATAAGTAAAGAACCTATGAGAATTCTTGTCGCTTTCTCTCCGTATACTAGTATTTTCTGTATAAATTTATTGTCAGAAATAAGAAGTTTGGATTTTTACTGTAAAATTCAAAGGTAAGCAAATATATAATTGGAGCACCTTGGAAAAGGCGTTATCCTTTACCGTAAAGAGTCCGAAATTGCATGTAGTTTTTATCAAAAAGTCCATTCAAACATATTATATATATAGATTTTTCTTTCGAAACATTCCAATCATTGAGAAGACTTTAACAAACAGGTCAAACTAATGTGACAGGAGCTGTATCATTAAGTATAGATGAAAGAATCAGACGTCTAGCAATACTTGCTGTGAAAGGCATGATGTCAGAGGGGAGGGGGGGGGGGGTTAGTTATCAAAGAAACGCAATATTCAAAGGGTAGAAGACAGTCTTGTTAAAAGTACTTTCGTCCATGAGTTATTTGAAGTAAAGTATTATCGATAACTCGGTTGAAAATAGCAAATATCTACATCTGAACCGTTTAAATCACTCCATGTACGTGTACACAAATACTTCAGAATTCAACTTCCATATACAAACTTTTATGGCAAAATCAATAGGCAGATCCCTTTTTTCCCTAATTCATCTCCAATGCCATTAAGATAAATAATAAAGTACACGAGCGCCAAAGTCACATACCAAAAAGCTGCTTTTTACATTAAAATTTATAGTTTATATGTTTTTCTTTTACAGTGATTCCCATAATTTTAATCCTTTATGTAAAGTTAGTGTTTTGACTTCGCCACTCTATGTTAGAACAGACATAATTGTTGCAATCATCCTTGGCGAATTGGTCATCTTGGTCATTATACGAAAATGATTCGCCAAATCACGTGATCATAAAGTGCTAAATGGCTCAGCCTCTAATAATAAAAAATAATCCATATAACCCAACGTAACGACAATTCCCGGCGGGTACGTAAATTGATCTATATCATTTCATTTCAAATACCATCCCAAAGGCTTTTCATAAATCAATATGGATTCTCACTGAGCAGGCAAAGCCTTCCAAGAACGGACCCGAGGACAAAGACAGGTAAATTGAACGTATTCGAACACGCTATTGTAGATGTTTTGTATTTGAGCGGCACGAGTAACGTAACCGTTGTACAGCATTTGAATAGAACGCGATAGGTTGTTCGATTATTCATTAAGTAAAATATAATTCTGGCTTAAGCTTTAAATGAGCTTTTCACATCACTTAACTACTTAACCCCGCCCATTAAGTGCACCATACTCTAATTACATCCGATCAGTGAAAATCTTTGGTGAAATTCCCTGGAGAAGTACAAATCTGGGAGAAGAATCAACTATTACGCATTATGATGATTGATTAATTTTGTCGCCTGATAACAACGTCCATCTCATTAATATGTAAATTTTCTGTATAAAAGATCGGCAGCTGGCGGTCCGCTGGTAGAGCAAACTATTGCAGAAAATCGTTTTCAAAACGGTCCAACAAAAATATATATGCTCTTCATACAGAATGTTATAGATTTCATGTCAGAAATGGAAATATTTAAATCAATACAAAGCTTGAATGTGCAATAATTCGCAACATTTTCTTTGCACTTCGATGAAAGGGGGAATTAATTTTGTGAGATACATGTATAAAATTTGATAATTAAGAATGGAATTGGCGGGAAAATATGCTCTTTTGTGGGCCCAAAAAGTGGTAAGTATTCATCATTCTCGGTTTATATTTTCTTGTTTTCCATAAAAAAAAGTTCATCTAAACCCAAGGGACTTTCAAATTCTTTATGTATCTGCAAGTAGGTAGAAAACCAAACATAAATAATAGAAGTACAACTTTTGAGTTATCTAGCACCAAAAATACTCGATTTTAAAACATATTTGCGAGAATTCCGGTCAATTTCGAACAATTCAGTACCTGATTCACTGACAATCGTCTATTCCTGGTTGCGTCTTCGATATGTCGACTCTTTTAAATAATTTTTTTTTAAAGTAGATGGAGTGACGAAAAACGAACTATCTCTAGAATAGATGGTATACATGATATCGCTTGTAGCATGTGTGACCTTGAAAGTGATCTTGACCCTCGTAAGGTGTTGAACCTCATCATGCTTGACCATCCGAGTTTGATATGTGTGATGTATATCAATGAAATTATTGACATTTACAGGAAAGTGTGACTACCAGACAGGTGCCAGGCACAGTGATTCTTATGACTTGCCATCGCATTGCATGGTGACATAAAACTTTTGAAAAATATTTCATAAAACTTGGGGAAAAATACTGTATAAAATTTTTTTTATACTTTCAGAGAAACATCAGTATGGAGGCAGACCCTCAGGCCTCTGAGATGGTGATTCCCCGACAGCTCCTCTGCTGTAAGGTCTGTGAGGAGGAGTTCACCAACCCCTGCTACCTGCCCTGTTTACATACCTTCTGTCAGAAGTGTATCCAGGATCATAAAAACAAAAACATTGACGACGAGGGTTACTTCCCTTGTCCAACTTGCTTGACGGAGACCGCCGCCAATAAAGAATCCATACAACGAAACATCTTGGCGCGGCGACTGTCTGTCACTACGAACGAGCCGGTGAAAAGGGAGACAATTTGTAGATTTTGCAAAAACGCAGGGAATTTTATAGAGGGTGACACATACTGTAAACAATGTGACGACTTTTTGTGTGACAGCTGTAGTGCGTTACACCACCAGCAAGATGAATTCAATGGGCATCAGACGATAGACGTAGAAGAATATAATGCTCAGACAGAGCACAATACGAACGACTCTAGTCAAAATCTAGCGATTCCAAATTGTTGCGAGGCGTATGACCCTCTTGATATAGGAGCTGAATTCTGTATGGATTGCGAAATCTCTATTTGTGCGGACTGTCACGTGTCACATCATGGCGAACATCGCTGCGCAGAACTTGTCGCTGTCGCTCAACATTTTGAAAAGAAAATTAAGGCGCCGCTACACGAGCTTCATAAAGACACAAAAGAGCTCACAAAATCCCTAAAACATCTAGACCACCAAGAAGAGAAAGTCGTTGCGCAAAAGAAGATGCTTAAAGAGAAAGTCAAAGACAGAACCAAATTTCTTTGCGGACTGATACAGGAGTACGAAACTTTGCTATTGGATGAAATAGAACGTAGAGAGGTGCAGACTCTGGATGAATTGAAATCAAGACGACTTGACAAGCAGATGCATTTAGAAGCCATAAAAGGAGTGAAGGATTTCACAAGCAACCTTATCACGTATGGCTCCTACGAGGAAAAAGTTCTGATGCGCAGGAAAGTTGGATACAGGATCCGTGAGCTTTGTGAAGAGCCTTTAGATAGTGAGGAAGTCGAAATCAAGGAGGTCATTTTGTCCGAGCCTTGCGTTACCGTAGAAACCATATGCGATATGTTTGGAACTCTGGGTGACGCAAAAACGAAGCGCAAAATGTCGGAAAACGATAAAGTCGACTCGTTTCAAAGTTATAATGAACCCATAAATGAAAGAGGTCGAACATGCAGCGATTCTATGGAAAATGGCGATACCGAACCGGAACTTGAGGAAATTTTCCGCAACCAACCCGAATTTCACGGCGAGCAAACAAGTGGATCGGATACAGACATGTTAAGCGCCAGTAATACGAGTGAAAATTTCCGTAACGTCAAATTTAGTGAAGAGGTAGAGGAAGCGGAATACGTCCAAGAGAATTGTTACGACCTTACGGATCCTAAACGGGAATTCATGTTACCTCAAGCAATACAACGGGAGGGAATCAAGGGTATTGGGATCAACGGCGGGGGTGACATTGTTATTGGTACCTCTACAACCATCCACGTGCTTGAGAAGCGAGGCATAGTGCGAGGGCAGATTCAGATAGAAAATGGGTGGAACATCCATTCCGTCTCCACTGACGGGAAGGTATCTCTCACAGTCCCGCGTGGGGACAATCGATTCAAGGTGCGCGTTCTCAAGAATGACGGAACAGGACACACCCTAGCCGATTCTCACGTCGAAAGCTTCGGGCTTAATTTTGTGACGGCCGATCACCATGGAAACCTTGTAATTACTTCTAATAGATACGCCTCAATACGCAAAAGTCACGGCAAGTCCGCTAAATCTGGAGGCAACATTGCTATCTATGACGTGAACGGTCAGTTAGTCCGTAGGATAACGAACGATGATTTCAGTGCTATGGGTCTTTACCTTCTAGAGAAGCCTCAGTGCGTGGTATGTGATGACAAAAACGGGAATATCTACGTGACGGATCCAGGCAGTCACTCCGTCATCGGCTTTGACAAACATGGGGAGTTGATACTGGAATATGGGAACTCTGACACCCAAGGGGCGGTCTACCAGGGCCCTGACATTGTGTCCGCCGACAAGTACGGTAACCTTATAGTGACAGACAAAAGGGAGGGAAGGATAGATATACTGAGCTCCAAGGGGAACCTCAAAAAGTCTTTCTTCCTCGATGACATCCCTCGCTTTGTAGGAGCGACTCCAGACAAGCTTATCCTTACGGCAATGCCGGACGGGATGGTTAAATGCTATGAATACTTATGAAATGGACAAATATTTGCCACTTTACTCGAGGACTACAGCACACAACAAGGATTGGTACTTATATTTGCACTTTGACGATCTTGCCGTCTTTGTGAAACGCACGATTGAACTCATATTATCTCCAAAATAAGTTTCTTTAACGACATTCTTGAATGTATTACAAGTAGTATAGTGATAATAAGAAAAGTGCCCGAGTCATCTAATAGAATTGCCGCTCAAATCGGAACTATTCATACAAGTACAATATCCTTCATATATCATTTACAGCTTCTACCATAGAAAGCGTTAATACAGGACTATTGATGTAAAACAACACGCAACTAGAGCCATATACAATGAAAGTTATTTATTTTTCCTTGGCCTCAAGCCAACTCAGTCTGTGATATTTTCAGATATGATATTTATTGTTTGCACTACTGCATATATTTGCTTGGAGCATGTTTATTCATACATAGCTAGTCAGATTAATATTTCAAAGGCATTTATAAAATCTAGACTCAATATGAAAATGTGCACTTTCTGTGTTACTAAATCCATTGGGAGACAAAGAGAGATAACTCTTAAAATTTTTCATTTTTTTTTTTTACAATTGAATTATCCTCTCTTGACCTTATTACCTTTTTACATATATAGTATATAAATATGCTTTGTTAACTCTTACATTAGTTGCAGAAAGTAGAGAATATTTTCTCATTGTTTCTGTTTTGAGAATAAATTTCTACGGAATATTTGTTGTTGTATCTTTGTAAGATGAATCGGTAAATGAGGAAATAAACATAGTTTGCAGAAAAGAAATGTAGCAAGCAGTATTTTAGACTTAAAAATCCATGACCTTGAAGTTGAAACTTGCCCTTGACCTTCTCTGGTTACTGATTCATATGGAGCCTAAAATCCCAAGTTTGATCAATGTTTTTCATATAGCTATTAATGTCTTAGACAGACAACGGGACGGACAGATTGAGAAATGGGTAGAAATCCCTACATTCCAATTTGTTTCACTGACATCATAAAATGTACCATCTACCAACAGATACATTTCACCGAGTACATACATACACTATTTTTGAAACTGGCTTAATCAAGCCCAGATGTGATAAATGTATATGTTATCAAACCATGTATGGAAAATAAATTGGTTCAGAATACTAATGACATTACATACATTTTTACATTGGTCTTGATAATGAATAGAGAGGCACATGTACATTATTAGTTATACAGTGTTTTACAGGGGGATACAGAAATATATTGGGTCAAAGAAAAAAGTTGTATTGGGCGAGGCGAAGCTGAGCCCAATAAAACTTTTTTCATCGACCCAATATATTTTTGTTGGGCTATATTTTCATTGTGACGTCAAAATAAAAGGTATGGCAACACATCAAGATGCTTCAAGACGGTGCGATCAAATGTGACGTCACAATGGAAAAATTTGCCAAATGATGTGATGTCTGTGCATATGAAAACAAGGTTTAAAACAGTCATAGATATTTTCTGGAAAATGGACTATTGATTTATCAATCCCATAATACATGTAACACAGTTACCAGTACTTTTGCTCTACCATATGTATTGCTATTCAGACTTATTCTCCCCGAATTTGGACATTTCAAATTTACGGAGTTACACATGTTAAGGAGCACAAACATGTGCTGTCATCAAAATCTATGAAAACCAGCACAAAATTCCAGGAAGCAATGACACGAGAAAAAAAAATAACCCTGACTGCAGGAACGCAATTGCGTCATGAAAAGACTGCATTATTTTCACAAGAAACCTACTTGAGTTATCGAGTGGCCCTGTAAGGATGGGACATTACAGGCCAAGTATTCCATGGACCCATTGTCCAAGTTACCCGTGATTCATATTAATTATCCATTCACTTCCAGTTACAATGGAACAGTCTCAGAAAATGTTACATTACAAGGTCCTGCAATCTTCATGAACCATTTTCACCCACTTTTTCTGGACAAATTCTACTAGCCCATTTGCATAGTTAACTGTTTGTAAGCCAATTTCTAAATTCTACTAGCGTAGAAAAATTTCTAGTAGCCTCAGGCATCGGGCGAGTGAGTTTTCCTGAGCAAAAGAGTTGTACGAACAAGAAAAATATACCTGGTTGGGCTCAACATAATTGTAGAAGTCTGTTTCATGGTTATCTAACTGGAATCTGGCGTACCCCTCTTGCAGCAGGACATCGTTTATGTGTATATCTTCACTTTCTGACGTGTCCGTCAAACATAGGGACATCAAATTGTCCTGAAAGTAATAGGAAGGCTTTGACAATGAAATTCTAGTATATTGGATATGGATGATGGAACTTTTATTATTTTATCATTAGAAGAACATTTTGTATGTAAATAATATGCATGTAAGATAATTGTCTATTCATTAAGCAGATGGGATTTGTATTGACCTAGGCAGTAACGAAAATCTAAGAATGATGATATTAAACATCGTAAAAGTCAAATTATGATCATATTTTCATAAAGTTACAATTACTATGTTTAACCTGAAACTTTCACTTTGATATTTACATTGACCAAATATAGCACAGATTTTCACCAAAAATTAAAATAAAGAATCAATTTTGACATCAAAATCAAAATATCAGCTGAAATGGTGCCACTATTTATAGATTTACAGAAGGATGAATTAAAGAGGAACAGAAATATCACAACAATGCTATACCCTTTGATAAGTTCCCAGGCCAATCAGGGGTCTGTTAGTCACCAACTGCAGCAGCCGGGTCCTCGCATTGATTGTCCATTTCTGTAATGTGTACACGATTATGTATAATAGCCAAAAAGTAGGATATGTTAAAATACAAGGCATGTTCAAATGAGAAAGATAAAAGCGTTAGTCTTTCCTCTATTAAAATGTATGGCCATTTACATGTATCATCTACCATTACCAGCAGACATCTATATATACAGACCTCACTTGCAGGTTGGATGTTAGCTAGTCTGGCTTGTAAGGCTTGCCCTGGCAGTCTCATGTACTTTGATCTGTAAAATGTGAAGAGCAGCATAATTTCTTTCCACACTTGAAAAAATATGACTAAAAATGTTATGATCGCTGAGCGATATAGTCCCCTACCGGCGGCATATATTTATGTCCTGCAACTCTGCCTATGAATTACTCTTCAATTAAACATGTACATGTATGAGTTTTAATTAAACTTACTGTCTGTGCAGCTCAGTTCTGAGGTTTTATCTGCTTTAGCTTTATCGATTCGAAAAAGAGGTCAAGCGTGACGAAAGTTGAACTTGCTCTGTAACTATCCAAGACTAAGCTGAGTATCAAATTTCACCTTAATATCTCTATTTGTTGCAGGAAAAACTCTGGAAAACTGGCAAAAACTGAAATGTGCAAGTCATCAAGGGGCATAACTCCTTGAAAAATAGGTCAAGCATGACAAAAGTCAAACTTCCTCTGTAACTATCCAAGACTAAGCTGAGTATCACATTTTACCTGAATACAGTATCTCTACTTGTTGCAGAAAGAAGTCTGGAAAACTGACAAAAACTGAATTGTGCAAGTCATCAAGGGGCATAACTCCTCGAAAAATGGGTCAAGCGTGACGAAAACAAAACTTGCTCTGTAACTATAGAAGACCAAGCTGTGTATCAAATTTCACTAATATCTCTATTTGTTGCAGAAAAAAGTCCGGAAAACTGACAAAAACTGAATTTTCCAAGTCATCAAGGGGCATAACTCCTTGAAAAATAGGTCAAGCGTGACAAAAGTCAAACTTGCTCTGTAAATATCCAAGACCAAGCTGTATATCAAATTTCATCTGAATATCTTCATCTGTTGCAGAAAAAAGTCTGGAAAACTGACAAAAAGTGAATTTTCCAAGTCATCAAGGGGCATAACTCCTCGAAAAAATGGGTCAAGCGTGACGAAAGTCAATCTTGCTCTGTAACTATCCAAGACCAATCTGTGTATCAAATTTCATCTTGATATCTCCATCCGTTGCAGAAAAAAGTCCGGAAAACTGACAAAAACTGAATTTTCCAAGTCATCAAGGGGCATAACTCCTTGAAAAATAGGTCAAGCGTGACAAAAGTCAATCTTGCTCTGTAACTATCCAAGACCAAGCTGTATATCAAATTTCATCTGAGTATCTTCATCCGTTGCAGAAAAAAGTCCGAAAAACTGACAAAAAGTCAATTTTCCAAGTCATCAAGGGGCATAACTCCTTGAAAAATAGGTCAAGCATGACGAAAGTCAAACTTGCTCTGTAACTATCCAAGACCAAGCTGTGTATCAAATTTCATCTGAATATCTCCATCCGTTGCAGAAAAAAGTCTGGAAAACTGACAAAAACTGAATTTTCCAAGTCATCAAGGGGCATAACTCCTTGAAAAATGGGTCAAGCGTGACGAAAGTCAAACTTGCTTTGTAACTATCCAAGACCAAGCTGTGTATCAAATTTCATCTTGATATCTCCATCCGTTGCAGAAAAAAGTCCGGAAAACTGATATTCGGACAGACGGAGGGACAGACGGACAGACGGACAGACAGACCGAGAGGAAACTAAGAGTCCCCTTCGGCGTTGCCGGTAGGGGACTAATAATGCATTCATCATTTGAGCAATCATCTCTTTTTCATCAGATCCAAATTGGTAATGAAGAGATAGATCAGATGTTTCTGCAGGGTTTTTCCATTTTACATGTAAAAAGTCTCAGAAATACTATAAACAGCTTTCCATTTTATTAGTGAAGACTCTATTTATGCACAAACTTGAGGGTTTTGAAAGATAATATAACATCATATTACATGTATATGAAGTTGAGTATTTACTCAGTGGTGGATTCAGGATGGTGCAGAGGGGGCACCCCCCCCCCCCCCAGCACTGACCCAAATTTTCCAAAAACAGGTATATTTTGGCCCATTTTTAGTAAAAATTGGTAAAATTCGCCCCTTGACCCCCCGGCAAATGGAGCGCTGGATCTGCCACTGTTTCTAGGCAGTTTTGGGGACATAAGATAATACAGATTTCTTACCTGAGAAGCCGCAGGTTGCTCTTGTGTACCTGGCATGTGTTTCCATAGTCCACAAAATAAGTCTGAAATGAAATTAAATGAAATGAAGAAAGAAATCTGTAATACATGTTTTCCTTTTTTATAGAAAAATGTATAAAGAAGTATGTAATATTCCTTTTTTATAGAAAGATTTGCATGGGTTTTTTTTCCAAGACAAACAACCTTATAATGTTAAAACCAGATTCTAGTGTTGGTCACTGTTACTGAGCATGCATGGTAATGTACATATGAGCTACAGTGCACCAAATGGCACAATATAAGTCCATTATGTACATATGAGCTACAGTGCACTCAAAGGCACAATATAAGTCCATTATGTACATATGAGCTACAGTGCACTCAAAGGCACAATATAAGTCCATTATGTACATATGAGCTACAGTGCACTAAATGGCACAATATAAGTCCATTATGTACATATGAGCTACAGTGCACTAAATGGCACAATATAAGTCCAATATGTACATATGAGCTACAGTGAAAGAGCCCATTATAAGTTCTTTTCTATAAGCTTTGCTCAGACATGCCTACCTGTTTCTTACCAAATGTGTAATATTTGCTGGAGAAAGTATAATATAGGGAAGTAAAAGGTAATATAAACAAATCATTCTTATTTTGAAAAGAAAGCACTGTCTTTCCCCCTTCTTTGACATTTATTTTTACAAATCTTATCAGAACATTGATTTACTTGAGCCGTTGCCATGGCAACTAATGAGCATGGACATCAAGGGACATCAATATCTTTGTCTTTTAAAACAAAGGTACTTGCACAAATTCGTCATATTCTAAGACCATGCGTGCCACACCCCTTATATAGAAAGGTTGATATTTACAGAGAATTGCTGCTAATCATTTACACAATTGCTTATACGATATCAAACCCACAGCATATAAAGTATCAGTGAATGAAAGTCAGACACAAAAGCCAAAACCTGATTTCAAAAAACACAATCGAAAGGCTTACTGATTTCGGGGAAAAATCGACAAACAGACGGAGACAATGACACAGCTCCACAGAAATACGAAGGACAACTTATATAATGAACTATGATCCAACCATCCCCAGTGAAAATACGGAAGACATTGTAGAATTTATGTTGGCGAGTCAATCATTTTGTTCAAAGTATTTTGATTCTGCTTGGAAATAGATTTAGTCGTAATATTGAGCAGAAAAAGTATTTTCTCTTTAATTAAGTAGGGCGTAATTGTATGTCAAAAATGGTAAAATTACGCCAAAACAGTGAATGCTTGCTGCACGTCTGAATTTTCTGGCTTTATCACGTCCACAAGTTCGGTAAGTGCCATCGGCTGTGACCTTGACCTTTGACCATTACCTTGAGAGTCCAAAGGGTTGTCACCCTTATTGACCAGTTTGACAATTCTTGTTTGAGAGAATGAATGCAAAAAAACCCTTTTAAATCGCTGTTTTTGCGGAGTTGGTTGGGAGTGGGGGCTCCTACATTTCTTCATCATGTATTACCAATTTTCAAACATAGTGTAATCAAAGATTACGAAGCTCACCTCGCGGCAGCAAAGTTCAATTTAAACATATCTCTAAGTACATGTATATTAAGAAAATCACTCAAGTGGAAAAAAGTAGGTCAAGGTCATTTTAAGAAAGTTTGATCAAAGATACATCCAATATGCAAGTTTGGTTCATGTAGCACTTATTCTTTGCTCAATATTGGCCTTCAAAGGCAAAATCACTCAAGTAGAAAAAGTAGGTCAAGGTCATTTTATGAAAATTTGATTAAAGATACATCCAATATGCAAGTTTGGTACATGTAGCACTTATACTTTGCTCAATATTGGCCTTATAAGGCAAAATCACTCAAGCAGAAAAAGTAGGTCAAGATCATTTTATGAAAGTTTGATCAAAGATACATCTAATATGCAAGTTTGGTACATGTAGCACTTTAACTTTGCTCAATATTAGCCTTTAAAGGCAAAATCACTCAAGCGGAAAAAGTAGGTCAAGGTCATTTTATGAAAGTTTGATCAAAGATACATCCAATATGCAAGTTTGGTACATGTAGCACTTATACTTTGCTCAATATTGGCCTTTAAAGGCAAAATCACTCAAGCGGAAAAAGTAGGTCAAGGTCATTTTATGAAAGTTTGATCAAAGATACATCCAATATGCAAGTTTGGTACATGTAGCACTTATACATTGCTCAATATTCGCCTTTTAAAGCAAAATCACTCAAGTGGAAAAAGTAGGTCAAGGTCATTTTATGAAAGTTTGATCAAAGATACATCCAATATGCAAGTTTGGTACATGTAGCACTTATACTTTGCTCAATATTGGCCTTATAAGGCAAAATCACTCAAGCGAAAAAAGTAGGTCAGATGCTGCATCCGATGCATGGGTTCACCTCAGTATCCCAAGATGAATCACTTGTGCAAGTTTGGTTACTGTAGCATCAGTACTTTGTCAGATACTGAACTACCCCAAAAACTTTAACCAGATATGACAAAGTCATTCAACTGGAAAATGTAGGTCAGATGCTGCATCCCATGCATGGGTTCACCTAAGTATCCCAAGATGAATCACTTGTGCAAGTTTGGTTACTGTAGCATCAGTACTTTGTCAGATACTGAGTTACCCCAAAAACTTTAACCAGACATTGACAAAGTCATTCAACCGGAAAATGTAGGTCAGATGCTGCATCTGATGCATGGCTTCACCTCAGCATCCCAAGATGAATCACTTGTGCAAGTTTGGTTACTGTAGCATCAGTACTTTGTCAGATACTGAACTACCCCAAAAACTTTAACCAGATATGACAAAGTCATTCAACCGGAAAATGTAGGTCAGATGCTGCATCCGATGCATGGGTTCACCTCAGTATCCCAAGATGAATCACTTGTGCAAGTTTGGTTACTGTAGCATCAGTACTTTGTCAGATACTGAGTTACCCCAAAAACTTTAACAAGACATTGACAAAGTCATTCAACCGGAAAATGTAGGTCAGATGCTGCATCTGATGCATGGGTTCACCTCAGCATCCCAAGATGAATCACTGGTGCAAGTTTGGTTACTGTAGCATCAGTACTTTGTCAGATACTGAGTTACCCCAAAAACTTTAACCGGACGCGGACGCGGACGGGGACGCGGACGCGGACGGGGACGCGGACGCGGACGCCGGGGTTATAGCATAAGCTCATCTCAACTTCGTCGAGGTGAGCTAAAAATCTTATGAAATAAAGAAGCAATACTTCTACAGGAGGTTGTAAACAAGAGGCCCAAGGGGGCCACATCGCTCACCTGAGGAGACTGTATGTATGTTTTCAATCAAAGTCAAGACCTGAAGGAAATCGCTTTTAGTGAAGCTTTGAGAAGGACAAGGTGTATAAGTTACTTCCTGTAAAGTTCAGTGACATTCTGTGCAGTAGTTTAAGAGGATAAGTCAAAAATGTGTCATTCAAATAGAGCCTATAGAGGACATCTTGGATTTCCAATGGGCTCGAAAAACACAAACTAAGTAGAGGGCAATTAGTACTTGCGTCCTGTGAAGTTTCAAGAAATTCTGTGAAGCAGTTTTAGAGAAGTTGAAAATGTGTCAGCCAATCAGAGCCTGTGGCGGCCATCTTGAATTTCCGATAGGCTCCAAAAACGCAAACTTGATAGAGGGTATGAGTACTTGCATCCTGTGAAGTTTCATGAAATTCTGCGCAGCGGTTTCAGAGGAGAAGTCGAAAATTTGTCAGCCAATCAGAGCCTGTGGCGGCCATCTTGGATTTCTGATCAGCTCGAAAAACAAAAACTTGGTAGAGAGCAATCAGTACTTGCTTCCTGTGAAGGTTTATGAAATTCTATGCAGCCGTTTGAGAGGAGAAGTCGAAAATGTGTCAGTCAATCAGAGTCTGTGGCAGCCATCTTGGATTTCCGATTGGCTCGAAAAACACAAACTTAGTAGAGGGCATTGAGTACTTGCTTCCTGTGAAGTTTCATGATATTCTGTGCAGTGGTTATAGAAGAGAAGTTAAAATGTGTCAGCCAATCAGAGCCTGTGGCAGCCATCTTGGATTTCCGATTGGCTTGAAAAACACAATTTGGTAGAGGGCATTGAGTAGTTGCTTCCCGTGAAGTTTCATGATATTCTGTGCAGCGGTTTCAGAGGAGAAGTCGAGAATGTGTCAGCCAATTAGAGCCTGTGGCGGCAATCTTGGATTTCCAATCGGCACCAAAAACACAAACTTGGTAGAAGACATTGAGTACTTGCTTCCTGTGAAGTTTCATGAAATTCTGTGCAGCAATTTCGGAGGAGAAGTCAAAAATGTGTCAGCCAATCAGAGCCTGTGGCGGCTATCTTGGATTTCCGATCGGCTCAAAAAACACAAACTTGGTAGAGGGCATTGAGTACTTGCTTCCTGTGAAGTTTCATGAAATTCTGTGACGCAGTTTCAGAAGAGAAGTCAAAAATGTGTCAGCCAATCAGAGCCTGTGGCGGCCATCTTGGATTTCCGATCGGCTTGAAAAACACAAATTTGATAGAGGGCATTGAGTACTTGCTTCCTGTGAAATTTCGTGAAATTCTGTGCAGCGGTTGCCGAAAAGATATCGAAAATGTTAAAAGTTTACGTCAGACGGACGGACGATGGACGGAGGACGCGCTATGACAATTGCTCACTTGAGCTTCGCTCAGGTGAGCTAAAAACAACAATACTTGTAGGGGACCATGATTTCTTCTTTCCTACCAAGTTTAACGAAAATCTGTTCAGTGGTTCTGGAGAAGAAGTTGAATATGTATGAAAATCATCCCCCCTTCTTCTTGAGTAATCTAAGTAACCCGAGAGAGATAGTTATACAGAAGCTAAAGCAAAATAACAGACCCCCTCCCCATCCTTTCACTGTGTTATTGATAACATTGATCTGTTCTTACATTAATATTTTGAGCTGCTCTCAATATTGTAATTTCATAGTTGTATATCTAAGTCTTCACAAGATAAATTTGAAAATACTTATTCATCTTTTTAAAATAATTTAGTTTCCTTTTCCATACCTATTTAATAATTCAAAATATATAACATTCAAATGAATCGATAATCCAAAAATTTAAACCTCAAAAACATAAATCTATATTAAAGAAAGACAACTCTTGCATACATGAACATGTACCAACTTATACGAAACTAAAGTTACCAGGGTACCAGAACTTGAACTTACAAGCCTTGGGTCCATGTTCACAGTAAACATATCTATTCATGATTGAAAAAATACTCATAAAAATCTGTTCAGCAGTTCTGGAGAAGAAGTTGAATATGTATGAAAATCACCCCCCCCCCTTTCCTTTTCACATAAGAAAATAATTCATAAAAAATCAAAAAATTAAAATTTCAGTATGAAATACATATCAAAGCATTAAGTAACTTAAATGTGATGAATTTGTAGTAAATGAATGTGTAAAACCATACACATATTGAGTTATTTAAAGAAATAGTGCAAAAATGTGCATTTCCGACAGAGTCCGAAAAGACGTCAAAAACGCGTCAAAAATTTGACTTCCGAGTGGAACCAAAAACAACAACACTTCTTAAGACATCTCTCTAGATCATTCTGATGCTTTCAGTTTGTCGATACGTGCTTTCGTTCTGAAGAAGAAGTTTGTCAAAGGAGGGTACCCCCTGTGACCTACTTTTGCCTCTGGTGGCGCCACCTGTTGATGGATCTGGAATGAAAAACAACATCACTTGTAGGGGACCATGAGTACTTCATTCCTACCAAGTTTCATGAAAATCTTTTCAGTGGTTCTGGAGAAGAAGTTGAATATGTATGAAAATCACCCCCCCTCCCTTCCTTTTCACATAAGAAAAAAATTAATAAAAAATCAAAAAATCTAAATTTTAGAATAAAATACTTATCAAAGCATTTAGTAACTTAAATATGATAAATATGCAGTAAATGAATGTGTAAAATCATACACTTATTGAGCTATTTAAAGAAATAGTGCAAAAATGTGCATTTCTGACGAAGTCCGAAAAGACGTCAAAAACGTGTCAAAAATTTGACTTCCGAGTGGAACCAAAAATAACAACACTTCTTAAGACATCTCTCTAGTTCATCCTGATGCTTTCGGTTTGTCGATACGTGCCTCCGTTCTGAAGAAGAAGTTTGTCAAAGGAGGGTACCCCCTGTGACCTACTTTTGCCTCTGGTGGCGCCACCTGTTGATGGATCCGGACGAAAAACAACAACACTTGTAGGGGACCATGAGTACTTCATTCCTACCAAGTTTCATGAAAATCTTTTCAGTGGTTCTGGAGAAGAAGTCGAAAATGTTGAAAAGTTTACGACGGACGACGGACGACGGACGCCACGCTATGACAATAGCTCACTTTGAGCCTATGGCTCAGGTGAGCTAAAAATCAAAAAAATAAAATTTAAGCATAAAATACATATCAAAGCATTAAGTAAGTTAAATATGATAAATATGTAGTAAATGAGTGTGTAAAATCATACACTTATTGAGTTATTTAAAGAAATAGTGCAAAAATGTGCATTTCTGACTAAGTCCGAAAAGACGTCAAAAACGCGTCAAAAATTTGACTTCGAAGTGGAACCAAAAATAACAACACTTCTTAAGACATCTCTCTAGATCATCCTGATGCTTTCGGTTTGTCGATACATGCTTCGGTTCTGAAGAAGTTTGTCAAAGGAGGGTACCCCCCGTGACCTACTTTTGGCTGTGGTGGCGCCACCTGTTGACAGATCCGGACGAAAAACAACAACACTTGTAGGGGACCATGAGTACTTCATACCTACCAAGTTTCATCAAAATCCCTTCAGCCGTTCTGGAGAAGAAGTCGAAAATGTGAAAAGTTTACGACGGACGACGGACGGACGGACGGACGCCGGACGGTGCGCTATGACAATAGCTCACTTGAGCTTCGCTCAGGTGAGCTAAAAAGGGGAAAAAGTTTTTGTTGGGGTCCCGCCGGGGTTTGAAGCCACTCCCCATGGGTCCATTTGGCATGGAAAACATACATTATACCTATGTACAATCTTAAAAAATATTCCTTAAAAATCCAAAAGTGGATATCTTGACAAAATTCTTTCACTTGTAGGGTACCATGCATGAGTACCTCATACCTACAAATTGTCATGACAATCTGAAGAGTGGTTATAGAAAAGAAGCAGAAAATGTATGAAAATCACCCCCCCCCCCTCCCTTTTTACATAAGAAAAAAATTCATAAAAAATCAAAAAAATAAAATTTAAGCATAAAATACATATCAAAGCATTAAGTAAGTTAAATATGATAAATATGTAGTAAATGAGTGTGTAAAATCATACACTTATTGAGTTATTTAAAGAAATAGTGCAAAAATGTGCATTTCTGACTAAGTCCGAAAAGAAGTCAAAAACGCGTCAAAAATTTGACTTCGAAGTGGAACCAAAAATAACAACACTTCTTAAGACATCTCTCTAGATCATCCTGATGCTTTCGGTTTGTCGATACATGCTTCGGTTCTGAAGAAGAAGTTTGTCAAAGGAGGGTACCCCCCGTGACCTACTTTTGGCTGTGGTGGCGCCACCTGTTGACAGATCCGGACGAAAAACAACAACACTTGTAGGGGACCATGAGTACTTCATACCTACCAAGTTTCATCAAAATCCCTTCAGCCGTTCTGGAGAAGAAGTCGAAAATGTGAAAAGTTTACGACGGACGACGGACGGACGGACGGACGCCGGACGGTGCGCTATGACAATAGCTCACTTGAGCTTCGCTCAGGTGAGCTAAAAAGGGGAAAAAGTTTTTGTTGGGGTCCCGCCGGGGTTTGAAGCCACTCCCCATGGGTCCATTTGGCATGGAAAACATACATTATACCTATGTACAATCTTAAAAAATATTCCTTAAAAATCCAAAAGTGGATATCTTGACAAAATTCTTTCACTTGTAGGGTACCATGCATGAGTACCTCATACCTACAAATTGTCATGACAATCTGAAGAGTGGTTATAGAAAAGAAGCAGAAAATGTATGAAAATCACCCCCCCCCCCCCTCCCTTTTTACATAAGAAAAAAATTCATAAAAAATCAAAAAAATAAAATTTAAGCATAAAATACATATCAAAGCATTAAGTAAGTTAAATATGATAAATATGTAGTAAATGAGTGTGTAAAATCATACACTTATTGAGTTATTTAAAGAAATAGTGCAAAAATGTGCATTTCTGACTAAGTCCGAAAAGAAGTCAAAAACGCGTCAAAAATTTGACTTCGAAGTGGAACCAAAAATAACAACACTTCTTAAGACATCTCTCTAGATCATCCTGATGCTTTCGGTTTGTCGATACATGCTTCGGTTCTGAAGAAGAAGTTTGTCAAAGGAGGGTACCCCCCGTGACCTACTTTTGGCTGTGGTGGCGCCACCTGTTGACAGATCCGGACGAAAAACAACAACACTTGTAGGGGACCATGAGTACTTCATACCTACCAAGTTTCATCAAAATCCCTTCAGCCGTTCTGGAGAAGAAGTCGAAAATGTGAAAAGTTTACGACGGACGACGGACGGACGGACGGACGGACGCCGGACGGTGCGCTATGACAATAGCTCACTTGAGCTTCGCTCAGGTGAGCTAAAAAGGGGAAAAAGTTTTTGTTGGGGTCCCGCCGGGGTTTGAAGCCACTCCCCATGGGTCCATTTGGCATGGAAAACATACATTATACCTATGTACAATCTTAAAAAATATTCCTTAAAAATCCAAAAGTGGATATCTTGACAAAATTCTTTCACTTGTAGGGTACCATGCATGAGTACCTCATACCTACAAATTGTCATGACAATCTGAAGAGTGGTTATAGAAAAGAAGCAGAAAATGTATGAAAATCACCCCCCCCCTCCCTTTTTACATAAGAAAAAAATTCATAAAAAATCAAAAAAATAAAATTTAAGCATAAAATACATATCAAAGCATTAAGTAAGTTAAATATGATAAATATGTAGTAAATGAGTGTGTAAAATCATACACTTATTGAGTTATTTAAAGAAATAGTGCAAAAATGTGCATTTCTGACTAAGTCCGAAAAGAAGTCAAAAACGCGTCAAAAATTTGACTTCGAAGTGGAACCAAAAATAACAACACTTCTTAAGACATCTCTCTAGATCATCCTGATGCTTTCGGTTTGTCGATACATGCTTCGGTTCTGAAGAAGAAGTTTGTCAAAGGAGGGTACCCCCCGTGACCTACTTTTGGCTGTGGTGGCGCCACCTGTTGACAGATCCGGACGAAAAACAACAACACTTGTAGGGGACCATGAGTACTTCATACCTACCAAGTTTCATCAAAATCCCTTCAGCCGTTCTGGAGAAGAAGTCGAAAATGTGAAAAGTTTACGACGGACGACGGACGGACGGACGGACGGACGCCGGACGGTGCGCTATGACAATAGCTCACTTGAGCTTCGCTCAGGTGAGCTAATAAAAGCTGATCTGTATATAACAACAAAGTCTGTCGGAGTTAAAAGTGTCGGAGGAACGGGATTATCCCTACATAACAGGGACATTTGTTTATCGTTAGTTTTTACGAGTTCTTATTCGCATATTCTATATTTAGCTATGGGAAATCCCTTTGACAGTAAGATAATGCGAATTTTCATGCCTTTATAGATACCGTGTAAAATAAAGACATTTTTTTAAACTTACTAAAGGCATAAATCTTATTGATACCTGAAATTTTTTTTATTATATTTATGAAATTATGATCTAGGTCATACTAAATAATGGCACTATAAAGTACAGGTAGTTTTGAAATATTTTAAAACAAGCGATTCTGTATTTCAATGATATGAGACCAACACGATATGCTAGAAGGAGAGGTATCTTTAAATACAACACGGTCCATATTTACAAATGAGGTCCGGTGAGTCTAGGTTACCCTACTTCAAGGTATCATCTCTACATTCCTAGCTCGACATATGACCTTTTTCCCCCAAAACATTTTTTTTACACATATGACTAAAACGTTTGAAAAACACACCGCCCCTGTCTGAAACACACCATCATGTAGCTGTTAATCAAAGGTCTTGGATTACTAGTACTCAGATAAATACATACGAAAGGTAATAAGTTGTCTCCTCTGTTCTCAAGAAATCGCATGTCAATCGTAAAAGTTTTGTCAAGAACGAATTTTTTTAAATTAAAATTATCTCAATGTTTCTTTTTTTCACTACTACTTGAAGCATCTCAAAAATCGTTTGTCAAGAACGAATTTTTAAATTAAAATTATCTCAATGTTTCTTTTTTTTCACTACTACTTGAAGCATCTCAAAAATCTTTTGTCAAGAACGAAAGCATCTCAAAAATTTTGTCAAGAACGATTTTTTTTAAATTAAAATTATCTCAATGTTTCTTTTTTTCACTACTACTTGAAGCATCTCAAAAATCGTCATGACTTTGCCTAAAACATTATTTTTTTCAAGGAGGATCAGCTGATAAACATTAATACAAAACTCTTAATTTGATATTCGTGTAGGTAGGTAGTTGGCAATTATTTGCTCAATCTGATTAAAACCAGATCTCTACATGCTTCCGATTTTGTTATGTCAAGTATATAACAAAATCGGGAGCATGTAGAGATCTGGTTTTAATCAGAATTGTTATTTGTTCGATTCAAATTCGGGAAAGTTTACTGATAATAACACCAGGTCAGGCACAGAATATTATCTCCTCAACATAAATATGAGACCCCCCCCCCCCCCTACACACACACACATATTTTTCCCGCATCCTCCTTTTGACCAAACCTTGCTTTGTTCGTAATATATTATCAATATCACTTATTTACTTCTCTCTTGAATTAAATGTAATGAAGAAAACGATTGTACTAGATTATCAGTTCGTTCAGTCAATTGGAAATTCCCTTGGCTAAATATAGAACAAGATAGTAAAGGAATGACAAAAGGGAAACAGAATTCGTATTCAAATTATGGACATATTTTGAAAATAAGAGACAACATAAACAATACTTTCAATTGAAAAAATAATCTGTACCTTTATAAAATAATAAACGCGGTAATGTCAAAGTATAACGTAAAATAGTTCAGGAAGTTTTTTTAAATACTTGAAATCAAGCGATTCTGTATGTTGATAAAATGAAATCCATACAATATATAGGAAGGAGAAATCTGTTTAAATACACCTTGATACACTGTATAATTGAGGTCCGGTGAGTCTAGGTTATCCTACATGAATTATTTCAATACTCCTAGCTCAGCATATGACCTCTTTTTTTTCTGGTAGCCTCGACTTTTTATTTTCTTCCTATATAAAGGAATGTTAAAGTATATGTTTCTTTTTTCAAAGAGATGAGGGGGGGGGGGGGGGGGGGGGGTATTTCGACTCGAGTCCTCTTTTGACTTGTTTCACATGTATTATCATTTTTAGGGGGGAGGGGGTGTTAACAGTTAGGAACTAGGAAGGGTATACTATACTTTTGAGAAGGTACTTTTAAGAAACATAATGGAAACACTTTTGACTGATTTCAGGTGGGGTGTCTTGCATGGAACTTCCATAATATGTTTTTAAAATTTCAAATCGATTTTTTCATCAGCTGGTTTTGATCAATTTCATCTTTGTAAGCACAAATATAATATACTTGTAATAGATAGACAGACATATGATGACAGATTTAACAGTTTCCTGTATCTTGGCTAGTTCTCATAAACATACCAAGTTTTACAATTTTCAAATGCTCATTGATAGTTAATCATAAGACACTAACAGATTGTTGGAAGAACAACTTAAGATAAATTGTTTCTTCTGCAGCTTCCATTATTAAACAATTATTTTACAATTTGAATGAAGGGGGGAGGAGGGGCTCCAAATAAATTCGAAATAAGACATGTTTGAAAAACACCATTACTTCATCAGCAACTACTATTATCTGTTGTGTACAAACTATGGCAGACTCTCAACAAGGTCAAAATATCTTACCTTGGTACCAAAAGAAAATCTTAGTCACTATTTCACTTTTGAGATACAAATGCCCTAACACTTACATTTCATAAGTTAGGTGCAAGATTAAACATAGGGTCATCAGAACTAACAGCGCTCACCTCGACGGCATGACCAGCATCTGTACCTACATTGCACAAAGTATTTCCAGATGCATCATCCACATAGGTTTGGTTGATAAAAAATTCAAAGAAGGCTGGAAGTGAAGATTCTAATTTTACTATACCTGGTCAATCAAGCGTGAAATACATGTATAGTTCAGATGCAGCATCTGTACAGTGTATTGTAGTAAGTATCCTCAGATACATCACCCACACAAGTTTTTTGATTGATCTAGGACTTACAATAGGCCGGAAATGGACCTGTCCCATTTTACTTAGCCTGATTGCTCAAGTATGGAATGTGGGTCAGATGCAGCATCTGTACCATACATTGCATTAGGCATCCTTAGATGCATCATCCACAGAAGTTTGGTTGGTGTAGGACTTATAGTAATTAAAGCAGGAATGGACCTGTCCCATTTTACAAAACCTGGTCATTCAAGCATGAAAGGTACGTCAGATGCAGCCTCCGTACCATGCATTGTTGTAAGCATCCTTAGATGCATCAACCACACAACTTTGGATGACCTAGGACTTATAGTAAGGTAGGAATTGACCTGTCCCATTCACCTAACCTGCTCACTCAAGCATGAAATGTCGGTCAGATGCAGCCTCAGTACCATGCATTGTAGTAAGCATCCTCAGATGCATCATTCATGCAAGTTTGGTTGGTGTAGGACTTCTAGTAAGGCGGGAATGGCCCAGTCCGATTTTACCTAACCTGCTCACTCAAGCATGAAATGTATGTCAGATGCAGCCTCCGTACCATGCATTGTTGTAAGCATCCTCAGATGCATCATCCATGCAAGTTTGGTTGGTGTAGGACTTATAGTTAAGCGGGAATGGACCTGTCCCCATTTACCTAACCTGCTAACTCATGCATGAAATGTAGGTCAGATGCAGCCTCTGTACCATGCATTGTTGTAAGCATCCTCAGATGCATCATGCATGCAAGTTTGGTTGGTGTAGGACTTATAGTAAGGCGGGAATGGACCTGTCCCATGTTACCTAACCTACTCACTCAAGCATGAAATGCAGGTCAGATGCATCCTCTGTACCATGTACTGTTGTAAACATCCTCAGATGCATCATCCATGCAAGTTTGGTTGGTGTAGGACTTTTTTTTTATTGTAAGTTTTTTTCAGTTGCATCATTACAGAAATTTCAAAACCTTTTGAATTTTTTTGTTCTTTTGATACTGATAAACTAAACTTTTAATATTAAGTCTTAAAATTTAAAATTTCTATCATGTATTTAATAAAACACCACAAAAGACAGTATGGCCGGATTGCAAAGTAAGTTTTTGTCACCAACTGGGTCAAGGTCTCTAGGTCAAATATTACAGCATACATTGAGAGGTCTTGTCAGAGGCAACCTACATGTATAATATAAAGTTTCTACTTCATACAGTTCCTTAGAGAAACTAGGTCAAAGTCAAAGGTCAAGGTCACTAGGTCCAATGTTACGGCATATATTGAAAGGTCTCATCATGGGCAACCTAAATGTATAATATAACGTTTCTACTGCATACTGTTCCTAAGATTTTGCTTCAACCAGAAACTTTAACCAAAATCTTTAACTAGGTCAAAGTCCAAGGTCAAGGTCACTAGGTCAAATGTTACGGCATACATGTAAATTGAAAGGTCTCGTCATGGGCAACCTACATATATAATATAAGGTTTCTACTGTATACAGTTCCATAGATTTTGCTTAAACCAGGAACTTTAACCAAAATCTTATACTAGGTCAAAGTCCAAGGTCAAGGTCACTAGGTCAAATGTTACGGCATAAATTGAAAGGTCTTGTCATGGGCAACCTACATGTATAATATAAGGTTTTTACTGCATACAGTTCCTTAGATTTTGCTTAAACCAGAAACTTTAACCAAAATGTTGATGGCAGAGAGACAGACGGACGGACGGACGGACATCATCAATCTATAGACCGGAATTGCTTTGCAATCCGGCCAATAAAAATGTATAATCTAAATGGAAAGATTTTGATACTTTATATCTGATGACAAAAGTTATGAAAATTCAGGAATTTTTTTTTTAATTTATTTTTGTGAAACTGGGTACTGATTTATAAAAACAATTCATATCTCCAAAAATAATTGAAGAATGCAACTTCAGTCTATACTGAATGAGTTGAAAGTCATTACTGAGACTAATGTAATTTTTTTTTTACAATTATTACAACTTTTAATCACAGCCTTGTGATTTAAGGTAAACACTATACTCTCTTGGGAAATAAAGATGACTTTTTCCTAGTCATTTGGGATCACTTTTTCCTTTCTGACGATTAATGTTAATCAGACGAAGAATTTTTCCTATTTCAATATGATTGTTAAATCTCTACTTACATCAACATACTGTGTACATTTAATAGATGTTATCACACAGCGATGCCAGTTGCCGTCTTCAGGGAAAATGGCTGCTACTATCAGTCCCACTGAGATCATTTCCTCCGGAATACGATATCGGTTTCCTCCTGGACTTGCATACTGTAGCTCTGTTTGACAAAAATGAGTAAAATGTACAAACATGTGACAGATAATTCAGCATTTATCAACAAATTCAAGAACAGGGCCAGGCAACTTACTGGAAAATGAGAACTTCGCGTAAAACTCAATATTTATCACCTGTTTCACAACGCTTAGAGAATTTCAGACGTTAATGAATAACTAAAATACTAGTCAAGGAAACCATCAAAATCAAAGTCACTTTATTCTAAATTGTATACATTATCAAGCAGATACATTTCAAATGCAAATCTAGAAAATACATGGAAACCATTAAAGTCACTTACTCTAAATTGTTCATAACTTTCTCCAGTGCAAGCGATGTCTTTTTTCCTCGTAATTGAAACCAGAACAGACCTGGACTGATAACATTGGAAACATATACTTCAATGAATTTTTGACAAGGAGGAAACTCAAGTTGATGGTAGAATGTCCCCGGGCCAATAGCATCTTCTGGTATATCTGGTTTGTTAGCCAAGATCTAAATATGGAAAAAGCAATAGATATGTAGTTTAAACTCAAACCCTAAAAGAAAAGTTGGTAAAAGTAATAAAAGTCATTTTTTCCTTTAGAATGTTATATTGAATAGTCAATATACTCACAACAAAACACAAATGATAAAATATGAGTTGTTAAAATGTTCTTTCATATCTGCAAATTAAAGGTAGGTTTTCTTATGAAAGGCAGCTTTAAAGAGCTAAAAGATGACCACATCATTTAACATTGAACTTGATGGACACTCTTCTGACAGCAATGCATTTTTATTGAAAAAATTTAAAAATACAATTTACTCTATTTTATGGGAAAATTGTAAGTGGGAGATGCAACCAAATAAAGGAGTCTCCCTCTTGGAGGAAGGTTGTTATTTTATGAGAGAGATGAGGTCCAAAAGAGGGAGGCTTTTAGACCTAGTATGATTCCACATGATAAATATCTTTTATATCATGTGATGCAATTGTTTCAAGAAGCTGTTAGAATAAGATGAATCATTCAAATATTTCTTGAGCACTGTCCTAATTTCTGAAGAAAAAAGGTGGTTAGGATAAAAACATGATGTATTAGAAGATTTCTTACAGGTGTTTTATTTAGATTGATTTGTTTTAAGATTTTTTAATAACAGGTTGAAGAGGTAGGGGTAGTACCAATGTCGAGAAACGTCAAATAGTGAATGAAATATACAAAAGGAGAATTATTTTACAAAAATTTGATGTGTATTATGTTTAAATTCCCTTTCATGCTCAATTTCAAAACAAAAAATTAATTTTGAAGATAGCTTATCAATTAAACACGTTAAATAGGTAAACTGTGCAATCCGGAAAATGAAAACCGTATTAGTTTGCACTACACTATCATATTGTAAGCTTTCAGGCAAGTAATGCACACAGCATAAAAATAGACACCTTTATACTGTTTATACTGTGGAACCAATTTATCCTTCATGGCAGACCATGAAAGTCTTACATTCTAACCTTCGGATTTGGAACTTTAGACGGAGCATATTTTAGCAGATCTGTTTTTGGTGGCTGATTTGTACTGATGGCGGTGAGAAGAATCTGATCTGAAAAAATAAAACAGCTACATGTCAGTCAAGTTCAAGTATGATTGAGAAGAAAACAGTTATTGAAAACATTTCTAAAATACGCAGATTCCCCCCCCCCCCCCCCTTCCCACTTAAAGATGCATGAAAAACTTTGTATTAATTCAATCTGGCACATAAATTTAACGCAATTGCCCTGGTTCCTAGGATCACGAACAATATATACATGTAGATGTACTTTGGATAAGAACATGAAGAAATAGATAACAACAGTCAAAACTTGAGTCAATAATTGAAATATCATTTGACATTCATACAAAGCTGACAAAAGAGATAAAATTTACATTAACATGTACAAAGACAATGATGTTAAGCCTACCCTCTTATGTAAATGTTTCTTTATCCCTGTGTTTAGAATTAATTTCTCTTTTGCAATCGACAACAGAAAATAGACTTCCACTGACTTGTTCTAATCAATGACAATCTTACCATTTCCTTTGTATTCAAACTGTAATACACTATCAGCCAAGGCCAAGGCAAATGATTCCATACTAGAATAACCTAGGTTCTCCCATGGTAGAGACTCTCCTGTTAGCTCCTGTAAAATAATGTTAGTTTGTTAAACATATATTTTACATGAATAAGAAAGGATCACCAAATTTCCAACTACAGTCTGGGATATGTTATCCTCCTATCCTTATCTTCTCGAGACAAGTGTATGTAATATCTTACTCCCTCTTGTCCGATGCCAAACTAGAAATGTTAAATTTTCCAGGATTATCAGAGCGCCAACTAGTGAGCATTCAAACTGCTTTATGTCCCTTGAGAGTTCGTCATCATCAAGCCAACTAGTACACATATTTCGATAGTTTTCATTCGATTTTGGTACAAAATCAAGTACGTTACATACCAATTAAACATTAGAAATATATCGGCTCCCTGAAAATTATACACATGTCCCTCTTATTAATTCAGACTGGTATCCATGGGCACAGCCATATTGTTTTCAAACCTTTGCTTCGAATGTTAATCAGGACACCTCAGGTCGATTCTCATAGGTCCAGTGTACTTCACGATGGAGCCAATGAAACTGGCGAATGTATAGTGGCGAGGAATACGTTTGACATCCGACAAGGGGGAGTAAGATAATGCGTACACTTGTCTCGGGAAGATGCCTATCCTCTGTAATTGGCCTCATTTTGTTGCATTTCTTATCTCAAGAAACAAGAGTTATCACTGAACAACTGACACAAAGCATGCCCTAAATTAATGTCTATCTCAAAATAAGATAATAATGCAAGAAACAAATTCAAAGAATTACTGAAGCCTAATCAAAATCCTAGATAAAGCTTCCACAAAAATAGAACCAGAGACCTTCTGCTTACAGCGCAGATGCTCTTACTGACTGAGATAACTGGGAACAATACTCAACCGTCAAACTCTAAATTAAAAGAATTTCTTCTTTAGCATTAAACCTACTGACACATAAATACATGAACAACATTTTCAGAATACAAATACTGATGCATCACCTCATAAAGTTGAGGAAGTTCTTGGAGCATAACTCCACTTGGTTTACATTGTAGAACTTGTCTGATTGTTTCCCTTATAACAGGATCGTTACATTGCTGGCTGTTACGTCTTCGTCTCTTGTATATAACTTCCCCTTTGGAATCTGAAAGAAAAGTAAATATACATGTATGTACATGTATACACTGAATGTTTAATGTTTAATAACCATCGGTTTTACAATTATAAATACACAGGGCTGTCACTAAAGTTAATTGGGGCCAATATTCCACCCCATTCCCAATGCAAAATAGTATCTTTTCCACAATTTAGGCCCTTAAAATTCCAAATTCTCTGCAGTATTTGTTTATATGTATTGAACCCTCTATTAACAAAGAATCTCGCCTTATTAAGGGGTTAAAATGAATACTAGCGTTCTTGATATTTCATTTCAGTTTTAAAATTCCCAGTTTTCTTAAAAATACCATTGTTTTTTACAAATTTGAAGGCCCAGGCCCCATTTTTAAAATACCCTACGACAACCCCGATACCATACTCTAACTCTCAAAATTCATATGATAGTGTTCTGAACAAATATGAGTATCAGTGGGTGTGATCTGTCCTGAATGTTTGGGATTTGCATGTAACATAACTAGGCTTGCACTGACAGTAAGCATAGGAGAATATCATCCAAGGTCAGAAATTACATGTATATACAACTTATCAGATATTTGTACTTTTGTTGAAATTTACTAATGTTTCATAGAAAAATTTGAAAATTTCACAAGAGCAAAGCTATCTGATTTGTCTGGCGAGTCTACAGACTTTCAGATTGTCTACATACTAGTATTTGTGTTCATCTACATGGTTGCAAAATAAAGCTGTTCAAAAATATCTCAGGAAAATTCTCTCATTGAAATTCATCAAAATTCAGTAGGAATTGTTTTCAGATGACAAAATCTTTAAAACAGAATAAGATATAGAACTTTACCATTGCTCCCCAAGCACACAGGTGGCCGAGATGAATCTGTAAGCAGCCAATCGCCTGTTTGTTTGGGTCTCTCCAGCCGTATAGCATCAGGTAACGCCGAGCATAATTCTATCATACTATTATAGCCATGGTCTAGTGGATTCAAAGTCTTGACATAAAAACTCTGTGTTCAAAAGAAATAAAAGAATATACTACATGTACATGTACATGTATCTGTTGATTTAAAGAGAGATTTCATAAATTGCTGTTTTGTACATTTTTTTGTACAACTATTTTTGTACATGTATATATCTTTATCATTTGACTATGTCATATTTTTCATGCATATTTTTCAATATACATGTATGTGTATATGGGTGGATTCGTTTCTCTCTAAAGCTGATGTGTGTCCAAGTATGCCGGTTTAATTTCCTGACCAGGGAGCCACTTGATTGAGTTTTTTTGGCAAACAGTGTACGAAAAAATGTGACGGTTCTCAAAGGTTATTTCAATAGGCAAAAATAGGCGCATTTCGGCGTACACCGTTCCGGGTCAGGAAGTTGAACTGGCATATTCTGGCATATGCCAGCTTTAGAGAGAAACAAATCAGCCCTATGATATAGTTTGATTCCTGTAGAAACTACATATTTTTAACATCTTTTCCTTGAATTTAATGCTGGTTTTAGTTTGATAAAGTCACAATTTGTTAATGGCAAACTAATGGGAAGTAACTCTATGTATCAAACAGACTAAATGACATCTTACCTGATATACAGACTGTAACTGTGTGACCCATATACCTTTGTCTTTACTCTGTACAAGCTACAAGATAAATCTGAATTTTACTAGAAATTCAATATGAATTATACCAAATGAGCATACCATAAAGGTATACTGTATAAGTAGAATAATTCGCGCCAATACTTTCTTTCGCCTTTTTATAAAAGTCAAAAGTCAAAAGTAAACCATTTCGCTTGGACGATGATTCAGGAATCCGTTCCTGACGCTATTGTTACATGTATATGCACATGAGTATTTTTATTCACTTGTTCAAGACTGGACGCAAATAAAGTAGCAAAGGTTAATACACAGCGAATGATTCTACATATACAGTATCTGAAAATAACCATCAAAATTAAATAAATACTTAAAGTACAAATATTCATATAAAACCATAAGGAAATTCAGATCTTTTGGATAAACTACAGTTAACGCATTTGTCGCAAGAGAAAATCTGTTTGATATCAAAGTGGAAAATACATGTAGTTGGGAACTGTGCACTGTACCTACACTAACTAGCTTAATAAAAGTCAAATCATGTTGCTGCCTGTGCACTATGACTGGTGAAATTGTTTCATACATGTAGCTCCTGGTGTTTATTGTATTCTGTATGTTTTTAACTTTTTATACATGTACATTGAAGTTCTATAATAAACTAGAGTGTCTGTAGTACAGTAATTTACATATTCCCTAAAGATGATGTACATGTTTGAAATGTGACATACCTGTCAACTGACCCGATTTCAGCGGGTCAGTCCCGCTTTTTTACCCTTTGACCCGATTATTTTTAATCACCCGCGCGGGTCATGCCTTTCACCCGATTTTTCGTTGCTGACCCGGGAATCACCCGATTCCGATTTGGTTCCGTCTATTACTTTGGACTTTAAATTTCCAGTTGTGACTTTTTCATTAAAACACCTGCAGTTACAGGTAAATTGGGCCCATTGGGTTGTTTGTTTAGTGATATGGGAAGTAATTAGCCACTTTCATGTTGTTTTAACAATCTGGGCTTGGATTATTATGGAAATGTCAATGGGAAGACGATCGTAAACACGGAGATTTATGCAGACGAAAAGGAACGAATGTTTTTATAGTGTTTGAAACAACTGAAGCAGTGAAATTGTAGAGTTCATTTCACATAAAATCTTCATCATGGTATAGCAATACATGTAACTGAATAAAAATATATTATCTAGCCTAACAAATTCAACTATGAACCTTCAGGCCTTGATTAATGAAGTCCTAAAATTTTACACATGTACTACAATATCATGATTATGCAGTATTACTTAAAATAAATGCTTTAGATGTCTTACAGTAAAATGAACTTTATTGACCTGACATGTATTTTTTTTTGGGGGGGGGGTTAAATTTTATTCATAATGACACAAGCAAAAGGTCGCGATTTTGGTTCGCGCGCTATGACCCTCTTTTTCATTTCCCAAAGAGGGTCATTGACCCTCTTTGGTCTGAAAAAAGTTGACAGGTATGAAATGTGATAACATTTACAAAGAATTACTTTGGATTTATTATAAAACCAAACATTGAACACTGATGTAACTTTATAATTACCTTGCAGATCTCGTCAGCTAGCCTGGAATTTAATACAGTTTCTTGTTCCGGTGATCCAGGGGAACTTCCGATACTACATAAAGAGTTTGAGCTTGTCTCACTGACATGTCTATCTCGCTGTCTTCCATCAGTAGATCCTGAACTACTGATCTTTTTGCCTGAAAAATGTTCGAAGAAACAAGAATAGTTTTTATATGGTTCATTTATGTCATAATACCAGTACATGTACCGATACATGTTTATTCTATAATGTATAAATAGCGACTCTCTGATTGGCTGATAAGGTCACTGATGTTCCTGGATAAATCACAGTGTACATGAGCCTCGGTCAATATTTTCAAAGCAAGTCAATATCACATCATATACACTTAATTAAAAGTCAATAATTGTATAATATACCGGTACATGTAATACAAATTGTCAAAAGTATTTTGAGTCAACTCAATGAAAACTCACCTGCAGCAAAGGTAAATGATACATGTAATACATGTACATGTAAATACAAACTAAATGTAAATGTTTCATAGTCAGTCTTAAGCATATAAATACACATAAGACAGTAACTTGAGTAAGCTCTGGGGTTCCTTTCTATGTTATCATGAGGGCAAGGATTTCTTAAATTCTGCCAGCCAAACCACAAACTAATACCACTATCAATGAAAGATAAACATTCTGTATGAATATTTCTGAGTCAAGGAGGATAAGGTCTACTTATACTGATACCTCTTCCTCTTGGAGCAGATGGCTTCTCTTCTTGCAGGAATTGAGAGTTAGCATTCCTCGATGAGGATGAATCAATCTTTTGTGGCTCATTTCCTCTTTGTATTCTACTGTTCCCTTCATCGTATTTCTTCTGCAGTCTTGGAGGCAAATTCTTTATCTGTTGTCTTCTTTCATTATCAGTATTTTCTAAAGAAAATTAAGTCTTTGATAAATTTACGAGGGTACTTAGGGACAGCTACTGGTACATGTACATAGATTCTTATATCTTCAATGTGATAAAGGTTTCTCTGATATTTCCTGAGCAAATAACATTTATGACATAATTAACAGCTTGTTTGAATGAAAAGCCCTTGGCAGTATGGAAGAAAATTGTAAAGTATCAAATCACGAAAATAAAGCATACATGTATATAAGATGCAAGAAAATGGTTTCAACTTTATCACAGTCTGATAGATATACAAAATTTAATCAACATGTACTGTAATATACACAACACATTAACATGCATATATCTCGTAGATGTAACATTAAACTCTTTTGAAATTCTAGCATGGCACTGGGTGTTTACTACATGTACATGTATGCTGTTGTTATACTGATGCCACTCCATCGCAAGTGAGGTGGCATCAGTAGACAACAGGATAGCAAACAACCTGAGGCTGTGCAAGAATCTCAAAAACGAATAATGCAAGAGTCTTAATTTTCATTCATTAAATTTCAAAGTAACTGCTTGAAGCTACATGTACATGTAGTACTGCAGCAATACAAAGAAGAAGCTTTGAGTATGTTTCTTGAATCTTATTGTGCTTATGATTCTAATGAATTCAAAGCTCATAATTTTATGATTGCGAAAATTTATGTATTTCTGTCTCTTTGTAAACTGGAACCTGATTTGGCTTGGATTATTCCACTGCCTGGTATCACTCGTACTTCCCCACCAAAGTCTTGAAGTCTTACTAAATCTGGTACAGACTGTAAAAGTTCTCGCATGGAAGTAAATCCTAATCGTGAAAACTGCAGCTGACAATTAAATCGTCTTGAAAATGCAGGTCCAAAATGTGTAAAGGGAAGTCCATCTGGATAGGACTTAAAAAGTATGGCAAGTTGTTTACGTATATTAGCTGGCACCGAGGGTAACGGTCTGGGTGGCCCAGAGCGATGTCTCTGAGGAGGCGGTCCTCCTCTCCTCAAAGTTGCATATTTCTTAGTATTGGGGATCTTCTGCTTCGATACCAATGATTGTATGTGTGCAGTACTGGAATCTGCAACTGCTTCCAAACACATGACACCCCTTTTCCATGATATGTAAACAACATCTGATATTTCATTTAAAAAGTCTTCTAATGTAAGATAGCCAATTTTTCTGAATGGAATGGGACCACCAACAAATTGAGAATAGTCTCTTTTGAATTCATCAATAGTAAGAGCTGCAGGACTGGATAGCAAAATTGATCTGATATGGATGATGCACTCTTTTTTAAGATTTGCCTTGTCTGTCATCTTTAAACATCGATAATAATCGCGCGCCGCCGCTCGTCAAACTTCGCATGTGCACATGTTTACAACAATACGAAACTACGACGACAGATAGTAATTGATCTCAGGTCTTTTGTTCAATAAATTAAAAAAAAAACCTAACATAACATTTGTACAAAATAAATGTATCATATTTTATTTTTTTGAATCAAAGAAATAAAAATTATTCGTACGAAACTATCGAAGTATACAAAATGGCAGCCCCCATGCAAGTTCTAAGGTCGGGATTCCTGAAATTCAGGGTTTTGAATCCTAATGGAGCCTCCAAATCAAATATCTTCAGAAGGAGTTTGTCTTATTCACACCAAGGCCGTTCTGGTCAACATACTTTTCACGAAAAGTATGAAAATTACTTATTCATAACATGTGCACTTGATTTTTCAGGTTATGTAAATCATAAACTGTAAGATATTTTTAGTGTTTGTACATGGAATCTTGTCCATTTTTTATGCAAAAATGTAAAATCGTACCAAACAAAATGTGAAGTGTTCTGATTAAACTAGTAGCGAAGCAAGCAAGGGCCCATTGGCTCTGAGCAAGCTTTATAATATGAATTATGGCAAAGCCCTTGAAGCGAAGCGAAGACGGTGCATGAAATAATCCTTTTTTACATAACTGCGGTCCAGTTGTTTTGAACGGCAAAATAAGAACAGTTCCCGCAATATGACGTCAAGGACTGAATCACTTTTTTAACTGTGACGTCATGAAAGTCAGTACTTGCCGTTCACAAAATGCTAGTCACGCAGTTATGTGAAAAGGGCTTATTGCATGGGCCGACGCAAGTTGCAGTGTTTATTTAGGATACGAAACGGCCTATACGAAACTAAGGATTTAAAATAATCCATAATCTAAGGATTCAAAAATTTTCTTTCAGGATACGAAACTAAGGATTAAAAAAATTTTAGTCTCCTGTTGCAGCATAATAAGCTTACACTTTTCAACTATTTCACTACTTTTCATCCTTGCTGTATATTACACTGTAAAAACCAAATCTGCACCATATAGCTACAAAAATAGAGATTCATCTAGAAATATTTTCGTATAAAAACTGACTAAAATGGCGGCGCCCATCTTGACATTTCCTGGTTGAAGAAAAATAAATTGGTCAGTATGTATCTTTTCTTCCTTATTTTCGTTCATTTTTCCACTTGTTTCGTATATATGTGTTACCATTAAAGCTTGCTCACTTCGCTTCACTATTATAAATGGTAGTAGCAACAACCACGCTCGCTAGAGGGCGCAACATGACATTGATTCAGTATGTCCGCCAAAAACGTCTCGACTCGCCTCGGTATCTTTTACGGGCCGTTATGGATAAATCTAGCAGTTTTTGTTCCGAAAAACCTATGACATCAAAGCTTGATACTTTGACCCTTTGGTATATGAATAAATAAGGGGATTTCCAAGTCATTTACATATCGCGGGAAGGAATTGAAATATTCAGAGCTGTCAAAATTCGTGATAACGATCGTATACCGGGTACTGAGCGGGATTAAATGATTGCATATTTATCCATAATAAGAATTCATAAAGATTTTCCATGGTATATGCCCGTATTCACATCAAACTTCGCCGATTTCCATCACAAGTCAGTATCAAGAACGATAACTCTATTTTGTTTACAACAATATACGTTTCAATTTACGCATGTACAATCAAGCGAAAACAGCTTCTACTTCAAGTAATTTATTTCTGAATAAAGTTAAGAAAATGTATAACATATAAAAGCGTGGATCTAGTTGGGTCTGATGAAGGGGAAGTCAAGAAATGTGCAAAAAATTATGATTTTCCCATTAATTTTTTTTCTCAAAACCATATACTGGACCCCCCCCCCCCCCCCCAGTCCCATCTGACTGGATCCGCATTCTACATCAAATATGAATTGATAATTAAAGCTCCAAATATTAACTTTTGCAACATTCTTGGAGTTAATTTATTTTCTATTAGTTATGATATAAATAACCATGTATACTTCATTTCTTACATTAAAACTACCCTATTTCCAGGATGTAGCTAAATAAAAATGTTTCTGTCACTCTGTGCAAATTGAACACAGGTCTTACAACAATACTAGTGTACTATATACCTGTAGTACTAATTTTAATACAGATAAATCTGACCTAGATAGGGAATGGGATACCCTGGTCCTGTAATAATATTACCACATAAACATGTAATTGTAAATGCTGACTTTTCCACTTCTCACTTTATCAAAGACATTGTACATCTGGATTTTTATCTTAGATTTATCTGTTCATGGCATTAGTTATCCTCCTTGGATTAACTACATGCATTAATGGTCTGTGGGGTTAGCCTTGGAAATTGGGGTATGGTAGAGGGGGGGGGGGGGGGGGGGGTTGGACAGCGATTACTAAGAGTTTTATTTACAGATAAATTTAGCAAGTTTTGTACCAAGATAAAACAATTCTTAAAATATTTGGAGTGATTAGTCTGAATTTTTTTTAAGGGAAATTATATTAAGGGCTGAAGGTTAATGATAGATCTAAATACATTAATCACACCAAGTTAAAACATCTCCTTTTGTCGGTTTGGGATAATGAGGTAAATGCATCTATCTCTCACTGTTATTTTTTTTACATTAAACACAATAACATCTTTGTGTGTGAGAAGAGGAGCCCAGAGCTCAGTTCAAGCAATGTCTAAGATACAATACTGAAACAATAGGGAATATTTCCTTGTAGGATATGTACCTATATTCAGCATGTGAAAGTTGTTCAAATTAAAACCATACATTATATATGTGTAGAATTTTCTTTCTTTTTTTCTCAAAATTCTCACAATGTATATAAGGTTCATGTTCAAGATTGACAATTTACTTATCTTATAGACATTAAGAACAATTCTTGGTTTTATTTTCTAATGTTCACTGGGTGGGCTGAGAAATTAAGTATGGTTATATGCATTGGGTAGCTAAGATCTACATGTTTGACAGCTTATTTCAAACATGGTACTATTAATGACGCCAATGGTTCTCGGATGTATATATATATCTGTCCGACTGTTGATTTGACCATGTGGATAGCTTTTGATTTGTAAATATAACTTGTCTATTATCTTCAAATGTTTTCCTTTTTTGTTATATTGGTAAATACATGTGATAAATGTGTTTTTAACAAAGTATTATGACAAATCAAGTCATAATTTGTAAATTTTCACAATGCAAATATAGGGGGTAACCATCTTTAAGTCTAAATTACAGCTATTTGGTCAATGATAGAAAAGAACTCTTGTCATTTTTGAAATCAGCATACCTGAAATAGGTTAAAATGAACAAAATATAGTCCATAATCAGCATCCCTGTAAAGAAAATGAGTTGTGACGTTTTTTCTATAAAAGTTGTGCATTTTCGTTTTAAATTAGGTTGCGGGGTGGGTATGTTAAATGTCAAATAACTTTTTACATATAAAAGATACCATAAAACAGATTACAGATTTGAACTCAGCATACTTTTTTTATATAAGAAAAGTAATATTGATGAGAAAAATTATTTATTTATAAAACCCATGGTTGTTGCTAATGGTAGCACATGTATATACGAAACAAGTGGAAAAATGAACTGAAATAAGGATGAAAAGATACATACTGACCAATCCATTTTTCTTCAACCAAGATTGGCGCCACCATTTTCCCACACTGTAAAAACAGAATTTACACCATATAGCTACAAAAATAGGGATTCATCTAGAAATATTTTCGTATAAAAACTGACTAAAATGGCTTTGTCTTTATTGGCCGGAATACAAAGCAAAATCGATATGGTGATGTCTGTCCGTCTGCCTTGGTAAGTTCAGTGAAACCAAAACCTCGTCGGTCCGACGGACATGACCGGTAAAAATCTGCTCGAACCGATGAAAATGTTGTAATTGTCGGTCCAAATGACCAGAAATATTTTCTCAATTAGTAGTTTTATATTTTTCAACTCTTTCACTTTCTTTTCTACGAAGATAATATTCAACTCATGAGGTTATTGAGTGTTGATCAAGTGATTGGGAAGGCAACGCGCCCTGCAACATTTAATAGTCCCATTCTGAACAAAAATGGCTCATAAAATCGGCAACTCGCTGCTTCCTGGTGCGCATTATTCTACGGTGTCCATTTTTGGTTACAGTCCTGTACTCGTATAAACGTTGTAACGTAGATCTATACCTGGTGACAGTAACGTGTGGATCACAGCTTACTGTACATGGCCAGTCAGAAGCACAAAAATTTTGTTCTATTCACTGACAATTGCTGGTTCTTTGCTATTATCAAAGACTTATAAACTTTTAAAAGTCCTTGCTATTATGATACAATATTGATTTTTCTTTGACATTCTTTCTTATCCTTGTTCTGCGCCTGAGATTTAAATCTCCAACTACGTACTTGTGTATGCGTTTGTCCGTAAAGTTATCATGTCATTTTAAGTGGCCAGTCAATGGGTACAAATTGAAGTAATAAAATTTGTACAGAATTTCTGAAATGTAAATTGCAGCCCCCCCCCCCCCCCCCGAATGACCAGTAATCCATCACAAAGTTTCGCGTTCTCTGTAAGTTGGTTTATAAGCTATTGCAATTAGGTTAGTTGTGAAATTAAGAACTAAAAGGGGTACAATCTTCAAACTTTGTACAAAGATAAAGCATGGTAAGAGTAATTGAACGCAGGTATTGTCCGTGACCTTGAGGTTGGACCTTAAAAAATGTAATTTTGTGTTTAGGTTACTTGTGTAAGAACTATAATCGGAGCAATATTCGGACTTATGTTGAGATAAAGCAAATTGAAAGGGTATTGTTTTTACCTTGACCTTGAGGTTCGACCTTGACCTTGAGAAACGTAATTTTGCATTTAGGTTAGTTGTGAAAGAACTATAATGGGTACAAACTTGATACAAAGATAAAGCATGAAGAGAGAGTCTGTACACAAGTATTATCTTTGACCTTGAGGTTTGACCTTGACATTGAAAAATGTTATTTTGTGTTAAGGTTTCTTGTGTTAGAACTATAATAGTATAAGGGGAACAATATTCAAACTTGATGTTGAGATAAAGCAGAGTGAAAGGGTATATTATTTTTATGCCCCCGGAATCAAGGATTGAGGGGTGTATAGTTTTTGGCCTGTCCGTCTGTTTGTCTGTCTGTCCGAAAAACTTAAAAATAGGGCATAATTTTTGAATGGTAAGTCAGTGATGGGGTTTTCATATTTCACATGTGTATTCCTTGTGACAAGAACTTTCCATTGATTCCAAAATTTTTGACATCGTGACCTTGACCTTTTGACCTTTGACCTACTTTTCAAAAACTTTAACATTGGGAATAACTTTTGAATGGTAAGTGATAGGGCTTTCATATTTCACATGTGTATTCCTTGTGACAAGAACTTTCCATTGATTCCAAAATTTTTGACATCGTGACCTTGACATTTGACCTACTTTTCAAAAACTTTAACATTGGATATAGTTTTTGAATGGTAAGTGATAGGGCTTTCATATTTCATATGTGTATTCCTTGTGACAAGCCCTTTTTATTGATCCCAAAATTTTTTTACCTTGACTTTGACCTTTGACCTACTTTACAAAAGCTTTAAAATTGCGCATAACTTTTGAATGGTAAGTGATAGGGTTTTGATATTTCACATGTGTATTCCTTGTCACAAGATTTTTCCATTGATACCAACATTTTTAACCCAGTAACCCTGACCTTGACCTTTCACATAATTATGGTACTTAACAGAAAATGGTGTTTATATTAACAAAGATGCCACCGGGGGCATTTTTGTTTCACAAACAAAGGTTTTATTTCACACATAAGTGATAGGGCTTTAATAATTCATACATACATTCACCATATTACACAAGTACTACATTTTGATACCAAGACATTTGACCTAGTGACCTTGAACTTTGACCTTGTTTTTTGGTTAAGTAGTTCTTAAAGCGAATATCTCTTTAAGTATAAGTGATAGGGTTTTCATATTTTATTCACTTATTCGTCATAACAGGTGCTACATTTTGATACCAGGATATTTGACCTAGCGACTTTGACTTTGAACTTTGACCTCATTGTAATTTTCTTTAAAAATGTGAATATCTCTTCAAGTATAAGTGATAAGACTTTAATATTTCATACAGACATTCATCATAAGTTTTATTTCAAGACATTTGAACTTGTGATGTTGACCTTGACCTACTTTTAAACTATAAGGGATAGGGCTTTGATATGTCACATATATATTCCTCATGACGCAAGCTTTCATTTGATACCATGACTTTTGACCTAGTGACCTTGATCTTGACCTTTGATCTACTTTTAAACTATAAGGGATATGGCTTTGATATTCCTCATGATGAAAGCTTTCATTTGATGTCATGACTTTTGATCTAGTGACCTTGATCTTTGACCTAATTTTAAAGTAAAAGGGATAGGACTTTGATATTTCATACATAGATTCCTCATGATGAGAGCTTTCATTTGATATCATGACTTTTGACCTAGTGTCCTTGATCTTGACCTTTGACCTACTTTTAAGTTATAAGGGATATGGCTTTGATATTTCACATATAGATTCCTCATGACCAGAGCTTTCATTTAATACCATGACTTTTGAAATAATGACCTTGACCTTTGACCTACTTTCAAACTATAAGGGATAGGGCTTTGATATTTCACATATAGATTCCTTATGACCAGAGCTTTCTGTGTTATGTCATCAATGAATCTGTTTAGAGAAAAACGTTCAGCAGGGGGTATAATTCATCCACTTTAGGACAGTTCTATTTTTGTTTTTAGGTTTCAGTTGTGAAAGAACTATAATGGGTACAATCTTCAAACTTTGTTCAAAGATAAAGCATGGTAAGATGATCTGCAGGTATTGTCTTTGACTTTGACACTGAGGTTCGACCTTGACCTTGAAAAAATGTAATTTAGAGTTAATCTCTATTGTACAATGTTGTACAGTTACTATATGGAATTTTACATTCAAACTTTGCATACAGATAGGAAATAATAAGTTGACTTTATTTCAGGTAATGACCTTGACCTTGACATTTGACCTTGACCTTTAAGATACAATTTTGAATTTGACTTTACCATAGTAAGGTACCAATAAAATGTCACGTATCACATTTAAATTTTGTGTGGAGATAGATCTAAGCAAGTGGACCTAATTTCAGGAATTGACCTTGACCTTGAAAATAAGGTTTTGTATTAGAATATGTTGTACCAATATTACATGTTTATGAAACCATGAGTAAGACTTTAAGTTTGTTGTACTATATAAGTTAGACTAAATAATCCAGTCTCTCCGCTGCCGCTAACAGAGACTGAACCCCACTATGGTTGTAACAGAACGAAGTCGGACGAAACTGTTGCCCAACGATTTTTCCAAATTACAGACCTTTAATATTTTTTTTTTGCAGGTGACATTTAAGTAAACATTAAACTAACTATCTCTACCCACCTCGAGTTTTTTTCTCGCTTCGTTGAACATTGCATTTTTGCCAATTTTAACTCCCTACCAAACTAAATAGGCAAGGCAAAATTGGCAAAAATGCAATGTTCAACGAAGCGAGAAAAAAACTCGAGGTGGGTAGAGATAGTTAGTTTAATGTTTACTTAAATGTCACCTGCAAAAAAAAAATATTAACGGTCTGTACATGGAAAAATCGTTGGGCAACAGTTTCGTCCGACTTCGTTCTGTAACAACCATAGTGGGGTTCAGTCTCTGTTAGCGGCAGCGGAGAGACTGGATTATTTAGTCTATATATAAGTTAGCACATTAAATATTTACATGGAGGTAGAACATGATAACTGGGCTTGATTTCAGGTATTGTCATTGCCCTTGACAGTTTTATTATAAACTGGACATATGCCATTACTCTTAAAGTATCACTTTAAAACTTGTCATAGAGGTAGAACATTGTTAGTGGAACTGATTTCTAGTACTGAAGTTAACCTTGAGTATTGACCTTGACCTTGATGATATAATTTTGAATTAGACTGAAGTGTGTCAAAACTATATAGAATCTCACATTGAAACTTTGAATGGAGATATTGATTTTGCACTCTGTTTCGTTCGATGGACAAAGTGTTTGAAAACACAATCTGCTGCCAGCAATCGGGCCATTATTACTGTGGTATTTATAGCGATGTTTTGCTTCTATTCTGTCATTTATCCATATTGGATCTAGAGCTTTGCTTCCTATTGAGCAAGCTGTATGAATTTCTGTCACATGTATCTGAATGGGACCAACAAAGTATTTAATCTTTGGCGCGCCCTTAGTCTGAGACATAATATATAGTTCATTCAGATCCAAAGTTAAACCAACACATTACAGGATTATCACAATGTGCCATCTGGCCATAGTGTGCACATCATATATTTATAATTAGTAAATTACTAATGCATACATTGTATTAGTTGGCCTGTTGAACTTTCCATATTCAGAAGGCATATTCTCTAAAATTTTGCAGTCTTATATTATTCCCTAGCAACTCTGTTTTGGAGAGGATATAGCAATTGTGTTGTGTTTGTGTTTTCACATAATTGTGAAAGCATAGACAACAAAGTAATCATCAAAGAAACATCGAACCTTCCACAATTGTTCCCCTTTGGGAGAGGATGAACCCTATCAGTTTTTCAAGGTTTTGTCGTGAGGAATCTTCATGTGAAATATGAAAGCCATTCCACATAGTTATGGTTCAGATAATATAAATAAAACCCAATCTTCAATACTTCGTCCAATGACAATACTCCCATTATATTGCCAAGGCATTGAAGTGTTTTGTAATGTGTCATAACACAAAAAATCATGAGATGGTGCGACATGTACACTACCCACCTTAAAGTTAAATAAGTATCCAGGTAGTATAAACATTAGAAATATTCATGAAAACTTATCCTAATATTTTCTCTTCTGAGCTTTTAAATACATGAAAAGTTTCAATATATTTATTGCATCATTCAACTTTATACAAAAATGGAAAAATTTTAAGAATATTTTTATAATTTTTTTATGTGAAAAAGTGACAGTTTGGGGGGGGGGGGGAATTGCAAAAATGGATAAAACAAAGATTTTTCTTTCTTTTTTTTTTTCTTTTTTTTTTTTTCCACGTATCAGGTACACATTATAAAGACAGTCATCAGCTTAAATCACTAGATTCTTCGCATTCAAACAAAGATTTAGCTCGGAAACTTAGGCACGGTCCATTTGATATTCGGGGGGGGGGGGGGGGGCTTGGGTTTTTTGTCGGAGCAAGATTATTTTTTTCGCCTCGGACCAGGGCAAAATTATTTTTTTCTTGCAAAGTCGGAGCAAGGAAAATTTTTTTTAACAAAGTGATGTGCATATATATTAAGAATGTTTGTGTTTTATCAATAGATATTATTTATATTTTTACTCAAAACTCTAAATATTAATATATACTTTATTTTTATGCAAGTATTCAATTCAATTCTAAAGAGAGAGATAAAAGATTTCTACAATACAATTCTAAATAAACAAGATTTATATAAGGTACATGAATATAAGCGGGTCTTTGACTCTTTGGGGAAAGTCTTGTAGACAAATTTTAAAATGTAGAATTGTAAAATGGTGAATAATTGAAGTTCTCCTTCCAAGCTTACAAGAACATAAAATTGAGACTCAATGGGATACATGCAACATGTATTAATAGTAATACATAAGTATCGTTAACACTTTGGATATCTTCAAATATATGAACTTTGACATTAGCAAGAAATCATTGATAGAAAACTATGGCGAGCGAAGCGAGCCAAAAATTTTTTGATAGACTGAAAACTGCGGCGAGCGAAGCGAGCCGGAAAAATTTCAAGAATTTTAGCAAAATTTTATGGTAATTCTTCAAATTCAGATTATTTGTAAGAGCAAGATTATTTTTTTCCGTCACATCATAAGCAAATTTATTTTTTTCATCAAAATTCAGAGCAAAATTATTTTTTTCGAAAAAAACCCAAGCCCCCCCCCCCCCCCCCCAGAATATCAAATGGACCGTGCCTTACCTGAATTGATAGCTGTATGATAAATCTTTAGATTTTCAAAACAATGGAACAAAAATCTTCACTCTTTTGAAAACAAGAGAAATGTATTAGGTGGGTAATTATTAAAGGTGGGTAATGTATGTAATGAAATTCAAATATACTAGTAGGTGGTATCATAATCTTGTGACAATAATTGTATTTTATCCTTTCTTGTATATTATGGAACTAAAATGTAACCCTTTCTTTTCTTCACAGATTTAAAAGGTTACGGATATCAGTCCCAGTGTTTGGAGCGTGTGCCATGTCACGAGCATTGATGGGGGGATTGTTCCACACTAAAGGGGATGAAGATGTCAAGTATTACTTAAAGATAGCGGGGACCGCACAAAAACAGAACAACCCACGGGATGCTGAGAATTACTATCATATGGCTTTACACTCAGCTGATCAACTGTTCAAGAAGAAGGAGATAGATCCAACCAAATATAGGTTACTAAGAGTTTACGTTTACGATGCGATGGCTAATATGGCATACAATAGCGGTGATTATGGTAAAGCTGAAAGGTTGTACAAGGAAACCATGAAACTATTGTTAGCAATGGGAAGAGGAAAAACAGATAATGCAATGTTAGAAATCAGTCTCAAATTAGCCAATATGTACATGGTTATGGAGATGCCAGTAGAGGCGGAGTCCGGCTTCAACTTTGTCATAGACTCATTGGAAGAGAAGATAAAAAATAAAACGGAGGAGTTTCTAGCAGAAGAGGAGAACTGTTACGGATTGCTAGGGATAGGCTGTGAAAACTATGCCAAGTATCTGATAGGAAAAGAGAATCACACGCAGGCGGAAAGTCTGTTGAAAAAAGCTGAGGAAATTGCTAGAAAATATCTTGGTGAAAAACATCCACAGCGCTTGGTTCTGTTGAATGATATAGCCTCAGTTCAGATTCATAGACAAGACTATGCAGAAGCTGAAAAAAGCTTGACGGCTGCATTGAAAATAGGGGAAGATATTGATGACAACTATTTACCCCTTCTGTATTGTAATATGGGCTCTTTGCATTTAAGGACAGGAGGCTATGATAAAGCCATGGAATGGTGCCAGAGAGCTTATGAGTTAGGTACAGAAAGGAAAAATAAATCTGTGGCGAGAAATGCACTTATTTGTATGAAGAAAGCAGAGGCAGAGGCAGAGAAAGAAAACAGTACTTAATATCTCCACTGGTCTTGTTATTAAATATATCTATCTGATGTTAAAATCATCAAAAGATGTATATATATATATATATATCTTCCTTTTGTGATTAAATTGTTGTTTTCTCTCTAATGTATTAAAGTTTCAGGTTTTATTCAGGGCATATACTTCTAAAATGATACTGAATATCTTGTCACTGAAAATGTTATATTTGCATTACATATTTGAATATTTAAAGTTTATTATAAATGTTTATAGTTTTGATTCACCGTATGAAATTGCTGACAATCAAGGTTCCCCCATGTCTGTCTGTTTGTCTATCTGCATGTGCATCTGTTTGTACATTAATGTGCACATATCTTGTTTCCACGCCATAAGTCAAGTAATTCAGGAGACTTAGCACAGATATCATGGTCCATGATGAGAGCGGGATCCCTAATGATATGGGGTCAAAAGGTCAATAGAGGACTGTGTCTAAAAGTATGAGATCTCTTTACAATACGTAACTCTTGTCTCAAGTTATTAAATTCTGGTAAATTGCTCATTATGTAAGGAAGATCCTTATTGATTTAAATTTTTGGGATCAAAAGGTCAAGGTAAAAATTTTGCATATAAAGAAAACAGCATTTAGAAGCATTTCATAGAAAAAAACATTTAGCAGCATTTCCGCACCAAAACTTGAGTAATTATTTTGATATCCATGTGTTATTATTACTCATAGGTTACTTTTGACCTAAAGAGGAGGCTGTAATTATTTTGGGGATAAAAAGGACAACGGTTAAACTTTGTGTACATAATTAAAATAGCATGTAAAAGAATTTTCTTATTATATTTCAAGTGATTCTTGATCTTGAGTGATAAAACTTTACATACGAGAATCAATCTGTAATGACCAAAGAATGAGCCTTACTGATTTGGGGTTAAAAGGTCAAGGTCAATTGCATGTATAATGTTTTGTAAAGCATAGTCTACAAGGTAATTAATAACTCCAGTCATTCTTTACCTACAGTAAATACACTTCAGTCCTCAAAGGACCCAAGCCTACGTGCAAATACCCTGGGGGACCGAAGGATACAGCAAATGAAACTTTACACAAAGACTGCTTCTAGCTTCAGGAGAATCCCTATTGATTTTGGAGTCAAAAGGTCAAACCTGCATGTATGGAAAAAGTACATTTGCATAATTCTGGACTAAAAAAATTTCATACAAAGATTGCCTTTTTTCAATTGAAGAGCACCCTATGGATTATTGGGTCAAAAGGTCAATTGTCAAGATCAAACTACACTTGTATGTGAAATAAAATCTTTGTGCAATAAGTCAAGTAATTTTTTTCAGTAACAGGGATAAAACTTATTAGATAATTTGTGTATGGGGTAAACTTTTTATGTGCCCTTCTTATGACATGGTGTAATATGTTATGGGGTCCATACTACATGTGGCGTCCGTCCAGAAATTTTCCCAGGGTATACATGTATCTGTAACTTCTTTCAATCTGCTTGGATTTAAATAATTATATTTCACAGAATTGTTGCTTAGAACCCAAAGTTGTGACATTACCTTGAACCTGATGGTCAAAGATGAAGGTCATAGTGCCTACATTGGTAAAACCTTGTGTGGGCCAGAGCTACTTCCCCTCTGCATGGATTTCAATATTTTACAGCATTGTTGTTGAGGATCCAACAGTATGTCATGACCTTGAAACAAAATAAAGGTCAAAGTCCTCAACATGGGTAAAACTTTATCCATGCCATAACATCCTCGCCTCTGCAAATTTAAATACTGACTCCAGAATTGATGCTTAGGACCCCGAGGATGTGTCATAAACTTGAACCAAAGACAAAGGTTAAGGTCAAAATACACTACATGGGTAAAACCTTGTCCAGGAAATAACTTCTTCCCTTCTGCATGTACATGTATTTCAGTAACATTTTACAGAACTGTTGCCTATGACCGAAGAATGTGCCACGTCCTTGAACCAAGGTAAAAGTTACAGTTCATTACACGAGTAAAATCTTTTCCAGGCCATAATTTTCCCCCCTCTGCATGGATGTCGATGATATTACACAGAATTAATGCTTACAACCTAAGGGTTTACTATGACATAAGACCAAGGTCAAAAGTCTTGGATCAAAGGTCAAGGTCAAAATACACTGGGTAAAATCTTGTCGGGAGCCAAACTTAATGCCCTCTGCATATATTTCAGTTTAATATATTTCACAGAATGGTAGCTCAAGACCCAAGGATTTATCATGACCTTGAACCAATACCCAAAATTAAATGTAAAAGTAAACTAGTACTTGGGTGAAACATGATTACATCTTGGTCTTAACTTCGTCCCCTCTGCATGTATTACAATAATGTGTCGCAGAATTGTTCCTTAGGACCCATGGATGTGTCATCATAAATTTGAACAGGACATAAGTCAAAGATCAAGGTCATTTACCTATTTGGGCAAGACCTTTTACAGGCAATAGTTACTTCCACTCTGCATGGATTTCAATATTTCAGGGCTTGGGGGTATGTCATGACCTTGAACCAAGGTCATAGCTCAAGGTAACAGTACACTACTTGTGTAAACCTTTTCCAAGCCTTAACTTCTTCCCCTCTGCATTGGTTTCAATAATATTTCAAATTCAAACAATAGTAACTAAGGACCCAAGGGTGTGCCATGGCCTTGAACAAATGTTAAGGTCAAATCTGGTATTCCCCTCTGCATGGATTTCAATATATCACAGAATTGTTGCTAAGGACCCAAGGATGTGTCATGACCTTGAACCAAGGTCAAAGATAAAGATAGAAACTACATATTTTCCTTCCACCTTAAATTTATTCTTACATGTACTCATAAAGTAATATCAAGACAATAACTCATTCTCACATGGATGACCGCATGAAATATGATGCATACATTCATGTAGATTTACATTTTAACCAAATCTCGTTCATAAATGTTATTGATGCTTGCATCACGTAAATACTGGTATCAACTTGATCACAAAGGGTATGAAATATAAACTGCATGATTCATTTTTTAAATGCCATCACATACTGATTCAAGTTTCCCTTGCACACAATATCAGATACCTTGATACATGTATAATAAAATTTCATAAAGTGAGCTTAACCATATATAACATATGTCATAAATCAATGTACAAATAAAGGTTTTAATTTTTGTTAAAATTATTTTTAACACTTTGAACTAGTTCAGGATTACATGTAATAAAATAGCACTGCGTAAGCTTATAGTTCACAACTATCAGTCAATGTTTACAGACATTCAAGAAGGTGAAATACCGTAATAATGACACATGAATTAGTATTGGCACTTTGTAATGACTTTTAAGAGAACACACGAGGAATATTTTTTAACGATCAAAGGAGCATGTTTTAACAATCAATATTAACATAGCATACTTGCAATGCTTTAAGTAACGTACATATTCTTCTGACTCTCTTCATTACTTCATGGTTTTACTCTAACATTTACTTTTATCCCACCTCTGGCAAATTTCTTGCAATCTGATTGGTCGAGAAGAACCAATTATTATGTTGTATCATTTTACTGACAAGATATTACTTTAATATCCTGCATCTACAAAGAGGCTTTACGATATTGACGTCACCGAGATGCTTTAAAATATGGTGACGTTACATACACAAGCCAAAAGCCATCGGTGGGATAAATTCGTTATACAGTGTTTTACAGGGGAGATACAAAAATATATTGGGTCAATGTAAAAAGTTGTTTGGGCTCGGCTTCGCCTCGCCCATACAACTTTTTTCATCAACCCAATATATTTCTGTATCCCCCCTGTAAAGCACTGTATAACTAATAATATCCTTTTTTCTCATGTCACACATCATACATGTACATACTTATATACATTATGTAAAAATTTATACATTTTATATCTAACACTTCAGTATCTAGAATTGAAATAAAACTCCTTCAAGCACAATCAAGATATATCATGTACATGTATATGCACATATGAGCACTCAAGTTGTATCATGTATATGCACATATAAGCAATCAAGAAATGCAAATATATGGTAAGCAGTCAAAATATGCACATTAACTGTGGTACAACATGTACTTTGATATATGAATTTTCCTTTATCAATTATATTCAATATATTGTATTTAATGGCTACCCTAGTAAAATATATGATCCCTCCCAGTAACTTCTATATGTTCTTGCCATGGTATCCGTAATGTTCTCATTGTGAAAGTACATTTTATGTCGAAAGGAAAAAGAATAGATCAGTTACAACATTTTTTATCAATCTATCAATTTTTTTGTTGGAGTGTAGCAAAAGAAGCAAGCAGGAAAAATTATTTACAATGAAGTTCTTTTTTTTTTTGTCACACTAAGTTAACATGAAATTGAAACAAAATGAGGAAAAATAAATACCAGATCCATATTAAATGAAAGCTTTTCTGGAGTTTCAGACAACCCTTCTGAGATGTATATATTTTTTTAAATTGTTATTTTTCAACACATCTCTTGAAATGTCTAAGCTAAGAAGCCTTTTGTGATAAAATTGCATTAAAATTGTTTAGCTATATTCTATCAGGAATGTCACAATCAAATCCAAGCATTCTTCAATTAGATATCTGCCTACACAGATTTCCTTTTATATGAACTTTGAGCCTCTAACCTTCAATCAATGACTTCATATACATGTATAAATTTGCAGTTACATACCTTACATTAAATGTAAAATTAATGTTAAATATTCTGAACGTACATTAAAATACACCTAAATGTGCTTCAGTTCCAAATGAAATTTAAGTCTGAGTCATCAAAACTATTTTTTATCTGAGTAAATTTAAACCATTATCTTCAGATTCAATATCAGTAGGAAATCTCTAGTATATGCATCACAATTTATAAGCACCTTTAAACATCTCCGAGATCCACAATCTAGCATATATCATATGGGTGAATACATATACTTTGTTGAAAGTCTTAGCATTACTTAAAATAATGTATCAATTGTATGGTTACGTTTACAACAAATTATTAGGTGACAATAAATTAAAATTAATGTACAATGAATATTCCACAACTTCAATGTACTACATCTATAGGCTAACAAATAACAATCATCATTCAAACTGACCAATCAGAACCATCATATAAACTCCTACAAGAAGTGCAGCTATTTCTTTGATAGATTGTCCTAGTTTGGTGTCTTCTAACAGTTCAGGAATGACTGACACAGTGGCAATGTAAATGAATCCCCCTGCAGTAAAGGGGAGGATCCAGGCTGTGGCTGCGTCACCGATACCCTCGGCAAGAAGGCTGCATATCGTCCCCATCATAGCACCTATGGCAGTTGAAAATTGTAGTTTCATGGCCTGTGGAAAAACAAAATATGAAGACATTTATAATCATGTTGACACCAATTCATGCAAAGGTAAGAGAATTTAGCTGTCATTTGTTTTTTCATATAAAGACAAGGAGAATAAAGCCTGTGTTTGTGAAACACGAATGCACCCGGTGGCATCTTTGTTAGTATGAACACTATTTTCTGTTAAGTACATGTATGTGAGGTCACTGGGTTAAAAGGTCAAGGTCATGAGGTCAAAAATTTTGGTATCAATGGAAAGGTCTTGTCACAAGGAATACACATGTGAAATATGAAAGCCCTATCACTTACCATTCAAAAGTAATGCCCAATATTAAAGTTTTTGAAAAGTAGGTCCAAGGTCAAGGTCACGAGGTCCAAAATTTTGGTATCAATGGAAAGGTCTTGTCACAAGGAATACACATGTGAAATATGAAAGCCCTATCACTTACCATTCAAAAGTTATGCCCAATGTTAAAGTTTTTGAAAAGTAGGTCAAAGGTCAAGGTCAAGGTCACGAGGTCAAACATTTTGGTATCAATGGAAAGGTCTTGTCACAAGGAATACACATGTGAAATATGAAAGCCCTATCACTTCCCATTCAAAAGTTATGTCCAATGTTTAAGTTTTTTGGACAAACAGACAGACAAACAGACGGACAGGCCAAAAACTATATGCCCCCGAATCTTTGATTCCGGGGGCATAAATAGTTAAATTTCAATGGAATTTTCCAAAGGAATGGCCTACCACTATTCCATATCGTAAATGTTGAAATTATCGCATGCGATTAATTTTCGCATATTTTACAAATAAAGGTACATAACCAAATTTCCCCTGTGCCAAAATAACCCTGCAGCATTCTCACAATGGCAGAGACGTTTAAATTGCAAATATTTTCCCCAAGTGTAACGTCATGATGTTATAATCACAAAATTTTCGAATAGCAACATGATGTTTACAGTATTACATGTACATCTAGTGTCCTTCTCAAATAGAATTTTTCCTCAACTTAAATTTTACATCAGCTTAGTAATAGTATACTATAAAACTATCTTGGTTGAATTTTCTTTTAATTATTTTTAGGAACACCTCCAAAAGGGGAGGTTTCCATACAATATTTGTCATACAATATACAGTAGCATGTAGTTCAAACAGTACAATTATATTTCATAAAATTTATTCCAATGAATGCGTCATTTTTTCTCTTTTCTTTCACCATTTACAAGTACAAGTATGAGTGAAACAACTAGTTTACCTTTTGTTTACTACATCCAGACTGTACAAGAATTGCAAAGTCCCCTATTTCATGAGGAATCTCATGCAAGAATATAGTCACTGTGGTGATAATACCCAGTCCTCTACCCACAAGGAAAGAAGCACCGATAGCTAAACCATCTGTGAAGTTGTGAGCAAAATCTGCTGCCAAGTTTAAGTACCCAGCTACTTTAATATCTTCTTCTGAAATAAGAATGGTAAAATTAAAAAATTAACATTGTGGAAGTAGTATTGAAATTGACAAGTTCTAGCTAGTTTATTATAATCTACTGTATGTATTATATTATAACGCCATAGTCACAATCAATATTAAAATGGCACAATCAGTATTTATATATATGTATTCAATAGACCCTCAAAACAATGAAATGGTGTCATCGTGCAGCAGTACATGCCACTGTTCAGAGCGGTATGATGTAATACCAGTATCTTGAGTAGATAAAACGTTCCATGAAAAGACAAGGAATTGGAGTGAACCTTATAGTGATTTAAAAATCAAATCAAATCAAATAACATTTATTTAGACATGTTAGAGTCGGACATGTCAACAATACAACATTAGCTCTTTTGAGCTATTTACCAATTTAATATAAGGGTCTTGAGAATTCATTATTACGCAATTACTGTTGTAAGTCATAAACCTGTAACCATGGTTACTTTAACTAATAAGAAAAAATTTGCTATGGCAAGAATCATTAAATGCGAATAAGAGTATCTTATAGCATTCAAGTGGAACCTTTTTCACCTTCATCAGTTTTTTCCTCTGAGTCTTTGTCATCTTCTTTCTTTTTTCCCTTTTTGTCTTCTTTATCATCAGATTTTCCTTTTTTATCCTTTTTATCAGTACTCTCTTCCTTTGTATCCCCCTCTCCTTTCTTTGCTTTATCATCTTTTTCCTTTTTATCTTCCTGTTTTGGTGGTGCATGGCTGTGGGAATGGGTATGTCCACCTTTCACGTAGCGTACAAACTTTTCCACGCAAAGAAAAGTTATTATTCCAGCAAGCACCCAGAGTCCAACAGACATGTCATGAGCATGGTCATGTCCGCCTCCATGTGAATGGCCATGATCATGAGAATGGGCGTGAGAATGTGCGTGATCACCATCATCTTCCCCATGACTATGTGGCGAGACGGCATGCGGAATAAGATGAAGGAAAGCATCACCCAGTAAACCCCCGGATGCAAAACTCAGCAGAATTTTCAGAAGTCCCTGGTGTTTCGGATCATTTGCATTCTCGATTGGCACAAATAAAAGAATTATAATTGGTGATACACTGATAAAGAATGTGGCACCAATAGCCTCCAACCACAGTAAGAGTCCAGTTTGTTTAGGGGCTTTTTTGGTAGCCCATTGTTTCATCACTTCATCTACAGATTCCTTTGTTTGATGGTGAGCATGGTCATGAGAGTGTCCATGCCCATGGTCGTGAGCATGTCCGTGTCCATGATCGTGGGCATGTCCGTGATCGTGGGCATGTCCGTGTCCGTGATCATCGTGAGCGTGCCCGTGACCATGTGTTTCCTCGTTCGCTTGTTTTGAGTATTTAAATGACGGTGCTTCGTCTGGTTCATCATGGCTGTGTCCGTGCCCATGTGCATGACAAAATGTTATACCAAGTAAAACCAAAGGGACCAATGGCACTGCCAATGCACAGAAATAATGTTTACCGGCACGAAAATGTTCACTGGCAGTCGCCATATTTGTTTACGTGGCTTTTACTTTTGCCGCTAGATGTCGCTACGCGCGGGCACCTGTTACGTGTTACAGAAAAGTACGAAGGGCGCGCTTATTTTTAAACATCAAACATGGGGGTGGGGTTGGAAGGTGATCGGATTCCCCTTTAAAATCATGAATAAATATTTTCCTGTCCCTGCATTCATTTTTAAAATCGTAACAGTACTGATGAATATACGTTGCCGGAATATGCGTTAACGATACGCTCTCCAGCTAACAATAAATTTATTAACGGACAAAATTTTCTGATCGATGCTAATAGACGAGGGATGGATAGGGGAAAGGGAGGGGGAAAGGGGCGTGAGGAGGGGGGGGGGGGTAGCGGGAGAGGGAAGGGTGAAATAAAAGGGGTGGGAGGGGGAGAGGTATCTCCTGTCCGCCCCGAGGAACGCACCTCCTCACTGTCAAGGTCATAGCACATCCATCGATAAGTCCAACATGTGCATTTATTTAACCGGCGTTTTAATATGGGATAAACCTTGTCTGAAATATTGCTTTTCATCTCCTGTTAAAGCCCAAATGGCAATATTGTATCCGTTGTCATGGGCGAATAACTATACAACCCTCCTGCATACATGCATACACCACATACACAAATGGAGGGTGGGCATAAGATGGGGTTGCACTCCGCCCCTTAAATAATAGAAGAGGCTATGAGGCACCCCAAAGGGGGAACGGCCTGGCTAGAGTACTCTGTAACGGACAGTTGGCAAATGAGTTCCCCCAATACATGTAGCATCAATACAGCCAACTGACCCAATAGAGGGTTGTCGGGTGCCCAAACAGAAAAGAGAAAAAAAGAAAGAATTTAAGGTAGTGGGGATAACGGTCCCCTTGAATTTGCCCAAAATGATTATTTTCTCCTCCCCCTATTGATTGGAACCTCCTCCGGGAAAACGATTGTTTGTAATTACCTCGACCTTGTCTTGACCTATCATAGTGTACAAAGTTTAGTGAATGTATATAACCTTTTAAGTGTCAACAAGATTTATCTATCATTGCAGGTTATAAGCTTGAGTTTTGGACATCTTTCAATGCACATCAGTAGGTTTCGTCCTTTCACCAAGGCTAAATCTTAAGTGTTCAATAAACTTAGTAATTTGCGACTTACAAGGTGTATGCAACATTTCCAATTATCTGGTGTGACCTTCATTTATTGTCAAAAACAAGTTCCTACCATGGACAGCCCAACGCAAAGTACTCAATGATCCTCCCAAAGAATATTTAAACAGTCTCATGCAGTTACCGCTTGTTGTGACCTTGACATTTGACACCTTACCCCAAAGTCAACTCACCAGCAAAGTTTGAAGTGATGCGCTGCATGCTTCTAGCCTATCGACAGAGGTTTAGTGTTGCCATTGTTGACATCCGACTTGGAACGCCATCATTTTCAACATCCCAACAGTTTGATGAAAATTTGACGTAAGGGAGCAACCATTTGAATTTAAGGGGGGTGAGGAAGGGGGCAGGAAGACTTCTGCCAGCCGGACTTTTTTCGCCAGCCCTTCGGGCCGGATCATTTTTTTTTTAAGAGGTAAGGCCACGAAACCCTAAATCGGCCCTGCAATTTCCCTTTAAACTAGTGATAATGAGCAGGACTTTGCATTGGTCATATGGATACTTTTTTAATGTTTGCCGCTTTAACAAAAAGATTAATTAATCAACCAACAAAGCACATACGTTCATTAATGTCATCAAATTATGTCATTTTGGAGATCGTTACAAAAGTTTGTCAAATTGTTCAAAAATTTGCCTTTAGACTTTAGTGGAAAAATTTGATGTGGCCGCATGCGTTAACTATAATTAAACTTTTAGGACATAGAGATATATAATAATAATCCTTCATCTAATGCGGCCATTGCTAAATATATATATATAAGTATATAGATTCTGCTATTATTTCGCGGAATACTGTAGATTCTTGAGTTTTCAGAGGCCTTAAAACAGATAAGCTAATTTCATGATCCGATTTTTTTTCGCCAGCCCTTCGGACCGGTAATTTTTTCCCTAAAATCTACATCCGGAATTTTTTTTGCAAAGTCTTCCTCCAACTCCCCCCCCCCCGGAAAAATCAAATGATTCTCCCTAATCTGTGGCCGAATGTTATCTTTTTGTAGCGTTGCAAGTAACGATCTTGCCATTGAAATCAATAGGTTCTGTCCTCTCACAATGAGGAACTATATATATATATATATATATTTATAGTTTCAAAAGCTTTAGAGGTAATAGTCTGCTCGTTCTAGAGTGTCTATCCGCTAGTATTGACACAGAAACAGGGTTCTAGTATATCTCCTTAACAGCAATGATGAATGAGATAATACATGTAGTTGATAACATATTCATTTGGTGAGGACAAATCTTGTACCCCCTGCAACATTGTTGTTCAAATCTGCAGTCCATGGCTCCATTATGAAACACTTTATTCAGGAGCAGGGTGCTTGGGTCCTTATTCAATTTGTATATTCAAGTTCAGATTGACCTTGACTTTTAACCCATTAACTACAAAACCAATACAGACTCCTTAACAGTCATGGGTCAATAATATGTGAAGTACTGGTATAATCAATGTATGTCAAGAATTCTGATTGACTTAAGGTGAAAGACAATATTTTAGATTTTGTTTCAAAGACATACCAATCTTTTTACTGTCAACCTTGACCAATAACCCCATAAAAGATAGGACTACTCCTTTGATTGTAAGCAATATAATTATCTATGAAGTTTAATACCTCTTGATCAAGATTTACTTAAACGAATGTACAGGAATGCTGTTTTCCTTTTGCACAGAAAGGGTGATAGATGCCGTATCCAATGCATGCTAAATTTTACCTTGACCTTTTGACCTGAAACCTTTATTAGGACCAAACTTTCTTTATAGACTCCTGTGTGTGAAGTATCATCCATGTAGGTCAATATATACTAGAGTTTATATGATGCAGAAACAAAAGTTGTGTCTGTGAACACTGAACAGACAGATGGATAGGTAGACAAATACAAAATGTATTTCTATTAGGACAGGCGGAGATGTAGACAGACATGATCAAACCAGTACTACAATGATATGGACCATCTAATTAAAACCATATCTTTGTGTTTCAAATTTTGTTATGTCATGTAGACACTTTATACCTAGATTCATTTGGGTTCTGCTGAGATGACCAATTTTATCATGCATTGTCCCCTGTGACCTTGACCTTCCACACTGTACAAAGAGGTAATTCTTTACATATAGCAAACCATTCTTCTTTGTTGATACATGTAGTACTACATGTATTAGTATTTTATCTACCGGTACCTAGATAAAAACATTTGGAACTGCATGTCCATTGTGACCTTGAATCTATGACCCAAATAGCAAATACATCTCATCTACTTATTGTGGCCAACCTTGAAAATATCTGACAATGCTTTGTTTTTATTGTATTCAACAGCATATTTTTATGCCCCCGGAATCAAAGATTCGGGGGCATATAGTTTTTGGCCTGTCCGTCTGTTTGTCTGTTTGTCCGAAAAACTTTAACATTGGACATAACTTTTGAATGGGAAGTGATAGGGCTTTCATATTTCACATGTGTATTCCTTGTGACAAGACCTTTCCATTGATACCAAAATTTTTGACCTCGTGACCTTGACCTTTGACCTACTTTTCAAAAACTTTAACATTGGGCATAACTTTTGAATGGTAAATGATAGGGCTTTCATATTTCACATGTGTATTCCTTGTGACAAGACCTTTCCATTGATACCAAAATTTTTGACCTCGTGACCTTGACCTTGACCTTTGACCTACTTTTCAAAAAACTTTAACATTGGGCATAACTTTTGAATGGTAAGTGATAGGGCTTTCATATTTCACATGTGTATTCCTTGTGACAAGACCTTTCCATTGATATCAAAATTTTTGACCTCGTGACCTTGACCTTTGACCTACTTTTCAAAAACTTTAACATTGGGCATAACTTTTGAATGGTAAGTGATAGGGCTTTCATATTTCACATGTGTATTCCTTGTGACAAGACCTTTCCATTGATACCAAAATTTTTGACCTTGTGACCTTGACCTTTGACCTACTTTTCAAAAAACTTTAACATTGGGCATAACTTTTGAATGGGAAGTGATAGGGCTTTCATATTTCACATGTGTATTCCTTGTGACAAGACCTTTCCATTGATACCAAAATTTTTGACCTCGTGACCGTGACCTTGACCTTTGACCTATTTTTCAAAAACTTTAACATTGGGCATAACTTTTGAATGGTAAGTGATAGGGCTTTCATATTTCACATGTGTATTCCTTGTGACAAGACCATTCCATTGATACCAAAATTTTTGACCTCGTGACCTTGACCTTTGACCTACTTTTCAAAAACTTTAACATTGGGCATAACTTTTGAATGGTAAGTGATAGGGCTTTTATATTTCACATGTGTATTCCTTGTGACAAGACCTTTCCATTGATACCAAAAATTGTGACCTCGTGACCTTGACCTTGTCCTTTGACCTACTTTTCAAAAACTTTAACATTGGGCATAACTTTTGAATGGTAAGTGATAGGGCTTTCATATTTCGCATGCGTATTCCTTGTGACAAGACCTTTCCATTGATACCAAAATTTTTGACCTTGTGACCTTGACCTTTGACCTTTTAACCCAGTGACCTCACATACATGTACTTAACAGAAAATAGTGTTCATACTAACAAAGATGCCACCGGGGGCATTCGTGTTTCACAAACACAGGCTTTATGCGAATAGAGTCTGACACCAGATATCACAAAATTTGGCGATATTTTCATTGTGACGTCAAAATAGAGAACATGACAACACATAAAGTCAGTGCGATCAAACATGACGTCACAATTAAAAATTTTGCCAAATGATGTGCTGTCTGGTGTCTGTGCATATAAAATCAAGGTTTAAAACGGTCATAAATATTTTCTGGAAAATTGACTATTGTCCTTGTTGACCTTTTACATTGAAGACAACATTTACCTCTTGCATAACACTAATTGGAAATTAAATGACTACTTTAACGTGACAGTGACTACGTCAGTGACTATGTCTATCGTGTCTTTCTCCCATAATGACCCTTAACATTGGCGAGATATCTCATCCTCTTTTACAGGGAATGAATCTATGTAGATTATCTTCAATTCCAAACACTTTTATCAATGTATCATGCAGTGACAGATACTTGAAAGTAGAAACTTGTCTTAATAGCTTCATGTCACATTGTGTGTGCTCTGCTGTATCTGTAAATATATTTTAGATCACTTAAGAGAAGGTACCAGAAGATAATTTTTGTACATTTTTGCAAGTGTTTCCATGCGCATGAAAACACCTACAATGTAAAGGAAGGTACAACATATAAATTATCATCTCCCCAAATAAAGTTTAATTAGACTGCTTTTCCTGCAGACAGAAAAACATACAGACCTTGGTCTATGAATCAATGGTGTGCTTTAAAAGTAAAAACAACTAAACATCGATTTCAAAATCCTCATCAAAGATCTTTAATTTGCATGTAACTTTTCTTCAGTTTTCACATTTCATTTGATAATATTATGTTTTGATAGAAATGTTTGGCATACATGTATATATGTAGAAGGTTGTTGGTAAACTGTAGAGTTTTCCCCAAATGCCAATGTCATTACAGTCAATAATGTAAACACAAGATTTGCACAAAATGCACTTAGTCATTCTAAACCAGATGATGACAAGTCTTTTTGTGATGCTTTTTTCACATCACCAGTACAGTCATTGTACTGTAAAGCTCTGAGCTAAGCTCCTTTTCCATGATTTGGCACATATTGAGCATGGTGAGCTCACTACGAGCTCTGTGGACCATACCATCAGTCTCTCCATCTATGCCCACACTCCATATTACAGCACTTGTAGAACGTAGTCATAGGCTCGTCAGCTGAACGTGTTTGTATCTGCATAAAGAAGGCTCTTTTGTGGCTACACTTGGGACATGTCTCTGTAAAAATAGGATTATTATATCAGTTATTGTTAGAATCACAATTAAATCTTAATTTTATTTGCTATGTAATATCATGAGTAGATCTAGTGGAGGAATTGGGTGTTGACAGGGTGGACCTCCCTAACCTTCCTTCTTGAACTTGCAATAAATACTCATTTTACTTACTCTCATGTAAATTGTATAATTTCCTCAATATCATAACAGTAATCCTGAAAATCCCTGTACTCCTTTCTAGATTCCTTCTTGTATCTCTATAGATACATCAAAACACTTTGAAGGAGAAAATAAGGGATTATGAATGTAAAGATAAATTTGGATCTGAATTAAAGTCTGAAAATTACTCATTAACCATAATGTTTGTTTTCTACCGTACTTAAGACATAACAACTAGCTAGCCATGGTTTGTTGTCCAGTAATTCCCCGAGTCGCATGAACCAATCAAATCATCACAGAGCCGTGAAGCTGAGAGGTGATAATTTGATTGGTTCATGTGACTCGGGGAATCATTGGACAACAAGTCACAGCTAGCTTGTTGTTACAATGTATTTCTATTCTAATATTGTTCTGCAGACGACAATGGGCAGTAACTAGTGGTCTGAAAGTTTGTTGGAGATTTTACGCCATGTGAGTTCTATAGCACGAGAATGGGCGAAGCTTAGCAGACTGGAAGTTTGTTGGAGATTTTACACCAGGCGAGTTCTCATATAGGGAGAAAATCTCAAATCATGTTAGAATAGAAATTAATATAACTGAAAATGTTGCATAAGTGCAACATACATGCACAATCCTTTCTGTGCATATATGCAATGATTAATATATATTGTATATCATTTTCAACTTTTTGAATCAAATTATGCAAATGATGCTTCCAGTATTTGGAATGAAAGAATGAATTACATGTACTATGTAAAAGAAAAATCCCACCTTCTGTAGAATCTACATTTTCCCAAGCTGCTGCCCCTCCTAGCACATCGTCTACTTCCTTTAGTTTGGGGTACTTTCTATTAGAAATCTGAAATAATGTAATAAATATAAAACACTATACATTTATAAAGAATGTTTGCTTCTAGTCAGTTAACCTCTTTAGCTATATAGGGCCATTTATCACTTATGTCTCACTTAATCCATAGCAACCTATATTGAGATATATTCTACTGTATTAGGAATGTTCCAATGGTCTCGATAGGTTGACCTCATCAGTCGTTAAACTGGTATTATATACATTAGATCACCCTTTCTGGGCCTTTCAACTTACAGAAAACATAGGTAGTCACAGATTACGAAGCTCACCTCGAGGCAGCAAAATTTAATCTAAACATCTTTCTAAGTACATGTAATTGGCTTTTAAAGGCAAAATCATTAAAGTGGAAAAAGTAGGTCAAGGGCATTTTATGAAAGTTTTATCAAAGATACATCCAATAAGCTGGTTTGGTACATGTGGCACTTACACTTTGCTCAATATTGGCTTTTAAAGGCAAAACCATTCCAGAGGAAAAAATAGGTCAATCTCAGTTTGATCAAAGATATAACCAATATGCAAGTTCAGTACATGTGGCATTTATACTTTGTTCAATATTGGCATGCGATTGGCTTTTCAAGGCAAAATCACTAAAGCAGAAAAACTAGGTCAGTCTCATTTTATGAAAGTTTGATCAAAGACATATCCAACATGCAAGTTTGGTACATGTAGCACTTATACTTTGTAGATGAATCCCTTGTGTAATTTGGTTACTGTAGCATCAGTACTTTGTCTTTGCCAAACCAGTTGAGGTAGGAACTTCAAATTTTCTAGTAGATTGAGTGTAATAAGACAAGAGCCCTATTGATTTTCAAGGTCAAAGGTCAAGGTAATTTGGGGCTGAATATAATTTTTTGGTGGAAATATTTGAAAAATTCATTAAAAATCTGTTTTTGGTCAAAATGTTTTTAAAGGACTAAGGTGCGCTTACCCCTCAAATCGGCCCTATAATTTTGACGAAAAATATTTTTGATAAACGAATTATTAATTATCACTTTTTGCAAAGTTGAATGTTTGAGAAAATACCACGTCATAATTTTGAGCCCTCGTTACGTCACACGCATGATGTATGACGTCATGTTTTGACGTCATTTACCCTGAATGACGCAAAACTCGGGAAAATCATCAGCATTTTACACACAAATCTTCAAAATTCATCTATGCTCCAGGCCTCGCCCATGAATTTTTTTATGCAAATCAAAAGGCCGATCAGAAATCCATCGATTGACACAAAAATATTTATGGGCAAGGCCTGGATAACCACTTGATTTTATAGTTTTGTATCGAAATATCGCTCATTTATTGATATTTTCAATGATTTCAGCATTTTTAGACGTTTTGAGCGACGTATTATTCAGTATAGGACTGTGAAATAATAAAAAGCTTTCATGATTTGGACTCACCATACATTTGACATTTTATAAACTAGAATATTATGGATATATAGACAACTTTGAAAATAGGGCCGAAATGACAGGTTATCGCACCTACTCTTTTCATAAGATTCGACCAGAATTCTCTGACGAGACTGTAGCTCTCCTGGTTGTTTTTTCTTTAAAACATCAATTTCCTTCCTTTTTTTTAAACCAAAGACCATAGGGAGCAGGTGCTCTAACAAATTATAAGTAGCATGACAAAACAACATATCCATCAGACTGCAACTAGAATATCACTCATATAATTTATAATATCCAAGATATAGTATTTCAAAAAAGAATGCAATACCCATTTTCCAAGATCATAGGGGCCAGGGGCTTCTAGCCTCAAATGAACTATCAATGACACAACTAGACTAGAGACCCATCATTTTGCAAAAAGAATTAAGTCTCCATCATTTATAGTGTCAGAGGAGTTGCGAGCACAAGATTCCATGGAGTTATATAGGAGAAAATGACCACACCCATTTCTAAGACCCTGGGGGTTAGGGGCAAAATATCAGGTGCACAACTAGACCACAGACCCATCATATTGCAAAAAGAATTAAGTCTCCATCATTTATAGTGTCAGAGGATTTGTTAGCACAAGATGATATAGAGTTATATAGGAGAAAATGACCACACCCATTTCTAAGACCCTGGGGGTCAGGGGCTCAAACAAAATATCAGGTGCACAACTAGATCACAGACCTATCATATTGCAAAAAGAATTAAGTCTCCATCATTTATAGTGTCAGAGGATTTGTGAGCACAAGATTACATAGAGTTACATGTATATAGGAGAAATTGACCACACCCATTTTCTAAGACCCTGGGGGTCAGTGGCTCAAACAAAATATCAGGTGCACAACTACACCACAGACCCTATCATATTGCAAAAAGAATTAAGTCTCCATCATTTATAGTGTCAGAGGATTTGTGAGCACAAGATTTAATACATAGAATTACATATGACAAAATGACCACACCCATTTTCTAAGACCCTGGGGGTCAGGGGCTCAAACAAAATATCTGGTGCACAACTAGACCACAGACCCATCATATTGCAAAAAGAATTTAGTCTCCATCATTTATAGTGTCAGAGGAGTTGCGAGCACAAGATTACATGGAGTTATATAGGAGAAAATGACCACACCCATTTTCTAAGACCCTGCAGGTCAGGGGCTCAAACAAAATATCAGGTGCACAACTAGACCACAGACCCATCATATTGCAAAAAGAATTAAGTCTCCATCATTTATAGTGTCAGAGTAGTTGCAAGCACAAGATTACATAGAATTATATAGGACAAAATGACCACACCCATTTTCTAAGACCCTGGGGGTCAGAGGCTCAAACAAAATATCAGGTGCACAACTAGACTACAGACCCATCATATTGCAAAAAGAATTAAGTCTCACTCATTTATAGTGTCAGAGGAGTTGCAAGCACAAGATTACAAGGAGTTATATAGAGAAAATGACCACACCCATTTTCTAAGACCCTGGAGGTCAGGGGCTCAAACAAAATATCAGGTGCACAACTAGACCACAGACCCATCATATTGCAAAAAGAATTAAGTCTCCATCATTTATAGTGTCATAGTAGTTGCAAGCACAAGATTACATAGATTTTCATAACCACACCCATTTTCTAAGACCCTGGAGGTCAGGGGCTGAAACCAATTGTCAGGTGCACAACTAGACCACATACCAAGTAGGATGCAAAAAGAAGTAACTTTCTATCACCTATGGTTTGAGAGGAGTTGCGAGCACAAGAATTGTTTACGGACGGACAGAAGGACGCCGGATGATGGGGTATCGCATAAGCTCGACTGGTCTGAGACCAGTAGAGCTAAAAAAAAAGTATATCCTGTCACATATGTAACAGGTTTTTATATCTTTTGTATGAAAAATGAGAAATAATGCATAAGGGGAAGGAGGAGGTTCAATATATGCATTCTTAACCTGATACATGTACATGTACAAGATAGACCCCAAACCAGTTTAGGTAGGAACTTCAAATTTACCATGTGGATTAAGTAGAGAAAGACAAAGAACCCTATTAATTTCAAGGGTACGGGTCAAAGTTCAAGGTCATTTTAGTGCTTTTCATGATAAGAATATTGGGGGGACGCCAATTATCAAATTTCAAGATAACCTATTTGTCATTACAGAGTTATAGAACTTAGTTTTTTTCAAGTGAAGAGAAAACTGACTATTATATAAATTAATCCTGATAGGCGTATCTTGCTGCTTTAGCGTGGGCTTTTTTTAAAGGTATTCAATGGGTAATGAAGGAAATTATGCCAAAAACATTGAAATTAAGTTTATTCATCAATGAATATCTTTTTGTGTTATATGATATTTTTAAAACAACTTTTGTACTAGCCTCGTAGATATCGAAATAAGAAATATTTTGAAAAGGGTCATTGTAGAAGTTATCTTCTCATGTTGAAAAATATAGAAAAAAGTTAATTGCAGAAAACTAATTGGTGAACTTTTGATTTTTTCAGCGAAATTTTATGAAATGGATTTTTAAAATCTTTTGACTAATCGATATTTGAATCAGTTTAGATTGAACTCAGTGGGAAAAAGCTAATTTTTCCTAAAACTTTCAATAGAATGATTTTTTGATGTCCTGATTCGTTCTGTTGAAAATTTTAGGAAAAATTAGCTTTTTCCCATAGAGTTCAATGTAAACTTTAAGGGCCCATAACTCTTAAAATTACTGATTTTTTCGTTATCTAAATTGGTAAAAAATTTCAAGTAATTTTTACATCATACTATGCTGTGATATTAGGTCTCAGGATTACAAATTTCCATAATGAGTGCCCAAATTACCTCTCATTACCCATTGAATACCTTAAATTAAGCTAAGCAAAACCAAAATAGCAGCATTCTTTGTTACAACTAAAAGATTCCTACACATTATGTATCTTTGTAAGAGATGACAACAATTTATTTCAGAGAAAATCCTCTTAACAGGTGCTCAGAGCAGGTCTGCAGGCACTAATTTGTACTTGGATCAGTATAAATATCAAGATGAAATGGGCAGAAAACCTTTAGGGATACTGCTACAGAAATAAACTAATATCTGTGACTAATATCTGTGACTACTGAAGAAGCAGTCACATTCAGACTACAGTAATCTCAAGTCCCAAGATAAGTTTGGGAACAGAGGAAACTCGAACTGAAGGAATTATTTAAAAAAAAATCAAATACCTTGCGTGTCACGTTTTGAACATATGGACACGTATTACAAGCAAATCTATAACAATTCTGGCCCTCTTCTACCACCAAAACGTTCGCACATGTTGGACAAAACATCAACATTTTACTTTTATTTGGGTTATGTGCCTTTCCAAAATTAACACGTGACTTTCAAAATGGCAGCCCCCATGAAATGAGCATTCAGTGATGAAATCTGTGATAAATGGTGCTTCCAAGTGATATGACGTCAGGCAAAGTCATTTGAGGGCATTTAAGTAATCAAAATGAATAACAGAGTAATTTAAATACCAGAAATAAGTTTTGAGAAGTACAACAACAGTCAGCTAGATAATTCTAGGGATTTCTACATGTATGGTTGTATTGCAACTTTGTTATCCCCTCCAAACTCTGGTTCAGAGGGGATTTAGATTATTGCTTCACGTGTCTGTATGTGTATCTGGATTCTTGTGAACTGCGTAGAAGAGTCCAATCAATCATCATTGAAACATTCATACCCCTATTTTGAAAGGATGAACCCTATTGGTTTTCAAGGTGAGGGTCAAAGGTCAAGGTCACCATGGACTTGATTTTGAAACTGTAGAATATGCAGTTGAAAGGGGATCCCGTACCAAAAAAACTAACAATTTCTCATGAGAATCTCATAAGAAACTTATAAGAAATTGGTTAGATCTGTATGCAAATAGGTGAGGTTTCAAAATCTCACATGTGCAGCAAGTTAGGTCTTGTAAGAATTGTAAAAGCTAACACAATTCCACATGTGATTTTGTTTTCTCACGTTAGATTTTTCCTCTCTCATGAGATTTTGATATTTGGATCTACAATTTGCTTCAGCTCTTAAGCAAAACTGAATTCCTCACATGAGAGTCAGGTGAGGAATTAGATCTTAGATATATTTGTGCACTAACTATACTGTCCAGAGTTATAAAGTTTCAAAGTACTGTTTCCTCACCTGAGATCTCATGTGAGAAAAGGAACAACCAATTGTCACATGACATGAATATCCAATCAAAGACTTGTATATTTTTCAAAGTAAATTGAATTTGGCTCCAACATTTCTAAAAGGCTGAAGAAGTTCGTGAATTAACATGAGTATACATTTGTACTAGTTTAGAAATGATATAGGCACAGCTCACATATTCAGGTTAGTCTGTTTTCCACATCTTGGATAAGTTCAAAACTAATAGCTTTAAAATTCATTTTAATTTTCTGATCTTAATTACTCTGAATGTCCTCTGTTGTTTACAAATTAGTTTGACTTGTAATTAAAATGTAAATTCTAAGTACATTTGAATTCCCTTCTATTCTGTGAGTGAAATAGCAATGTAAATTTAGTCAAGTGTTTGCATTTTTTCATCTTTAATTTAATTCATTAACAGTAAATCATTAAATATTTTATTTATTTATAATGCCAGTGAAATTGCACAATATTTTAAATTTTTGAGAAAGTATGAAAACTGTTGGAATTTATACTGTGCAGTAAGTATTATAATTCATCTTGTTGTGCCTATAAAGATTTACAAGCTAATATTCTTATTCAAATTTATATTCATGTGTATTTCTTGGCACAATGTATGTGTTACATCTGTAGTTAAACGTGAGATTTGATGATACTGTAAATAGGAAAATTTCTCACGTGAGACTCACGTGAGAAAATATTTATAGAACCTACCTTAATTCCACACGTGAGGAAAATATTCCACATGAGATTTTTGGTGAGAAAAATTTCTCACGTGAGGAATTTCACCTAATTTGCATGTTAAAATGCACATGAGAAATCTGAGGTGAGATTCTACCCTAAATTTCTCATGAGATTTTGGTGAGGAAGATTTCGTAAGGAATTGTCACAAGAAGTCATCTGACATAAGAGACAAGACAATTAAGACACTTAATTAGATTTATTTAAAGTTGGCATGGAGAGGACGTCAACATGTATAAACACAAGCTCAGAGGAACTTTTGACCGACATGTATACATAGGTCATTCTGCAGCAGTACATGATCATATATTAAAATTGAGTTAGTTTTAGTATGCCAAACTTCGAGGTCAAGGCCACTGGGTAAAATTCAAAAAAGTCATATTGTTGGCAGGAATCTATAAGTGAAAGATGGAATTTCTATCTATTATGGTAGAAGATATACATGTACAAATGTCATAATAGCCAAGGTTTATTTTTTTGAAAAGAAGGTCAAACTTTAAGGTCAATAGGTCAAGTGTGAAGGTCTCAAATGAAAGGTCTTATCACAAGAAATTAAAAAATTGTGAAATGTAAAAGCCCTTAGGCCTAACCCTTATTATTCAAGAGATTTACCTTTGAGGTTAATATTTTGAAAAGTACATCAAAAGTTTAAGGTTTAGGTCATAAGTTCAAAGGTCAAAGAAAAATTAATTATCATGCTGTGTCCATTTCATCATAATTAATCTTCAAGTACATTCACTTTTCAATTCTTCTCATTTTTTTCTTTCCGTTTTATTGAACAAAAATTGTGTACTTCAAGGTCAAGGGTCAAAGGTCAATGTCACTGTGGTAAGTTTGAAATATAGAAGACAAAGCAAACATAATAGGATTACCAAACCTCGCATACTTGTTCCCTATTGGGTGAGGGTGAAGCCCATTTGATTTTCAAGGTCAAAGGTCAAGGTCACACTAGAAGTGACTTTAAAATCTTTTACCGATAGCATAGATAATGCAGTTGCAATGGGATGCTCAGCTTGCCTTGCTTTTATTAAGTTATCTATCAATGTTTCTATTCTGATGGTTTTTGTTCTTAGCAGACATTTAAATTTCATACCATACTTACCTTTGATGGAACTAAAAAACCTGCTTGAATAGATAAATTTCATTGTTTGACTGCACTTATAAAACTTATATCTATCTTTAGATAGCTCAATTTCCAAATTTTCCTTCTTTATTTTATCAGAATAGTGGTCAAATTAAGGTTTAAGATTTATCGATAAACAACATGCATATTAAGTAGAATCGTTTGCTGCATGGTTCTTTCTTTCATGATTTTGTAAAAGTTAATATTTTCAGATGGAATATTAAGTGGTGCATGGATATGAGCCTGTTGATATTGAATACTAAATGTGGTATGTAAATAGACCTTCTTCATATTACTGTTCGACTTGCATTTTAGGCACTCCAAGACCCGACATCACAACTATTGACGTTTCTTCTAATTGTGACATCATAATTCAGATACGATGTCACAGTAAAAAGTTACGTCAAATGTTGTCATGTCGGGTCTTAGGATGTGTAAGATACAAGTCAACTGCGGTAATGTGAAAATCGTCTATTCACTGACACAAACTTTACCAGTGTGTCGCTTAGTGCTAAAGTAGCAAAGGGTAATATCGCCTGACTTTGAACATGGTCAGCCAGGTTTCTGATTATAAACTTTAAATTATACTAAGTGTATGAATGTGTATAGACCCTTTCACTTTATCTGCGTTACTAAATTTGAAGCTCTGTTCCACTGGACGAAAAAGTTGATTGTGCATACACTAGTGATTTCATTTACCTGATATAAGACGCTTTGCACGTAATTATGTCTAATTTTTTCCATGAAAAATGTCTTATAACAATAAAAAGTTGTCACTAGTGTATGCACAATCTAGGTTTTGTCACCCAGAGCTCAGAGCTTCAATTTCAGTAAGGCATATAACAGGGTCTATAATCGTCTATGCATAATATGCTCTCTTAAAGTAGCCTTATTATCTCCATTTGCAATATTTATAATAAAACTTGGATTTTTTTTATCCTATCCACAGACAATGGAGGATGCAATCTCTCTGGCCTTGAGGCAGATAAAAGAAAACCTTTCCCAAATAAATGAAGAAAGGAAGAGTACAACACCATCAGATGAAGAAAAGGCTGAAACAACAGAGCCTTCCGAAGTCAGTGAAGCACCTATCTGTGAGTTGTGATGTGAAGGAGGAGGACACAGAGGAAGCTGTCAGTCACCAAGATGTCATGCAGAGTGTCCAAACAAAGCTTGGTGATTTAATAAAGGTATGTGCTGATTGGTCGGGTAAAGGTATTTGCTCGGACTCAGACTGACTGGTCTGAATGTGTGCATGTTGATTAGTCTGGATTAAGTTGTGTTCTGATGGGTCAGAAGAATGTTAAATTGCTGAATGATCTGATTAAAGTTGTACGTATTCTTATTGGCTTAGGTCAATGTCAAAATTTATATATGGTCTATGGTAAGCACATATTGTGGTAAGTTTGTAGTTCTCTTGTCGGTTATATGATAATAGACATATTTTCTCAATTATAATTTTAATTCATTTGTCACCCTATGAATTTATTTCAGAATGATCCACTTTTATATGACCTGCCTTCAGAAGTGACACTAGAAGAGATCAACTCGTGTATAGCCCTGGAATATGGTCAAGCCATGGTGGTCAATGTCCGTAAAGCTGATGATGAAGTCATGGGTGTGTATACCAAGATCAATAGCATGTACAATGTATGAATGAGTAAGTGAAAGTCCAACACAAAATGCAGTCAGAGTTCAAAAGTTATCAAAAAAAAAAAAACCCATAAACGAAAACCAATTAGAATTCAAAAATCACAATCAATTTATATATGTTACAGGGAATAAGTGTAATCAGGAATTTCATGTAATTCCTGAAATTTAGGGATTTCATGTAATCCCTGTTTCAATTAGTTATTACATGTAATACCTGAAATAGGCCAGGTATTTCATGTAATTCCTGAATTTTTCATGCATTTTTACACTTATTTCCTAACCTTTATTTCTCCTTATTTTTAGCTCAGTTAATGCTGAAAATCCTCTCTGTCAAGATCCCAGAACCGATTATGCCAAATATTTGAAAATATTCAAACTAAAATAGATAATTTTTATCACAGTATTCCCCAAATTTAGAAGTTCATTTATCATGTATATCATTATCTCTGCAAAGTGGACATAACACAAACCCATAAGCGCAAAGAAAAGAACTTATCGAACATAATTGATAGTCAAAGCACTCTAAAACATATATCGAAAGCTTCAAACTGAAACATTAGTATTTAACCCTCATTAACGTATCTTGATAATGGGCAAAAAAGAAATGATAAAAATGTTCTAATTTTCAACTTTTATTATGTGACGTCTAAATAAGTTTAAAATATATTCAAAATTATTTTTTTGACGAGGCAACGGATGTCCCCATCCGACAGCAAGCATAAACCACTAGACTGAGTATGAAGGTCCATAAAACAGATCTATATAAATTATTCCTATTACCAGGTTAAAAAATCGGATATCCCCTTCCTACGTGTACACCTTAATACTAAGATATTTTGATTGCAACAAGTTTCACTGAAATAGAATGGATGAAGCGATCATATGGCACTTTGGTACAATGGCTGTATTGAGTTACATAGTCCAATCAAGATTCCATGCATACAATTTTACCGAGTACATGTATTACAGTTATATCAGTGGGCCAAAATATATCTGTGCAACCGAATTTTCCGCCGAAAAGTTTTTCTAACATATCATTTTCCCATCAATCTTAAATAACCATAATCAGCCTTAAAAGCATCACTGATCATATACGTAACCATTTTTTTCTCGTTCAGTAATAGGATTTTATATTATGAAAATGTAAAATATCTATCATATCGCAATTTCATCATTTTTACATGATTTTTGGCTGTCAGGAAATAAGTGTAAAAATGCAAAAATATTTTAGGAATTACATGTAATCCCTTAAATTTTGGGGATTTCATGTAATCCCTAAAATGACCAGGAATTACACGTAATCACTGAACCTTTCAGGAATTACATGAAATCCCTGATTACACTTATTCCCTGTAACATATACATTACAAAATTAGGAAAAATGCAAAATCAAACAAAAAAAACCCAAAACATTCTGCAAAGAAGTAAAGAATTGAGTCCCCTATGGAGATGAGATCACAATTACCTGGGAAAAGTGAGCATCACCTGCTTGCTTAAGCAATACCTGCCACTTTCGCTACGCAGATAATGTCATAAGTGGTATATATTGATCAATATCAGTGTTTTGGATTGTTCTGGACAAAAGAAAAATTGAACATTATGATGTAGCAGCAGTAGGTGCAAGAATTGGTTTTCAGTGTCATAGGTCAAATGTTAAGGTCATAGTATTGTAATTTATCAAACATCAAAATCCTAGGATTTCCAACAGAATATTGTAAAACTTTATACAATTTTATTGTTTTCAATTTCATTCTAAGATCAAACTCTACTGACTTTTAAGGTGATGAGTCAAGGTTACAGTACTGGAGTGTGATTCCATAAGTTGTTATTTATGCCATGTCAGGAGATTTTATCAGGGTTTTAGCTAAAAGTAGATTAAACTTATAGGTACAAGCCATGAGGTCGAAGTATTTCAAGAAATCTCTATAGGAGTACATGTTCATGATCTTTTAATATGATATTTGTATTTTCTTTTTGCAGCCATTGTTGTGACTCAGAATGCCACGGTACTTGACCTGAAACATGCCATAAAAAGACACGTAATGCTGAAACAGGCCAGGACAGGAGGCAAACCACATATTAGCTGGTATGTATAATCATAGCTCATTGACTCGTGTATTCTATATTGGCACTGTTATTGCATCAGGGTCTGTCATAATGACCTAAGGTGTAGACTTGGCCTGTTTCAATAAGAATTCGAATATTGAATATACATGTGTTGGTTGATGAACTTCTTATTAGTCAACATTAAGATTAAATGTACTATTGATAGTAACAAAAAGTTGAACAGTAACAATCCGTTTAAAGACTTTTCATATAACAAGGCTGATTCTTTTTTTAGGACGCATGACATCATAATATAGAAGATTTGAAGAAGGCGTGATAATGCAAACATGAAGTCACAATGAAAATATTTGCCAAATGATGTGATGTCTGGTGTCTCTAGATATAAAATCTAGGTTTATACATGTATAAATGTTCACAACTCTTCTTTGGAAAATGGATTATTAAAACTTCATATCAGCAATTAAGCTTTTAGATACAAGCAGAAAAATATTTCATTTCTGCTCGCCTCCTATTGTAAAAATGTAAAATGATTTGATATTTTGTTCAATATTGTTATCCTTTCCATTCAAGGCGCTATGTATGGAGAAGGCACTGGCTTTACTATGAAGGACAAAAACTTACTGAGGACAAAAAACCTTTGAAAGAGTAAGTGCAATGGATGTCTTTTGAAAACTTATATATTCACTGACAAATTTGCATTATGAAATTGAGGCATTTTTTTAATTACTTTTCAAATACTTTGAAGTTTGAAAATTACACATAGGAGTGTGCAAGAATGAAGAATTCAGCAAAATTTCAACATTTAAGTTTTGAGTAAATTTGGAATACAGTAGTTTGTTCTGTATATTTTAGAATAAATAATTAGAAATGACTTTAATGTCAATGATGGTCACAATCTGGCCAAGCAATATGCAAGGCCATATTTGTATTTTTAAGATACTTGGTGCAGCAAACACATACATTTATCTTCTTAGCTGAATCATTTTTAGCTCGCCGGGACGAAAAAGTCCGGAGAGCTAATGCCATACCCTCGGCGTCGTTGTCGTCATTGTCGTCGTCCGTAGACAAAACTTTAACCTGGGCTATGTCTCTTGAACTATAAGGGGGTAGATCTTTGATATTTCACATGTAGATACCTTGTGACAAGACCTTTCATTTGAGGCCATGACCTTTGACCTAGTGACCTTGACCTTGGACTTTAACCTACTTTTCAAAAACTTTAACCTGGTTTCTGACAAAAACCTGTATAAGCGAGCTATGTAAATTTTGATTACCCTATGTTTTTCTACAGATATGGGATAAGAAACAGAGATGAAGTCACCTTTATGAAGAGATTAAAGGAGAAGTGAGCTAATAAAAGAATTTGACCTGCAAATTCCAAGGTACCACTGTCATATTTTCATAATCATAGATGGTGTCCATATATCAGCAGCCCTGTGTCGGTGTCAACGACAGACTGTGATGAAATACCACTGTACTGTTCTGTATCACTTTGCTATATCTCAGATTGTCAGGTCTTTACACCAGCAATATAGTAACATTCTGTGTGCAGGATTTTTCAGATACAGGTTACCTCTCTCATGAAAAATAACAAGATTTCATTGATGACCTGTCTGAAATGAATATGAATTAAACATTCTATATAGCAAATTGGACTTTTAAAATTCTATGTAGAAAGTGTGACTTTTTGACTAAGTCTGGAGGGCATATTGCATTGCTGCTGTGCATTTGTTTGTTGTCTGTTTTGTGTATGTCATGAACCTTATGGACACAATGGTAGACAAACTAAAAGTTCTAGAATCACCAATTCTTACAAAAATGTTGGCCATGATGAAGATAAATCCTTAAAATTCTCAAGGTCAAAGTTCAATATCACAGTGGAGATTACCGGTATATGAAAACCTTTTGAATACTAAAGCAGAAAGTGTAGAATCACAAAACCTTACATAAATGTTGGCCATGGTGAGAGGATAAATCCTATCTATCGTCAAGGTATGAGGGCAAAGGTCAAGGTCATGGTTGATATTATATGGAAAACCTTCAGAAGACAGACTGGAAGCTGTAGAATCACTTAACCTTCTACAAATGTTGGCTAGGTGATGAAGATGAAGATGAGAAAATGGTCTTTTAATTTCAAGGTCAAAAGGTAAAGGCCACAATGGACATCATAGGTAAAACCTTGTGAACACAACAGAATACTTGTCAGCTAAAAGATGTAGATTCACCATTAAACCTTTCACATATTTAAGCCATGCAGAGAGGATGAACTGGTTTTTTTTTTCAAGGCCAGAGGTCAAGGTTATAGTGATCATTATAGGAAAAATCCTTGTGAATTCAATAAGAGGCCATCTAGAAGTTGTAGAATAACCAACCAATTCTTCAATAATTGTCAGTCATGGATGATAACTTGCTAGTTGTGTGGAAATTATTGCCATGCCTGTTTAAAGTAATGAGAATTCCAATTGTTGATCAGTTTATTTTTATGATATCTTTAAAGATAATACAATGGTGAAAACTGGAGGCTTTATTGACCTTCAACCCCATCTTTGTGAGGGAAGCCTTAATCAAGTCTGAGATAGTACTGTAACCTTTTACTCAAATGATTAAAAATTTGGTAATTTTCTTTGTTTTCTTAGTTCATCTCCCCATCAACTTTGCCATAAATCACCCAATAAATAACACATGTACTGTGCATTCACAGAAATTCAAATCTCCATCTTACTGCATGTATATGTCAAATGGTACACTCTAAATTAATGCAAAAATATACAGACAAATCACGTAAAAGTGAGCTAGTCAAACTGATTACTAGTATATGAAAAACATAGATTACCATGATAACGTATTCGAACAAAAACAGAGTAAAGTTATACTGATTTTGATCGCATATTGCCATGGAAATGTTTGTACTATAGGTCAGGGAACAATTTTCTGGCAATCTCAGTCGTCAAATTCTGTTGCCACCATAGGTTGTAGATGACCGTCTTTAAGTCGGCACCGGTTGCCCATAGGTCTCGTTTGTTTATGAGTACTCTATTGTGTTTAGCGTTCTGATTTTGTATTTGGTGTTTCTTTTCCCTTCTGTGTCTCTTTTTGTGCTTGTCGACTCTGTGTTTTCGCATAGGGTTGTTTCGGTTTTTTGGGGGTTTTTTTTGCTGTGGTTACTGCAACCGAGCCTTGTTGGAGATCCCCCTCCTTTATTTTTGTCCCCCGCTTTCACGAAAGCGCGGGGACATTAAAACCGGTTCGTCCGTCTGTCCGTCTGTCCGTCCGTCAGTCACAAAAACTTTAACCTTGTGCATAACTTTTGAATGGTAAGTGATAGGGTTTTGATATTTCACACGTGTATTCCTTGTGACAAGACCTTTCCATGGATACCAAAATTTTTGACCTTGTGACCTTGACCTTGGACTTTGACCTACTTATTAAAAACTTTAACCTTGACCATAACTTTTGAATGGAAAGTGATAGGGCTTTGATATTTCACATGTGTATTCCTTGTGACAAGACCTTTCCATGGATACTAAAATTTTTGACCTTGTGACCTTGACCTTGGACTTTGACCTACTTATTAAAAACTTTAACCTTGACCATAACTTTTGAATGGAAAGTGATAGGGCTTTGATATTTCACATGTGTATTCCTTGTGACAAGACCTTTGCGTGGATACCAAAATTTTTGACCTTGACCTTTGAGTTTGACCTACTTTTCAAAAAACTATAACGTTGTCCATAACTTTTTAATGGAAAATGATAGGGCTTTCACATTTCACATGTGTATTCCTTGTGATGAGACCTTTCTGTTGGTAATAACATTCTGACCTTGTGACCTTGTCCATGGAGGTTGACCCACATTTAAAAACTTCAACCTCGACCATAAGTTTTTGATGGTAATTCAAATCATAGGTCTTAAATATTTCACATGTGCATACCTTTTCATAAGCCCTGTCCCTTGGAAACAAAACACAAGTTTGGACCTTTTGACCTTTTCTTGGAGTTAATCTTTCATATTTAGAATATTGATAATATATGAGATATATTATTAAAACTTAAGAACGGGGGGATGTCTGTAAGCATTTCTTTAAAGACAAATACCCAAAAGCGGGGGACCACAATTCCTTGAATTTGATTTTTATTATAGACTCACTAAGTAATTTGAACAAAACTCGGCAGGGCGACAGATTTTAAGGATCCGCCGACCCTAATTTTACCACAATCTGAAAAAAAATAAAATAAAACGAACTAAATGTGCATTTTTTCCTTCCACTCATCCAAATTTTTCTGAACTGTTAGGGGATTTGACTTTTCATTGTCACTTAATTTTTATATAAGCACTTTAGAGAATGTGGCTTTGAATATATGATAAACAAGCTGAATTAAGATCGTGATCATGACACAAAACATGGAATGTTGACATTTACTTATTTTAATTGTTTAGATTGAAATATTTCTTCCAGAGGGAATTATCATTTTTATATCATTTTTGCACTTGATAAAAGCCAAGGGGCCGAAAATTTGTGTATTTGAGTGTTTGTGTTTTTATTTTGTAAACTTGTTTAGACCAAGGTGGTACTAAACAAATCGGTTGATGACCAAGACCAGGTGACCGCTTTCTTTCAAAATTGATGATATTGTGGTTGTCTTACATTATCTACTGCATTTTGATGTGTATATGTATATGTGCTTCACTTTGGTCAATGCAACGTGGCCCTATTGGCAGTCTTTTGTTTCTTTCGCCAAGAGGTTTCGGCGGAGTTCTTTATCAATGGAACACAAAAGACAAAAGAAAAACGACATTCGAAATGACACATAAACAGATTTATGTTGACTTTGAACCCCATGTAACAAACATCACATACTTTATAATTCATATCATAAAATAAGTATAGCTTTTAACATTTTACACAGAAGAAGAGATCTTTTCTTTGTCTATAATAAATACGGTCACAAGCAGGTGCGCGTGAAATAGATTTTAACTCCGAGAGTGCTTTCTACGGTTGTTGGATCGTGTAACAGAGTTTTATGGGAATTGACGTGTTGTAAGGAAGAAAAAGAACAAATGACACGGATGATTAAGAAGTACTGCTGTCGAATTGTCCACAGATACATTTTCTGAATATCGCTAGACCTTTTAAGCAAATATCTTTACCAACGAACAACAAAATTTAAGGAAATAAATGAAAAACAATAATAATAACACGTACGTTATAACGTCACCAGCGATCGGACACCGACCATTTCCTCTAACATGTATACTTATTGGCACAAACTGCATTTCATGCAGACAAAAGTAATAAATAATAACACTACATTTGAGACAGAAGCGAACTTGTACATGCTCGTATAATCATATCACAGCCAGTTGCTTTTTGCCTAAAACAAACGCGTTTTATCAAACTGAGCTGTCGTCAGAATTTTCTGATTGTAACGCAGTCTCTACTTCTACAATCCACTTCTGAATCCAGTCTTCTTTTTCCTTGTTCATTAGCTCATTATCTTCGATGTACTTTTTGACGTCATTGTACGCGTAGGAATCGTTGACGTCACGCCACGTGTGCCAAGTACGTTCCGATGACGCGTGTTCACCTAGCAGATGTTCAGCACCGTTGTGTTCCGTGGAAGACGTATGCTGAGCACTTATCTCCCTTTTATAATTCTTCCGTTCCTGTCTGTTGGTGTGCCTATCTATTGATTTGTCAGTCTCACCGGGGGATTCCCCTAAACGAGATTTCTGAAGTTTTCTGTGTTCGACTTCATATTGTATGTCAACCTCCTCCTTGAGCCTTTTTAATTTGTCTTTATATTGCTCTTCATGCCAGCGTCTGAACTGTTCTATCTTTTTCCTGATAGAGAACGGTTCGTCGGTTTTGCCAATACGATTATCACGTGTTCTATGTCGTTCTGTCCTCTGCACCAAGCCCATTTGATTACTTTGAATTTGTAGTTTGTTATTTTTATCATTACTACTAGTATCTTGCACAGTACTTGTATTTTGACGTTCTATTCGTTTTCTTTCACGGAAATGGGGATGATGATCTACACGTGACTTACGTTCTATAAACGGCGACACTTTACCCACATGAACTTTATTCACCTGTTCGTGTGAGTTTGAACGTTCAATTTTCTTGTGAACTTCCACTACGTTGTGATGCGACATTTGCGATACTCTACTATGCTCTTTTCGTATTCCTGTTCCATTCTCATCTTGTGGCATCGGTGACGTCATGTTTCTTTTACTCATATTAGAATGCATCACGTAGGGTGTGCTGACGTCATGAACACGTGATATACCTAAAGCATTTATATAAGATGGTACGTCTGAGTCGCCGTTTATATATGGAGTCATAATATCCTTCCTGCTATTGTTTGGTGTATTGCTTATTGGAGGAAATATATGGAAGTCATGACCTCTTTTTTGTCTGGCGCGCCTTTTCATGACCATTTTGGCGCGAGATCTTGGATTTACGTTGACGTCGATTGTATCCTTCATTAGTGAATCTGTCCCAGTCGGAATATGCGTAGGTGAGAATGTACCATCATCCTTTGTAAACGAATATTTCAACATTTTCATGGAAGCATCAAAGATCTCTATATTCCTCTAATCGAAATGCAAAAAGAAATCCAGACTTCACCCTGTTTCTCGAAAGTACCCATCTGTTGGCCTTACGTCACTGAAGAAAAAGAATAAAGATTAATTGATTTATGATCAAGTAAATATCGAGAACGATGGTACTTGTAGATGAACTTTGATTTAACAGAATTCTTGTTTAATGAGCAAGAAATTTTCTGGGGGAACTATCGATTTGGTATAATTGTTGCACTTAGATTGCATGGTAGATACGAACGGAAATACAGCATTAATGCAGACCACAGCAGGGGAATTACGTGTGCAGAGCTACTAGCAGCGTCAATCTCTCTCTCTCTCTCTCTCTCTCTCTCTCTCTCTCTCTCTCTCTCTCTCTCTCTCTCTCTCTCTCTCTCTCTCTCTCTCTCCAACGCAGTCTTTTCGTCTTTTTACCGACTTTACTTTAAATTTTTGATAATTTCACATATAAAAAAGGTTGATTTCACGGGAGAGTCAATAACTATAAACTTCCGATATGGAAATTTCTCTCCAAATCAGACAATTAAGATTCTAAAAGAAATTTTAGGCCACTGACTTATCCATTCTCTCCTTGGTTCAACATAATATTTACTTTGTTCTAAATATTCTCAAATGTCGACTGAAAACAATAGTAACCACTGGGAAAAAAAAGTAAAAACGAGATACCTTTGCACGCAAGAAAGGGGAATGTTTGATAATCCTTTGCGAAGACAATAGAGCGAGAGATCGCGTTTCCCAATAGTCTATTTACATGCACTTTACCTTGTTCCAGTCAAGTGCTTTGTGTACAATTCTTTATTTCTATGGAATTAATCAGCTGCTCGATCGGTCAAAGTAAAACATGAATTTGATTTTTAAAAATGTTTACAATTCATTTGTTAGTACCGTATATATGTTAAGTGAGAATACGATATTAAGATCTTTTAAGGGGGGGGGGGGTGGATTCATAAATCAGCTAGCGGAATAATACACCTCCTTGGATATCATGAAAACATTGTATTTGATATATTTTGTCGGAAAACGATATCCTTTGAAGAATATTGTAGGTCCAAACGTACACTCCGAGTCTTACATTCGACAAAAGCATGTGATAGATTGTATCTCATCGTATCTATTAGCAACGTTGTAAAAATTAATGAAAAATATGAATTTTCATTGCTATCTCTTCAAATAATTCTACTTATCTTTAAGCAAGGGGCATTAATTTTTGAAATAGGACTTACTTGTAAAGCATGATTCTCCAACATACGTGACAGAATATGGATCATCAAATGGTTTATCGATATACGAAAAGAAAATGTATTTTCATTGAGCATGTTTGCTTGTATTATCTCACAATACTAAGTTCAATCTCTTTGCACGCATTTATGATTCCATTATGATTTCTCTATGTAGTCTTTATGACGCTTTATTGATTTTGATAGTTACTTGCCTTTATTTTTCTTTAGATTTGAGGCGGATGAAAAGCCTTTTAAGCAAAATCTCATACATACTACAAACACCTTGATTCCATGATAAGTTTAAATATAATGAATCTATAAAGGTTGGGTGGAATATTTTATTGATGGGCGTAATTTTTTTTCTCTCCCGTCACTAATGGTTGACGACATGCATTAAATTTTACTAGCATCTTTTCACTCCATCCGCAGTAAAGTGATAACAAAAAGTTTATAAGAAGTGGTTCCAGAAGGGGGCTTAGGTCTTGAGTGCGATGGTGTAATGTCGTTAGTATGATGATAGAGATTGCGATTCTGCGATGGGGATGTCGCGATAACCATGGCCTAAAAGTGACTATCGCACTATAGCTATCACAAGTTATAATCATCGTACTATCACGCACAATCGCCATTACAATATCGTACCATCGCATTATCGTCATCAGGGTTTCCATTTTGCATTTCCAGCATAAAAGCGATGATGCGATAGCGATATCCTGATGGCACAAAGGTCCGATCGTTTGATGCCGATAGTGGCATGGTGCTAAGTGCGATAGCCTGATGGCACAAAGGTCCGATAGTTTGATGCCGATAGTGTCATGGTGCTAAGTGCGATGGTGCGATAGCCTGATGGCACAAACGTCCGATCGTTTGATGCCGATAGTGGCATGGTGCTAAGTGCGATGGTGCGATAGCCTGATGGCACAAAGGTCCGATCGTTTGATGCCGATAGTGTCATGGTGCTAAGTGCGATAGCCTGATGGCACAAACGTCCGATTGTTTGATGCCGATAGTGGCATGGTGCTAAGTGCGATGGTGCGATAGCCTGATGACACAAAGGTCCGATCGTTTGATGCCGATAGTGTCATGGTGCTAAGTGCGATGATGTGATAGCCTGATGACACAAAGGTCCGATCGTTTGATGCCGATACTGTCATGGTGCTAAGTGCGATGATGATATCGCGATAACCGGTTGCTATTGCACTATCGCGCCATCGTCATTGCACTATTGTGTCTTCACCAGCGTTTTATCACCATCGAGCAATCGACCTAAGATCGATGATACGACACAATGACAAAGATCGAGAGCTACACGGCACTATCAGGATTCCATAGAAACCGACATTTTTAAAACAGTCGAAGTTTTTCATGTTTGGCATGCTGCTGAACTTAGGGACGGACATAAATGACAATATAGGAGAAATTTTACCATTCTGGGATCTTCTTAATGCCTTTTTTCGGTTGATATACGCTACGGATAGATGTATATGTCACTAATACTACTGATCTAATTTGTTATAATTGAAACCAGATCCTACCAGTTTCATTCCTGAAATTGGACATATTAAAGGGAATGGACAATCGGAATCGTTGATTCAATTACGAAAACTACACGAAAAATCTATATTGCGCCCCTTATCTACGAGACCATTCAAAATACAAACTTCTCCAAGGAACATGATTGATTTACTCAATGCTAAATAACCCACTGAAACGATACTAATTCGTAATAGAAAAACTTCTCGTAATAAATTTGAAATTAATTGAAACCTTTTTGTCAGACAATTTCCAGAGGCTTAGGAGCAAAATAGGGCTGAAGTTAATATGTATTTAATCAACAAAGGTCGATGAAATCTCATTAAAAATTGGAAATTAAGTCGTTTCTGAAGAAACAGCTTACGAATAAGGTCGCTATGTGCCCATTTAGAAATATTCTTTACCAAACCCTTTTTGTTATTCAGACAGTACTAGTTAGAAAAGAATTTGTTGTTCTTTGTGGATGAAAATAATTCCAAGGTCTCTCACCTATATATTACACCCTATAGTTAATAATCTGTAAGCGCATTTATAAACCCATGATACGCAAAACTTCTTTAGAGGGTTCTTATTGACATGTAATATTTGGACCTATTTGACCAACAAATCAATAAGGGATATACTTTATACCACACAAGGAGATATATAGCTAAAACAAAAATTCCAAAGAGATTTATCGAACTGCATTGAAAATTGTTTAGCCAGAATTCGGTAGCACTCAATTAGTAAACGATAATGTTGGCTAAGTGTATACATGACACACTGATTTATCTCAAGAAGAGACTTATATTTTGTGTTATTTCTTGTATTAACTAACATTTTCCAACTTACCCTTCAGAAAGTTTATTTGACTTACATCACAAATATGTTTTTTTTTAAGTTTAATTGAAATTTTCAAGACATATCCTACGCTTTCTGTAAGCGTAGATTTCCAAGATGTTTAACGGTCCTAGATTTCTGTGCGTTTCTGAAAACCTTTATAAAATTTTCTTGAAATTCGTGATCATTTTTAAAGCACATTGTACATAACAATGTCAAGAAATGAGTCAAGTCTAGGATGTTTGCGCATCATATCGTGAAAAAATATTCAAAAGACGTGTTGACGAATTTGAGAAAAAAAGATCATAAAAAGAAAGTAAATTTAGCAGTTACTTACAGTACTGTTCGATGTAAGTTTCCTATTTACACTGGGGAAAAAACAAACATAATTTCGTCTTGACCACGCCTCGATCAGTGTAGACCTGCGGTATATGTGATACGATACCTGGGGACTTATCAGGACATTTCCAGGTTATTACTTGTATCAGCACATCAGCTGACGAGCTACTAGATGATCTACAGAGCCAGGTCTTTGTATCGGGGAATCAATAGTGTTTAACAGAGTCTGGTTCAGAGGCGTTGACACCTTTGTAAATACGAGAAAACTTATGGTTTAACTAGTCCTTCAAAATGTATATATAAAGGATGGAAACAAATCTGGAGTCATTTACTAGAAATTCAATAGGAATTTACCCGTTAGACGGAAAATATATCAAATACATATCTGTCTGTCCGTCCTAATCGCTTTGGTTTGTTGTTCAGTGTTGGGAGGTGGTATACCATTACCTTGAACCTTGAATGAAAGGTCAAGGCCAATTCAAGTCGCTTGAAAAGATCATTGATCAGTTGTAAGAATAATATTTCGCAGAATTGTTATCGAGAACCTAAGATGTCATGGTCCGGAATCAAGGTCAAAGGTCAAGGTCACAATGCGCATTACGTGTAGAACGTTTCCACGTCTCCATCTCACAGAAGATCGTAAGCGAATATCACAGAGAGCACATTGTCCGTTTAAACCATTCCATACAGCAACTTTTCATTGTCTACATGGAGAAACAAAATCATGAAATCGATCAACAGGACCAAAGGCGGTTCACGACATTGACTCAAGCTCAAAGGTCAAGGTCTAAGATACGTAGGTTGCACCACTGCAGGTAATGACACTGTCTGTTACATAGGATCATAGGATTTCTGCTTGGTGCAAAGATTGAAATACGTACACCGTCGGTTTTTACTTTTCTCCATAGTGTGAAATTATCATACAAAAATTAAGCTTTAAATGAGCTTTAAATCTATTATTCTGAATGATTACACAATTGTATTAGATTGAACGCATTAACAATCGTTGTATTTTCCTCTACGAAAGCTTATGTAAATTCATGCAATGGCATGTATGGAAAGTTACGGCTCTAAGGCCGGAAACGCCCGAAAATGTGCGATTGGCAGCATGGAAAATAAACTAAACCCAATTATTAATAATGGTTGTATTCGCCACAAAATCCTAACAGTCCATCAGCATGTAGGTCTCCTTTTTCACGATTTTTGAAAAAAATGTAAAATCCAATTATTGTCTATCCCAAAGTTTTCTTATCGAATGGGCCATGTTTGACATTACACGGCTCGGATATTGTTTTTTTGCTTTCTTTTAGGGGCGATATTAAAACCAGTTCATATAGTTATAGATGTTGCTTGCCTACAGGGATTGGTTACTATTCATCACAGACAAGCCTATTTTCTCAACATTTCTCATATAAAACGAATATTACCTTGGACCCAGGTGCGTTTTGATAAAACTAATAAGTATACAGAAATATCGGCTTCATATGATGACTTATTTTCTGAAGTTCCATGTGATTTTTTTCCCTCATTTTGTTAACTTTTATATTAATCTAAGTATAAGGAGGAAGCATAAAGATATATATAACAGATCCTTAAAAATATATTTAATCTACATGGCAAAAACGGATGGAATCAGTCCGTCTAGGATTTCCAGCTTTTCAGACAGACAGACATACAAATAGACAGACAGAGGGGGAAGGAGACAAACACACTAATAGGGAGTCTCTTTACTTTCTGATATACAACTTCACAGTTCAAAATTGATAAAAATTTATATTGCATAAGTATATATAATATAGCACCGTTGGAATTATTCGCAATAAAAGGGATCCGTTATCGATGATTTTACGTCTAAAGTCAGAAATGAATGAACTGATATATTTGTTCGATAACACTCATTATTGAAACATCCATATGATATTCATTGGCGATGTATTCAGTTGCTAATGTGAAATAAAGACCTATTGAAAATTCTGTTTACTATTGAAGCTATGAATCTTGAGAACGATGACACGAGAATTTAAAAAGAGATTGTTTGTGTATAAACATACACTGTATATAGATAGTTTACTTTATGATATCAGCACATTTTATGTATCGATTGCAACAGAGATACTTTGAATTGACTAATGGGTAACATTTCCTCGCGGAGTTTTAACTTTTCTGTCGATTAATTATTTTCTTAAAATCTGAAAAAACATGCTAAAACAATTTCTGAGTTGTTTTCCAAATTGTAGTCAAATTATAATACACAAGTCAACACAAAGCGTAACCCATCCTCACTTGGCGACATTTATCAAAGCAACTGTCTCCTTGTGCATTACGTATCCTGTCTTGACCATGACCTTTGAACTCTGACCTCGGAAAAAATCAAAAGGTATCATCTTCTAATGATGGGAAACTCACAAATACGAAGTAACCTGTATTTTCTATATTGTACAAGAGATTGTTCTATCATTGCAAGTTGTGACCTTTTCGTTTGACCCCTGACCTTGAACATCAAGTGTTGTTGTCCTTTCACTAAGGAAAACTTCTATATACGCAAAGTTTGTTGAATTTCGAAAGTAATCTGTTACATCACTCTACGTTTTTATAATTTTCTAGTTGTGACCTTGACACTCAATAGGTGTCGCTCTTTTACCATGGTGAATACGCATGCAAAGATACGAATATCGGAATTAATATGCGAATTTTAGAGCGTCCACAAGAAGCACTGCTGACTTTGTCCCTTCTGATTGCAGCTGCAGTCATTGTCTCGGAGGAAAGATGTTCAACGTTACATATCTATTTTAATTACACAAAACTTATAACAGGAGGGCAAATCGACCTATTATCGTAATCAAACGTATTATCTTTCGAGAAAAATATGAAATATTAATTACAAAACAATTAGCAGTCATTTAAAAAGGGGAAATCAATCTGACTCAAAAAGCACTGAAGTATACAAAACATATAAATTATACATCTGTGATTTATCATTGTTCAAGCTAAATCAAGGTCAGGGTTTTGATTTTCTTCTAAGCCTTGACTCTTCGCATCATTATACGCCACTTCAAACGGTGGATGATCAAGAAGAGGAGTTAGGGGGGGGGGGGGGGGGGGGAAGGTTCGTCAACTAGTATTGAGGAGGCCGGGGGGTGCTAGGGGTTGGTTCGTAAACTAGTATTGAGGAGTCCGGCCGGGAGGCCTAGGGGGAGGAAGTTCGTATACTAGTATTGAGGAAGCGGGGGGGGGGGGGGGGCTAGGGGGAGGAGGTTCGTAAAATTGAGGAGTCCGGGGGGGGGGGGGGGCTAGGGGGAGGAAGTTCGTATACTAGTATTGAGGAGTCCGGGGGGCTAGGGGGAGGAAGTTCGTATACTAGTATTTAGGAGGCCGTTGGGGGCCTAGGGGAGGAGGTTCGTAAACTAGTATTGAGGAGGCCGGGGGCCTAGGGGGAGGAATTTAAGTTCGTATACTAGTATTGAGGAGGCCGGGGACTAGGGGGAGGAGGTTCGTATACTATATACTCTATCATTCACATCTAAAGGGAAAAGCGAAGCTCAGTTGTACCTCTTCAATAGAATAGCCTCGAACTAAGTTGACATAAATAATGATTTAAAAAAAAGTGTTCAATAATAATGTAGGCAAGGTAGAAATTTACAAAGGTCACGGAGGGCTTTAACAAGTTCATAATTAACCATGCACGTGTAAAGGTTCCATGTACACCGTTAAATATTAATGAGGGAACTTGGTCGTTTTACTAAAAATGTATAATTAACAATATCTTCTTTTTTTCCTTTTGAAATGAATAATGTATAGTTGTGTACTAGTTATAGCAATTCAGTGCCAAACAGAGCGATATGTGGCCGTCTCCACGAAGGTTTTGATTTTTATTATTTTACTTCATCTGTATGGGTCGTTGTGTATCCGGATACATGCTAGGGTTGTGTACATGTAACCGGTTAAGATCATCTGTTGTTACGACATCTACGATTACTTTAATCGACTTCATCGTGAAAAATCGAACTTGTGTAGACATTTCCTTTTCTTGCAATAAGTGTTCTCTTTCCCTATTTATATAGTATTTGTCCTCAATTCTTATCCTTTAAATTCATAATGCGATGAGTATGACTTGACATTCTTAAACGTTTTTGGTCCAAATCCTTGGTCATCGGTCGAACATCTGCTACTTAAAGGAAACGCGTTCTGAAATGTTCTTATCTATTTCTGTAGTTTGGGTTTTGGCCATGAATAATACTTATATGAAATTTTCTCTCAAACTCATTGAAATACGTGACGAAACAGAATAAGTCTAGTTGTTTTCGGAAACATTAGTGGATGGGTATGACGACAGCTAGTAGCCCAGACAGACGTAAATTCCCTGTGATCTTGACCTTCAAAATTAGAATCCATCCGCTTTTTGTAACCAAAATACGCAACAAGTTTTCCTTGTGTTTCTTTTTGTGAGATATTTTAGCCTATACTACTGTAGTCAAGTGGTCCGATCACAAAGCAACATTTCTACATTTAACTGCTTGTCACATTTCCACAATAAAAAGTAACAAGTTCCCTGGTAAAAGATGATTATCAGTCAATTATCCAGAGTGTGGGTATACTTAAATGCCCTTGAAAGATACAGAAATAAACATGTTACATTCGATAAATTTTCTTATTTTCTAGCATAAAATGAAAATAATCTTACCTTCAATTCAGAATTCAGTGCAATATTCCTCTTTTATGGGTGTATAACATTATATTGAAACTAAGGAAACAGTGTGCCTTGTGCTTTTACTGATCATAACATTTAAATTTTGCGGTCTCCACGAGTAAATTTATCAATTACTTGCCACAAACCCACGTCAATAAGGCGCAGAAACTCACTTCAAACTAATTTGTACTTTAAATAAAATGAAACATTTTTAAATGTAACGAACTTTATCTCCACCTTTTCGCGAATCATTTTGGTCTCAGTATGGTTTCCGTCGTACCGTTCCCATTAACGGCCAGATCCATATTCATTGGAACGCAGTAAAGTTTAAAAATCCATTGGAGTGAACTAAAAAAATCAATTTCCCCTCAAAAGCTGTAATGTATATAGCATTAGCGTATCTGAAATTAAGAAAGTCTTATACGGGTATATGGGGGTACAGTAGCATGTACGTCAAGTCGATATGAAAACGGATTATATAAGCGAAATTGGGAGGCATTCCAATATCACGGATTTTCTTATCAAAAATTAAATACTATACCAATTTGTGTTATTGTTTTGGATAATCCACCTTTATTCTGAAAGTTTATTCAGCGTAAAACATTGTAAGTATAACTGACAACTGCGGGAGGTCATGCAATTTTATTTCATATATCCAACAAAAGTAATCCAACCCGATTTGAATAAGGGGTCCTTTAATCCCCCCACTAGCCTATGTCAGGGGTATTTGAATCGTACCCATGTTGTTTTTGGTCTGCAGAAATCTGACCCTAACTTGTATGACAATCGGTTATCTATGTACTTCATCTAGAATAAATAAGATCTTTAACGTGTTTTTGATTGAATTCTTTGTAATCATTCTTAACTATAAATATAATTTTAGATCCAGCATTCAGTGAAGCGAAGAATACAAAATATTTAGAGGTTGAAATTTGCTAATTCATTCATACTTAATGAGATTTTAATATTCACGATCGAAAATTCATCAAATGCATCCTGTTTCGGTATGACATGTTCACGGGATCCAAACATATGAAAATGAGTGGCTATTTTGATGCCCATTTTACTTTTATTTCAAAAACTTTGTGAAAAAGGGGTTGCATTTATGTAATTATTAAACCTATTGGTACTTCAAACTTACAAAGTTTCATAAAAAATTATTCAGAGGCTCTGGAGAGGTCGAAAATGTGAAAACTTTACGGACTACGGATGAAGTGCTATGACAATAGCTTCTTTGGATGAGGTGAGCTAAAATGGAGGTGGTGGTTATTATTTGTTCACTCCATTTCCTACAGGTGCCGAGATATTTAAGTTCAATCCATTCTTTTAAGATTAAAAAAATCCAAAGAATTGCTAACTTTGAGACACGTTTCAAATTCCACACAAAGAAAGATCATGAAAATGGATATATCAGGGTTAATTATAACAAAAAAGATACCTCTCAACGAGTACGTCATCGAGATCAAGGTATCATTTACTCCCCCCTGCAAGCTACCGGTTGTTTTAAAATGACCTAAACTTATACTTTATCTTTCTATGGATCAGTCAATATCTAGAAATTGAAAGACAGCTAAATATCTACAAAAAGAATGGAGACACTGCGTGAAATTCCAAATTATACTTGTCAGGTTGGAGGTCGAAAATGAGTTCAAAGTAGTAAGAATTGCCTACCATATATACACCCAGACAAAAGTTAAGCAACAGTGGAATTGTTTTTAATGCAAAATGCTGGTTTGATAAAAAAATATTTGAAAATTATGTATCATGATATAGATCTGACCTTCGACGACGATAATATTACTTTATTAAACATAATTGTATTATGCAACTTATTTTAAATCGGGATCGAAATGGGGACGGGTATGATTTTAAACAATTAAAGTTAGACATCAAGTTCATGGAGTTGATTTATCTCTTAAAATTCGCTGTTCAGTACGGTTGCAATTAATCAAATTGTGAATCTGATGAAATTCAAAACTGAATATGTATTAAAAATATTAATAATGAGATAATGTGAAGTATCTCTTCAGAATTGGGAGTATTTTTATTGGAAAAATACATCGTGTCAAAAAGCGCGTTTATGAAACCGGAAGTGAAGCTAAGCGCCTACGTACCGGTAGAACTTAATTTATTATCAGACACACATTTAGACCATGAATAAGATATTTTGATGTTGCATTTTTATAACTATCGTTTTTATCAAAGAAATAAACTTTGACAACGATATATTTTTGGGTGCTTTTTCAGTATAACACCTTCGTGACAACTATTTTCTTGAATTTTATAATCAAACCTAATTCGACCAATATCAATCTTCATGTGGGACAATCACCTGCCAAATTGTCACTTCCGGTTAAGAGATAAATCCGTCGAATCGTAAAATTTCTCTTTTTATGACAAAATTAAAAACCGGATGTGCATCCCGTTCGACCAAATTGCGGCATGATTTGGCTGAAAGTCATCATTTACATCGGTGGACATGGAATATAAAGCAATTTTGAGCAACAAATGTCTTTAACGGGAATTATTGGCAATTTATTAATAAGAGCGATTGAAAGAGGGTAGTTGGAATAAACCTCAACCGGAAGTCCACTGAAAGAATATAATACTAAATTTTTGAAAGAAAACCGTATTAGATTTGTAAATCTTGAGCCTAATGTGGTTTATCTCTTTTTCAAGTACCCGTTACCTTAATTTTTCAATACTTCTCTTCAAACTTTATTCTACATTATTTTCCCACAAAAGTACATTCTTTTCATTTGAGGCTCTATCCCAGGTATTTGTTTCAATTTCGATATCATTTTAGTGTTATATGTTAAAAAAAAGTGTAAAGTCATCTACAAAAGAATTGGTATCCGACATATTTTACGAAAACTTCTCGGTGCTATCGTTTAAAGTATAAGGACTCCGAAATATTGGGGTGTTGCTTAACTTTTGTCTGGGTGTATATATAAATGAGACCTGTGTTTGTTGCATATTTGGTAATATTCGATTCTAGCTTTCGAGAAATGTAAGCGAGTTGAACAATATAGGAAGATGGGTTTGCAACGCCGAGTATCTGTGCCCCCGTCTCCTTTTCGAAAGAAAGAAGGCCCAATTTGAATACTCTCTCCAACACACTTTGACTAAAACGCACCACGAAGAAAGTCTGAATCTGGGGGTAAATGTCAACAAATTGCTAGTAAAACAGGATTTGAAGTCTTGTGAGTTTGAGTCACCAGTGAACAACAAATTAAACACCATTTCTATGCACAGTTTGAAGGACTCTTTTACGAAGACCTGGTATCAGAAGACTCTTTCTGCAGCTGGTTTATTCTTTTTTTCCTTGTTTTCCTTTTTCCCATGTCTTCGTGACAGGTACATGTAGCATCATCTCTCACTCAGTGTTACTTGTCAGGGAACGGAGCAAAACTTGTTGATAAAATATGCAGATTAGCCCAAAATATCCCAACTAAATCTGAAGATGTTTGTACGTGTGGCTGTACATCTATATTTGATGGATTCTAGAACAAATCTGAAAATAGCTGAAAAAGTGTGAAATACAATGTTCTTATCAGCACCAACAGGACAAAACTACATGTATTTATAGAATAGCGTGACCTTGACCTTATGAAAAATTCCCAGCTCTCGGAGGAACGATCCAATTTACTTACAGACCTGGTGATACATAGATCTAGTGTGGTATTTATCAACTCAACCGTATCTTATGAAGAAGAAGAAAATTCTATCTCATGATAATCAGATGTATCAGGGAAATGTGTTTTCTTAATTATAGTTTCAGCACGATCGCCGCACAGACAGAATGCTATCTTGGATAGAATAACCCATAAATGTTCCCTTCTTCATTAAAGAATCATGAATAAATAATCACAGTTTAACTTGCATTATTTTATTTACTCGTGATGTAATGTATCAATGGAACACAGTCAAGATGTTAATACTTGAAATAAATCCATGCAACCATGTAGTTCAACAATTAAAAGGCAAAGGATATATTGCTAAAGTCGTTCTTTAAAATATACCAAATAATAAATAACCGATAGATTACAATTAAAAAGTTGTTTTTCAATGAGTATTTTTCAAGATCGTATACACAATTTTCAATAAATTTTGAAATTGAAAGTGAATCTGTCGCTTTAAATTCCACCAACGCATGAGACATTTACAAATCAATTAAAAACATGAAAATATCTAGCACCATATAAATATTAAAATCAAGACACAAAACAAATTTCGACGTTCATAAATCTACAAGAATCATTGCAAACATTCAGTACTGGTAACAAAAATTCATTTGTAAAACACGAAATGAAGCCTGATGACATGCAACGAAAATTCATTGAATTCATTAAATATTATTCCTTTCAGATGTACACGCACTCACGAACACTACAGGCTCTATACATGACCGAACTCTCGCACTCTTTTACAACCTACGATTGTTTTAATACGTCATTTTGCTTGAATATCGGAAGGCATTGCGGTGCAGCAATCATTCGGCTTATTCGACAGCATACCACGCTTTATTCGATTGCATACAACGCTTTATGGCACTGCGCATCACACACACTCAACTGTCCTAGCAGCGTGAAACCGGAAGCAGTCATCAATTCTGCGCAGCCGTCGACATGCACAAAGATAAGTATTGCCAACAAAGTCGGAGCACTGTTACCGGGTGGTTCCTTAAAAACAATTGCACATTGTCCATCTATGGTCAGTACAGAGTGTCCTCATGTCATCTACTCAGGCTGTGGGACCGTTCACGATCTGTAGCCTCGGGGTCCGAGCTATTGTTAGCATCAGTGCGATAGAACGTTGCGAAGAAAGGATGTTTGAAAGCTTGTCTAAGGGAGATGCGTTCACTTGGGTTATATTCTAACATACGGCTGATGAGATCGAATAAATCACGATGATCCTCGCTCTCCGGGTCTGTTAAGTATCGCTAAAAACGAAAAAAATCATAAAATATATTAAACATAATATCACATATTGGTCAATAATTATTTTGTAATATGAGCAGGTAGAGGATTTTCAGCTCTATTGTTTTACATGTAAATACTTGTTTCATAGCGTAAGTGTCAGCGAGACACAAATGCCCCACCAGCAGCAATCTCAAGATGATATCTGCATACCAAATGCTTGGAAACAAAAACAATATGACAAACAGACGGACGGAATGCAACACTAATGAAAAGTCGAGGCATGGAAAGTTTCTATATGATGAGGTATCTTGTCATTTCGTGATTTAACTATGATAGAAAATTAAATGAACGATGAACAACTACTACTTTTACATTAACTACGTTTGAACGATTTTTTTACCTAAAGAGTACAGCTTTGCGATTTGCCAAGTATATGAACCAGAAGTCTCTGATGAGACTGAAGCTCTCCTGGTTGTTTGCTTAAATTAATCTGAGTGACACACCCATTTTCAAAGACCCTGGGGATCAGGGGCTAAAACAAAATTCAAGACCAGAGAATGATTAATAAAACACCGCTAAAGACGGTATGGCCGGATTGCAAAGTAAGTTTTTGTCACCAACTGGGTCAAGGTCACTAGTCAAATATTACAGCATACATTGAGAGGTCTTGTCAGAGGCAACCTTCATGTATAATATAAAGTTTCTACTGTATACAGTTCCTTAGATTTTGCTTAAACCAGGAACTTTAACCGAAGTCTTTAACTAGGTCAAAGTCCAAGGTCATGGTCACTGGGTCCAATGTTACGGCATGAATTGAAAGGTCTCATCATGGGCAACATACATGTATAATATAAAGTTTCTACTGCATACAGTTCCTTAAATTTTGCTTGAACCAGAAACTTTAACCAAAATCTTTAACTAGGTTAAAGTCCAAGGTCAAGGTCACTAGGTCAAATGTTACGGCATAAATTGAAAGATCTCCTCATGGGCAACATACATGTATAATATAAAGTTTCAACTGCATACAGTTCCTTAGATTTTGCTTAAACCAGGAACTTTAACCAAAATCTTTAACTAGGTCAAAGTCCAAGGTCATGGTCACTGGGTCCAATGTTACGGCATGAATTGAAAGGTCTCATCATGGGCAACATACATGTATAATATAAAGTTTCTACTGCATACAGTTCCTTAAATTTTGCTTAAACCAGAAACTTTAACCAAAATCTTTAACTAGGTTAAAGTCCAAGGTCAAGGTCACTAGGTCAAATGTTACGGCATAAATTGAAAGATCTCCTCATGGGCAACATACATGTATAATATAAAGTTTCAACTGCATACAGTTCCTTAGATTTTGCTTAAACCAGGAACTTTAACCAAAATCTTTAACTAGGTCAAAGTCCAAGGTCAAGGTCACTAGGTCAAATGTTACGGCATAAATTGAAAGGTCTTGTCATGGGCAACCTTCATGTATAATATAAAGTTTCTACTGCATATAGTTCCTTAGATTTTGCCTCAACCAGAAACTTTAACCAAAATGTTGACGGCAGACGGACAGACGGACGGACGGACGGACAGACGGACGGACATCGTCAATCTATAGACCGGAATTGCTTTGCAATCCGGCCAATAAAATGGAAAAAGAATTAGCTCTCTATCAATGATACTTTCTGAAAACTGTAGCTCGCAAGATTATACAGAGTGACATAGGAGAAATTGAGCACACCCATTTCCCAAGACCACACCCATTTCCCAAGACCCTGGGGTCAAGGACTCAAACAAAATATCAGGTGCACGACTAGACCACAGACTGAGAATAATGCTAAAAGAATTATCTTTCTATCAATTATACTTTCTGAGAATTGGTGCTCACAAAATCTTTCTATCAATTATACTTTCTGAGAATTGGTGCTCACAAGATTACCAAACAGTTTACTGTTATATAGGAGAAAATGACCACACCCATTTTCTAAGACCCTGGGGGTCAGGGGCTCAAACAAAATATCAAGTGCACAGCTAAACCACTGGCCCATTATAATGCAAAAAGAATTATTTTTTTTACTATTCGCAGATTCAGAGGATTCACACTCACAAGAAAAGTTAAAGGACGGACGGCCAGACGGCTGGATGCCGGACACATGGTGATCGCATATGCTCGACTGGTCTTTGACCGGTAGAGCTAAAAATGTTTCAGATTAGTATGAATGTGTTAGCACTAAAACCTCAGTCACCACACTTCATTCTAACACTAAATTAGTTATAAGCATTTTGTAAATAATAAATGTGTGAAACATGTGAAAATCCTGCGATAGTCAAAGACCAAATGAGATGTAGCATTTGATGTTCATGTAATAATGAGATGTAAATACTTTCCTGTACAAGGTTCTTACAGAGATGTAAACTCTGCACTAACTGGTGCTGGGTATGTGTGTATGATGCGCTATGTAATAGAAATGAGGCGACATGCCGCGACAATGCGTGGTAAACCTAACCAAAGTGAGGACAATGCTTCATACCGTAAGATAGGGATGGCTGGAGTTAGAGTTTGAAAAAGCCAGCATACCAGGTTTAGATATACCAATTAAACGTTTAGATTTTTTTCCATTTTCAAAATTTAGGATTCACTGTTAAGACATTTTGAATTATTTCCCACTAAATTCTATTTTTTCCCCCCAAACACTAAGTCCTAACCACTCGAGTTGCTATTGAAATGGACATTTTTTAAATTTCACTATCTAAAAAAAAAGTTTCAAGACTATCTCTTAATAATAAATGGAACGTCCAAAGTTGAAAACACTTTAGAATAAAACCAAAAATATTTACCATGACTAACTTTGGTATGTCTGCTCATAGATTAGCTCTAGCCAGCTTACTGGCATATGGACAGATTCATCACATCTTAATATTTTCCCAAAATGATTATTTTCTAAACTTTGCAATTATTCTAAAAATTACATATAGGAATCACACACGCCCTTTTTCTTTGGAACTTTGTGCAAGCGAATCCTTGCAAAATGATATTACAAATTACAGAGACCAAAAGTAAAAACCGTACTGAAACGATGCGCCATGCTCAGATTCGTAAAAGCAACACAGACATGGCAGGACTTAAAGATAAATGTACAGTACTGTCGACATAATTTATAACTAGTTCGTATATTCTGACACTACTGAGAACCATGCTTGAACTTGATGAATCGTTAGTTTCATTTTAGTATGACATAAACCATGAGATACAAACGACTAGATGCAATTTCATTTATCAACATAACACTCTGTCACTACATTGAGCATGTTGAGATAATAACGATTCTGTTTTCAATTTAAAGCATCAGATCAAAATTAAAAGATAAAATTTCTGTTTATAAATCTAAAATACTAATACAAAAATATAATGCCACTACCTGTTCATCAAGAGGAAGTTTCACAAACCAAGCATTTCTATTTTTTCTTCAAAATGATGTGAAAGAACGTCATGGATACGCCTAAGAAGAAGTTTAATCATCCTTGACATCTAAAGCTGACAATAGATACGAATAAATACAAATGGTTGGTTTATGGTTCACTACCAAAAACATGCACTAATGCAGCATGCATAATGTATAATCACCTTGTCCTGCTATCTAGTGAGAGTACTATATCTGTTTCCATAGGAACACATTCGGAATCACTGAGATTTTTTATCGTGGCAACTGTCTCTATGTTCGTGGAATTTCCTATATCATTCTCGTTCACAACCATACCTTTTTGTGCATCACTATTCCCCGGAAAAACAAATGTAACTTCACTACAAATGTTGCCGCCCTGCGAGCTTTGGGCAGATTGACCTTGACCCCGGCCTAGACCCGAATCAGTCCCATCTAACACTACATTACTGCTAACTACAAGGGACTGCGAGTCATATCCGATTTCACCGTTCCCTTCAGTATTCTGTGGAGCAGTGAAATCAGATATTGAATCTAGGCCGGGTTCCCCTAAAAAACAGCACGCTTCATCGTCTTTTTTGGCATCACTTCGTTTTCGTGATTTCTTGCGCTTTCCACTGTTGCTAGATTTCTCAGCATTATCTCCTTCTGCGCCTTCCTCTGCTCCTATATCTGGTGGCTCGGGCTCCAAGTATATCTGGCTCGGACCGGACTCTATTGCCATAGAATAATCACGAGGTTTGACTTCTTTGGCTTTTGATGATGCTGCGGCTGAATCTGGTGGACTTTCCACTGCGCTTACAAAGACTTCATCTCCAGAGTCCATTCTTGTGATAGTATCACCTCCATCTGTGACTGATTGGAATTCTTCACTGTCTAACTCTGATGTATGATGATGTTCTGTAGTTCCAGATATCTCCGTATTACATGTGGCAGTCCCTTTTTGATCAGTAGGATCAGTTGCTTGCTCAATGGCTTGAAAATTTTGATTACTAACTTCTGATACAAAAGATGCCTCCTCCTTACCTTGGATTTCATCCTTATTTACATCAGGTTGAAATGCTTGGTTGATAGGTGATGTTGGGGTGGGTGGTGTGACTAATATAGCATTCAGATTTTCATGCTCTGTAACACTACCTTCACTCTTGGACTGCTCGTCCTTGACTAATTTCTCACCTAACTGTTCTGTGCAATTTTCATTTTTTGTATCACAACCTGCATTTCCTGCATTATCTGGTTCCTCTTGGGCAATGCTGAATGGCGAAGGAGAAGCTTTCTTCTTTGTAGAAGACAACTCTGGATATATCTGAATTTTTTTCTCAGGAGTAGATTTTTTGAAGAAATCAAATATACTCCTCATGCTGGGCTCTGCTTTCAATTGTTCAACCTCTGGTTTGGAGTCTTTTCTAGCTTTCCTTTGTTCTTCTTCCCTCTTTTCCTCCTCAGCCTACTTCCCTTTCAATCTCTTCCATTCGACTTCTCCACTGTTTTTCAGGTTTTTCTTCAGGAGGCTTCTCTTCAGGTTCTGTCGGTTTCACAGCTTGCTTATTGGAGAATTTACTAAGAGCATCAGTCAGAATCGAAACTCTCTCCTGAAGCTTTCTTTTCAAGTTCAGCTTTCAAAGCTTTCTTTGTCAGTCTAGTCAACAAGTCTTCTCCCTTATCAATCTCCTTGGGAGGAATTTTAGGAGGAGCTATTGGAACAAATTCTTCAGACTCTGCATCATCATTAACAGCATCAGCTCGTCTTAGTCTCCTGTTCTGTCTGGGAGTTACTGCTACCTCAGACTCCAAACTTTCCTCTGACAAAGTCTGCTCTGATTGTGCCACTGCCGCCCTTCTAGCTCGCCTCTCTCTTCGTGCTTTTGCAGCCTCAGACTGATCCTCTGCTGCCTTCTCTGCAGCTAATTTTGCCTCTCTCTCAGCTCTTCGTTTTTGTCTAGCCCTCCTAGCTTCTTGCACTGACTCAGATTCCTCCACAGTAATTACATTCGGTTTCGGCGTTTCTGGAGAAATATTCTTGCTCCTTCTATTTCTAACAGATTCTGGGTCCATATCTTCATGACCCTCAGGTAAAAGGGTGTTACCATATTCTGATTTTGTTGCTTCTTCTGGTTCTTTGGCTTCCGTTTCTTTGGAATCAGATGAATCTTTTGCACTAGCTGATGCATCATCAGTTTTCATCTCCTGATCTTCGGTTTGCCCACTAGGTTCCTTTTTCTCTGAAGTGGAGGAGTTCTCTTTAGATTTTTTTCCTTCGCTTTCATTACTGGCTTGTGCATCTGTGGTGTCCTTACTAAGGCTTTTCTCCTTGGCACCTTCCTCCATAGGGGACTCTGTAAGCCTGGGTAATGATTGATCAATGGAAGGATAACGACCAGGATACTGTTTTTTGATTTGACGAAAGAAAGGGTGCTTCAGTGCCTCCTTCAGGGGTATACGGTCTGAGGGCAAGTAGTCCAGCATCATCTCAATCAGTTCTAAACATTGTCGATGGTCACTTCCTTTGTCTCGTAGGTAGTGCTGGAAAAACAATCATGTAATAAAATAGCATAACATCAAATGGGAACTATAGGTATGGTTCACAAATAGTATTAATTTCTTCTTTTTTTCTGACCATACCTATAGGAACAAAATGCAGGATGCCAAGAATTGTAAACAGAGATTTTTTTTACTTTTAACTGTTAGATTGCATATTAAAATGATTATGGATATTTATATCTCATTACTATTCAATTAATAAATTCAGATTTCCAAAATTTAGGGGCATCCTGCTACTTATAATTTTCTTTCATCTATACAGTTAGAATATTTTTCAAAACCTGCTGAAATTTTGTCAAATCACTATCTACCCTCTGTATTTAACCAAATCATTGTAAAAATTTGGATAAGAAAGGAGAAACCTCATACATAGGGAAGCAAGCTTTGTCTGTGAAATTCTTATATAAGTTAGTACAAACATTTCCTAGGAATTTCTAAAACACTGATCACATCTCATTCAAGGGCATTTGTAAGTTTTATGCTTAATTCCATTTAATTTTTTTAAGGCTCATACAATGAAATTTATGTTTATGATCTCTTGTAGTATCTGATGTGTAGAAATTATGATGCAATTCAATTCCCAAGCATAGGGAAAATTTGGACTTTTTTAGTGATTGTATCATTATCGCGAAAATAATCCCCGTGTGAAAATTACATCTAGTATAAAAGACCTTGGAGAATACTCCTGATTTTCCAAAATTACCCCCACGTGTACTGTTGCAATGGAAATTTCGACATGTTTACAGTGTTCATATTTGTCGCATTGCATCCCTGAATTTTACGCTGGCTTCCATAGAAATTGATGACATCACAATTTCTTTACTTCAGATATATGCCAGCATACAAAAACAGGGTAGTTACTTTAAGTATTGAAAAGACCAAAATTGGAACTTCTAATAATAGACCCTTTATTATTAACGTCCGTTCAGTTCTATTTTGTTTGTCTCTTCATAGGACGATTTTGCCGATCAGAACAATCAAATGACGTCATTCTTGACCATGCATGCTATGTTTTGGCACGAAATGATGTCATTTGATTGTTCTGGTGGGCAAAATGGTCCTAAGAAGAGACAAAAGTGAACTGAATGGACATTAGTGTGAACGAGTCTAAATATGTATAACTCGTTATTGAAATTTACATACCATGCTTACATTTAGGAAATACTGACATTGACAAACTAATTCATGGAATCAATTGTCATGTTCTGGCAAATATTACAAAACAGACAGATGAACAAAGAAGAGCTACCCAAGGAAATTACCATACAAACGTTCAAGGTATTAGAACTGAAATATCTTCTCATACCTTGAACGTTTGTATGGAAGGGCAGACCGATAAAAGAGAGCATATGACTCATGCCTATTACATATCGTACTGACAATTATTTTTATTGCCAACGTTATCAAAATTTTGGAACTGATAGCACTCAAAAATCTGAAAACTTATACAATTTTAAAATACCAAAGCACACAGACGAAAAGATTTGATATACTCCTACAATTTTTGATATGCTTATTTCAACTGCTGAAATGCAGAAGGTCTTACATTACACCTACATGCAGATTTTAATATCACAATGTCATAATCAATGGCCCATGAAATAATGCTCTGACAGGCCGTTTAATTATGACATCATGATATATACATGTATATGCGTCAGTAAGTGCAGTGTACATTTCACGATCCCATAACTATTTCCCATTTTCATAACATCAGTACAGGAGAGAGAAAGAACACTGGCTCATTGTCTGTAACATATTTGATGAAAGACATTTTTATTCCCTCTCCGGGTCTCAAAATTTTGCAAAACACTCTGCGAATCTCAGGATAATGAGATTCTTATAACCCTAAGTGTAACCGAAATATCTCTCACATCATACTTATAAAGGAGTCAGATAAGTTCTCCATAGTTTGATTGTAATGAAACTTGTGGGATCATGAAACGAACAGAGGGTCATAAATCAAACTTCCACTCCTTCTTCATGCAATTATGTCAAAAAATATCTCTACCTCAGTAGAGAAGTTTTCTTTAGTAAACAAACAATACCAGTGCAATATGTTACCAAGTTTAAGATATTAATTTGAAATATGGAATCAATCACACTACTGAATACACAACAGAATTTCATGCTTTTATTATGAAAAATTCAAATTAAAGTACATTTGTATCACGGTACTCAAGCATGGTTCTCAGTAATTATCAGTTCCTACTCACCGGCATTCTTAAGTACAGGATATGTTCTGTGTATATAGTCTATCAAGCATTGCTTTCTACCATAACCCATTCCTCCGAGCATTATGTAGTAGTGAATACACAAAACATCCATAAAACTGACTTAAAAGCAGAAGTTTCTAAGACTATCATAGACATATTTTCAGTCCTTCATGGACTTTTGTTGGGTTTTGAAGCATTGTACTCTACTTTCAACAAATTTATATTTCATAGTGTGAAAATGTGCAACCATCTATCTATTCATAATATAGCACACTTTGAAATTAATTTTTATCATATCTGCAGAGGTTCACAGTGTAAATCCACTGCATGACGCGAAGATTTGATTCATCATTATAAACATTGTTCATACCACTATTATGAAATGAGCTGAAACTCTCTGCTTTGTAAATGTATATTATTTTTCTGTAGATGTAAGTATATATTGTGCTTTGTAAATTGTTCCAATATTTTTTGCTGGGAATGTGTCAAATTATTTGTGTGAAGTCTTCTATAGTAATATTTTTGGTCTCAATTTCAGTGTCTATCGATATTTTCGTATGTGTATAAATATGAAATATACATATAAAGACCCTTTCATAATAACTTTGAAACTTGCTCCAATGTTGTTCATTTTGATATATTTCAGTTAAAAAGAATCTTCAACAAATTGCCATAAATCAATAGTTTCTTAAAAGATCGGGCCGATTTGTATCTTTCTGAAGCCAGTTTATGCCAGTTCAACTTCCTGACATGGGAACCACTTAATTGAGTTTTTGGCGAATGTCGTAAGTAGAAATGCACTGCTTCTCGCCTATTAAAATAACTACACATTTTGGCATATGAAGTTAGCTAAAAAATCTCAATCAAGTGACTCCTGCGTCAGGAAGTTGAACTGGTGTACAGCGGCGTACTCCGGCTTTAGAGAGAAACAAATCGGCCCAAATTTCAATTTATGTTATGCAGTTAACACGAAAGGGTCTTTATCTAAAAACAAAATTAATGACAATAGAAATTACAGGTACATGTATGAACAAAGAAACACTGAAGTCTAAGAAAAGAAAGAGGACATACGCACATTATCATAAACTGTGACAAACGTACATGTACCTTACCTGAACTTCAGAACATGAATTAATCATCACTAACAAAAATGCTCCTACCTTGAAAGGTTTACAATTTTCTCGAACATATCTCCCTGCGGAGCTTTTAGAGTCCCAGTCGAGCCTATAGTCGTAGAAATACTTCTGCTTCCTTCAGGGTCAAACAAAAAGACAAAAACAAAAGCTTGTATCAGACACAAAATCACCATGCAATCTAAACTTAAGTTATACAAATCTCACAGCCTGTAGGTACATGCAGAGGTTTCAAACTTTGAAGTTTCCAGGATTAATTTTTGATACAATAATGTCAGCCAATGTTTACAACCAAATGTTATTGATGCATAAGCCAAAACAAGTTTTAGATGTTTTTCTGCTAAATTTTTGATTTCATAATGTCAGCCTGAGTTGACAACAAAATCTAATTCATGCATAAGAGGATTTTTGAAACATTCTTTTCTCAATGTTTCGAAATTTAAAACAACGGAAACTTCTAGTTGAAACCTTGCTAAGCTGCTTCACCATGCTGGCAAACACTTGAAAACTAAAATACTGAAAGCAAACATATTGTTACAATATATAAACCTCAGGCAGCTCATTCCTGTAATGTGTCAAGGGCAGACAACCCAAGTCGAGAGATGGTTAATGTGTGACATCATTCGGTAGGTGAAGGCCATGTCGTCAGCCAATCATACTTACGTAGAGAGGTCTACAGTTTTCTCGGACATATCGACCTGCGGAGGTTGTGGGGTCCCAGTCCAGTCGCCCATGCCAAAAAAAGTTTGTTCTTCAAATGGGAAAGTAAAGGTTTGAGGAATATGGTATTTCTGATGGTTTATACATACTAGATATATGAATTCATACAATGCGAGCAAAATTAGAAGGGCTGTCAATAACACGGGTCTCTGGATTGGGTATGTAAGAAGTAATCCCCTACAACTGCATTAACAATACAACTTAACGAGCAAATCTTGACTAGATACCTTTTGGAATTTTGAGATCTTCATTTGACCAAGACTATGCTGTGTATTGTAAGTTTGTTTCTGTTTTTTCGTGTTTTTCTGAGCTCATTCACCTCTTTGTTCAAGATGCAATGTATATACATGTACATGTAGTACATCTATATATACATGTATTTATAGTACTAAGTTTTGCACCTTGAACAAGAAGATGCATACTAACAAAACTGGAAAATGGTCTTTTGAAACTACAATGCAGTGTGCATTCCATTATGCATACATTCTTCTAGTTTAAGTTATTTATCTATCACAATTGAATTGATGTGGAATGTCTCTTATCATGGAACGCACAGACAGTTATCTGCCAAGAGCTCTTATGTAACTCTTTGAATGGCTTTATTTTTGTTGGTACCAGATCATATTTTTACATCATCCTTGCCCAAAAGTCCATTTTCCAGAAAATATCTATGACCATTTTAAACCTTGATTTTATATGTACAGACACCAGACATCACATCATTTGGCAAAATTTTCAATTGTCACATTTATTGTGACGTCACATCTGATCACACTGTATCAAAGAACCTTGATGTGTTGTCATGCTTTCTATTTTGACATCACAATGTAAATATCGCCAAACTTTGTGATGTCTGGTGTCTGTCCGCCTTATAAATCTATTGGAATATTGGCTATTTTCTATTTGAAACAAAAATGGAATTCATAGCCATTATTTACCAGTTCTATTGAATAATGCAGTAAAATGGCTGAATTTTGCAAACAAGAACTTCAATAGCTTGCTGAATTTGAAGTGTCTAAATATCAGATGAAGTGCTTTATACAATATTGAGGAAAACCTCATTGAGCAGAACCTAGCATCCGAACTAGAATACTCTACCAGAAAACAAAGGTCAGGTGCAGTATGTAAGGAATAGTAAACCTAAGTTCTCTATAATGAAACATTTTTTTTTAATCACTGAGTCATAAGTACTCTGTTAATTATTGAAATAACATCTCTCCCACTCCAACTCTATGTCAAGTCCCCAAATCTCTTCATTTCATAATGAGGATTTCATTTAAATCATATCTTCTAAGTACCTTCTAGGTACATTCACTGAAGGACTTCAGGTATTTCTGTGCAAGTATCCATCAATGACTTTCTGAACGAGCAAAAATATCGGAAAAGACTTGAAAGGAGGCTAAACTATCTTAAACTACAGAAGCTATAATGATACAATTAGAAGTAAAATCATCGGAAATCCAATAGATATCTCAGAAAAATCACCACTGATCCTTAGTGAACAGAATAAATCAAAAATATCAGTTCAAGTATCTATAAATAGTTAAAACCTGTCTTTGCAATCCACTTTTTCAATAGACTTCTCATCTTATGTAAATAAAGCTTCCATATCCCAAGTGAGTAATTTTCATGCAAATGGACCAGAATCAAGATAGCACCTGTCTTCATATAAATTTTTAGAAGCAAAATTTAAAGATAAAGCCATAGCATCTACGATTTTAATTATTTCATATAGTTATTATAAAGACAAGTAGATATACATGTATGTACATTCCCATCTTGCAAGAGGTATGTCTGTATCTGTCAAGATTTGCTTGGACACAATCACATTTCAAACAGACATAAGCATATATATTTCTTGAGTCATTGAAAGGAAATGTGTACTTTTTCTATCATAAATAGAGCAATAACTACATTCACTTAAAGACTCAAAGTTAATTACATGTACATTTTCCGCTATGAATCATAACTAGAGTGATCAAGAACAGATTTGTCGTCAGTAACATGTTTGACCCTAAACACGAGTCCTTGACCTTGAACATGTTGAAGGTGACCTTGACTCTTATGGGATGTTGAGACTCATTTGCCTGGCCATAACTGCAAGTTTGATGGTGATGTTTATCAAGTAAGTTATAGCCATCTATGATAAAGTGCGACAACCACACAAGACACAGGATGTAGTGATCCCTATATGTCACCCTTGTATAGCAAGCATCATAAAGACTTCAACAATTACTCCTGAATAGTTGATAGGTTTGGCAAATTACAATTTGTGATGTTATAGACATAGTTTGGCAATAGGAATATTGGTTAGTTGCCTCCAAACAATAAATATTTACATACATTGATGCATGTAAACTCTCCTCCCCTTTATTTTCAGCCATTTGCTTTTTAAGTACAAATGTACATGTTATTTGAAAGCCATAGCTAACAAATGATTAACTCACTTTGTCTTTTTGATCATCCTGTATGGCAGTGTCCCTAATATCCTTTCCATCATTGCTAAATGCTCTTTGTTGTCATGTGTCTATAACAAAACAATTTTATGCAAATTAAGCCAGCTTAATGATATCATATGTGAACATTCTTTGTAGACTAAATCATGTTGTTACATAAATTATGAATGATTTTCTTGATTTTTCTTTCTATTGAATAAAACTGATGCAAATGAGATACAATCCATTCTAAAGATTATATAATTTGTGCATTAGTTTTTGCCTATAGATACATTAATGGACAGAGAAATTATCAGTTAAAATGTATTTCTTAAATAACAATGAATATATCAAGGTGTAAAATAGAGTATGGCTCTCATATTAAGCTAATTCTCTAATGGTTTATTTGAATTCAAACCTTGTTGCATATCAAGCATAGAAAATACTAGTATTCTAGGATTTCTCTTAAATAAACATTTAATTGAAGACAATTTTACATATAATTTTGTTTTTTTTTTAAATGGCACATCAATCATGTATCTTACCTGAAATAATGTGAATCCTGTATAGAGTTCAAACATAATACATCCTATAGACCATACATCACAGGGTTGAGCCCAGCCTAATTCTGAAAACAAGACAATTCATATGTCATACAGGCACTTTTCATATTTTCAACTGAAATTGGCAGATTCTTCATTTACTCATGAAATCGTTACATGTAAGTTGATAAAAGTTTTAATTCCCTACTTTTTCATCAAATGAGCATCCAAGAAGCATATTTTGTGCAAATAACAGTTGTTTTTGGCAGGTTTATTTTTGATTTTGTATTCAGGTTTTATTCTTTTGGAGGGAGGGGGGAATCTAAAATTTCACAATGTGCAGAAAAATACCTACCTAATATAACTTCTGGTGCTCTGTAATGCCTCGTTGATACAATAGTACTATGGTGCTCATGGTCGAACGTCGCTGAACCAAAATCTATCAATCGTATGTCTGTGTTCTTGATATATCGTTCATCTCTCTTCTGGAACAAGGAGGAATCCAAGAAAGGTGTTATAAGAGCATGCAGCAAGCATTTCAAAACAACAGCAAAGTCAAACTTAATGGCAGCTGCCATGCATTTATGCCAATAAAATTTCAACAGTATTTTCAATTTATCAGGCAAAGAAAGTCCACACTGCAGTAAAAGCCTAATTTCTTCATGATGTCTTTATATAGCATCAATTTATTAACCTACATTCAAAATCATATCGAAATATTAACAATCAGATTCAAGGATTATTTTGTAAATTTCGATATCTTAAAAATACTATTATTTCTGAAGATTTCAATATTTATAGTGCAGAGCTGCCGATAACTAGAGCACAGCAACCATGTTTACCAGATTTGACAATTTCATCAGAGACGTCCTCATTCTACATGTAAAACAAATCTCATTTTAGCATGTAGAAATTCAAAAGTAAAATCAGAATTTGTCAAAACTGGTGCATGCAGACACACTGAAAACATGTGCATTTTCAAAAGAATTAGAAAGACGGAGAAGAGAAATCAAGGAGTATCACGAAGGACCTCACTTAACAGAAAATACCATGAAGGGATAGCCGATTTTCCAGTTGGAAAATATTTTCATCAACAATCAAGGATTGCGAGAAAGGGAGTTGGACTAGACAAATCATAGTTGAAATATATTGATCTTTGACCTTGAAAATTTTTTAAAGTAATCAGTTCATATCATTCAAGATCTTAAAGGAAAGCTCAAGGAGAGAAAACTTCTTAAACCATTTTGCTAAAATTTCATCTTAACCTTGAAAGTTCAAAGGTCATAAAAATGCATACAAGTCAAAAAAACCTTGAGCTGAAAGAATAGCATTTGACTGACAGAAAGATGGAAAATATTATTTTTGATCCAAATAGATTTCTGAATTTCCGATAAATAGAAATTATCAGAGAGCAGGAAAGGAAACAACAGGTTAATGAACTGTAAAACATTGGTTTCACTCCAAATGTAAATGAATATACAACTAGACAAGTGAAATCAGGAGTGTAAAGAATTTTGAGTGTATTGAACTTTGGACTAACAAACATCCCTTTAGTGTAAGGATAACGAGGAAGAAGTTTGTGCTTAATACAGAGGATATACCAATACTTTCCTGGGAAATGAATTAACAATAACGAAAAATGTGTAGGAAAGTTTTCTCCAAGGGCGAGATCTGGCTGCATCATGTTTCCATCTACATGCCTAATGTATATAGTTATTTTTACCGATTTTAAGCCCAATTCTTCTCTGTTTTTTACCTTCCGTGGATTGTATGAGATATCATAGTCAGAGTTTACGAACAGAATGTTCTCAGGTTTCAGATCAGTGTGCGTCAGTTGGTTCTCGTGTAAAACTGAAAAAGAAGATAAAATTTTACAATTCTCAGAGTATCTTTACAATCAAATATTTTTTTCAAAGACTGATAGATTATTTCTACTTCCAAGCAGAATATTTCTACTTCCATATCACATTATTATTAAGGAATGAATAATACATGTATTCTCTTATTCATTAAGATTATGTAGTTTGAACATAGAAGTATACTTACAGTTTACTGCATAGCAGAGCTGATATGAAATGTGTCGTACTTGGTCTATCGTGTATGGTAAATAATGGTTTTCTTTCTGTAAAGAAAAGGATACCCTGGTAATTTTATAATCTATAAATTCAGTATTATATTGAACAAGAAATTCTATATGTGACAATAGGGCTGTCTATCTAAGCTCGAACTATTCGTCAGGTCACTATAGACACTTTCACGTGTTGAAGTTCACATTCAGTTCACTTTGTCCCATTTTTCAACATTTTGCTCACAAGCACAATCAAATAACGTCATACCGCTCAAGTCATAGCATATATGCTGGTAGGCAAAATTTTCTTTAAAGAAAACAAAACAAAGGTGAATTTAATAAATATTAAAGTGAAAGGCTCTATTACATCCACATAACTTTCTTCTTAATGGGACTTAGAAAGAATAATGAAAACTGAAGTTTTTGTACAATGTTTTGCTTGTTTGATGACCCTAATTGAGTTACCCTGACCTTAAAAGTGACCTTGACCCTCAATGTGAGTTGACCCTTTTCAAGTTTGACTATACTTGCAAATTTGAAGAAAGTATAATGTATATTGAGTGAGGTGTAGTCATTAAGGTATTAGGGTATAATTAAACTATCACGGAAAGCTAGAAATGATGTACTTCCATATCTTACACATTTCTAAATATCTGATATTTTTTAATTTCAACTGGCCATGAAAATGTATGGTCCAGAACATTGCCGAAGTCGTGCGTCTTCGGCCAACTTTGTGGTATTTAATTTTTCTGATATCAAAAGTACCGGAAGTAGAGTATTATACCCCTAATGACTTAAATCAAAATGAATTCATTCACACTTTATAAGAGTGCAAGTTTTAATAAACAAGTTTTAATGTTCACTTCCATACTTACCAGAAAGTCGAATACGCTGAGACCAAGCATGTCAAATGCAATACACATATGGCCATGATAATCAAACCATTCCTTCATCTGTACACATAAACTGTAAAGAAAACATATATTATAATCATGATAATGACTACTTCTTTCACTTTTAGTCTTCTTATTGCATGCTTGAAATTGCTTTGCTAACTTTTAAACAAATGAAAACTATGTTTACATACTGAACTTAATGATTGCCAAATAAACAAAATATGTTATACTGTAAACATGGAAGTTTTCACATGGGGGTAATTTTCGAATTTTTCGCAAATCAAAGGACTTTGCAAAAATTTCCCCCTGGCGAAAATATCCCCGATGCTATTCTTACAATGGCAAAGACATTTTTATCGTGAATCTTTCCCCCACGCGTAACGTCTTGCAGGGGAATAACCTGGATTTGTAAAAGCAGGGGACCATTAAAATGGGCCAATGGCCCCTCTCTATATCAAATGTAAACAAAATTGACAAAAAAGAGGGACCATTTGAAAAAATAAGGGGCCATTTAGCCAAATTGAGGGGTTGATGAACTCTTATTTGGGGTCCTAGACCAAAACTAAATGCATATTTGGATAGTTTATATAGGGGACCCTTTCATATTTGAAGTCAAATTTCTCCTATCTTGAATAGTTTTCTCATAATTTCACAATGGCACCACCTAGGATTATCCCTGGTCTTGATGTTATAATCGCGACAAGCCACATTTACAGTATTGCGAAATATGGCCACCCGTAATAGACATTCATGCATATTATGCAGTACGTTTGTATTATAAAATATGTGTATACATTTGTACTTACAATTGACCATCTGGATCTTTGTCCTTTATCTTTTCTAAAACATTGATTTCTAACTTTGCAGCTTCTCTGTACTTCTCAATGTTTTTGATGATCTTGAGTGCAAGTTTCTCTCCATTTCTGTAAAAGTAGAGATTTCCATTAGAAAAAGTAACATTCAGTGTTATTCTTACAATAAATGAAATTGATCATCTTATCAACTTCATGGGAAGGGAGGAAAGGGAGAGAGAAAAGGGGGGGGGGGGTATTCAACTTCAGCAAACTCATATTAACAATTTCATTCAATTCAAAGACAGGCTGACATAATACATGCCAGGAAAGCATAAAATACTACTATTTTTGAGAAGGAAATTCAATCCCTGTATTAAGATGACCAAAGATCTGTTTTTGTCTGTAACTCGAAAAGCCTCATCCAGATACTCAGGGCCGAATTCTGGGCAGTCGAGTTGGATTTCCTTTTCGATGATCAAATCCTGAGCTAGAAACTACATGTCTTAATCATCTATTTTCTAAGGTAGAAATCTTTCCTCTTGAAAAGATGCTGCAGTGTATTGGTGCACTCTACAAACCTGATTTCAGTACGAGATAAACACATGTTTATGAAGTGGATTCAAGCCTTTCACTTCAAATCAATTTATCAGTAACATTTCAATATTTGAATACGAAGTTCATTTCTTTGTTTGGCAGGTGCTTTATTGCTACATGTACATGCTAATACTTAGTGTGATACAGTTTTCTAGGTTCTAATACGAGCCAAGTGTATGATTCACTCCTACCCTCTAGCCTCTGTCTGATCATGAAGAGTTATGTGCACATAACTAATACATGTACAAGAACTTTATTCTAGAGACGACATCCATCAATATCCTTTTACTACTTTCTATTTCTGAAAATATATATTTACTTTGGCCAGTTTGGGAAGAAGAAGGTCAAAATACACTGGTAGTTGAAACTAGAATACTAGATTTCTGAGTAAGCCATTTGGAATTTGCGGTATGAGGAAAATGTATTTGAAACGGTATTTGATACATATTTCTGAGGACTTCCAATACACAGTTTTGGACTTTTTTTTTAGGTAAGGAGGGGGGGGGGGATCTGGTGCTGTTACAGCTGGTAAGCTTTGATTCTTTTAGAATACCAATTACCATAAATAAACTCTAAATGGTTAATCAATACAAGGAAGGAGCGTTTTTTTTTGTCGCCCGTCCATCTCGACAGACCCCACCACCCTCTTTCGCATTAGGTCCATGCATGTTCCCTACTTCAATAGCTGTGCTAGACTTGACATCGTTTCTAATCTAAAATAAATCTCTATTATTAGCTGGTACAAGAGTTTGAGGTATCATCACCCTACCTCTGGTACGTCTTCACCAAGGCAAGATAGGCCTTGTTTATATATCATCTTTACATCTGACATTTTCTATCTTTTTGTTGCAGACATGAATCATAAACAGAGAATCAATTAGAGCCCCGGGGGGAGCGTGTCTGTTTGCCATGAGTACACCAGAAACGTAAACGGTTAGCTAGAATTAACAACAGATGTCTGACCAATCTCTACTAAACAATTACACGTAGATAACAGGTAAAGATGGGATATGGGCGGGGTTGGTGTTCTTCGCTGCAAGTTAAACGTAATTTTGACAAAACCTCCCTTTTCTGACCAATCTACTTAACGATTGAAGGTAGATTACAGGTAACGATGGACTAGGGTTGATGTTCGTCGCTGTCTACGAAAGAGTAATGTGGTAGCGGCCGGGGGGGGGGGGGTAGGGATCTTTTTCACCCATTCAGTGATCAGTGCAAATTCAACCTAATGTTTCCGATACCTTCTAAAAGCGAAAATAAGATTCAGGTGTTCAGAAATCGGAGCTAAATCAAAATAGCGCGTTAAAGGTGCACTATTACGCTCATCTTCAAAGCATTTCAGTCACGGTAGCTTAGTAGAACATAGCGGAGACGTGGCAACAAGATATGCTATCTACACAAAGATAACATTCCTGTTTCCATGGTAACGTTTATTTCGGAGACTTAGTATATATTTTTTCACTACGCTGCCGTTACATTTCCTCTTAAATTACACTGTGACCGATAAAGCCCCGATAAAAGTTCCCAATCCCGATTTGAGCTCCGTCATGTTTATTTCATGCAAATGCGTTCGACTCCGCGACAAAGATAACCATATCTAATCGATCGCAAAAAAGGAAGAAATAAACACTACATCCACTTTCTTTTGAAAAATTATGACTTTTATCTCTTCGACGTTTCGTCGCGACCTCAGTTTCTTTGCAGATGATATTGATGAGATAAGAAAATCGGGAGCTCCAACCTTTGTTCCTTAGGGAACCATTTACGTGCCAAAAATTTCCATTCACTAACAAATGGTTTGTCGATTACCTGAAGATTCTACTATCCTTTGTTAAATTAACACGTACGTCAGAGGAAAAAAGTAAACTCTTTTTCCAGACGAAGAAGTTTTCGGTATTCAAAGGCACAAAGGATTTTCATATAACATGAGAGGTTTTTACCTTCTAATTTTCGTACGCAAAGGTATAAAAGATTTTCAACCTAATAATCGACGTTAACTGAATTTTCCTGAAGATAGGGGAAGTTTGTAACACATGGTGCTAAATAGCCATGCTCCGACTGCAATATGCGATTAATTATGTGTAATATACATTTGCATCGCAAACTACGAGCATGCCTTATGTTTTCATTACAGTATTATCAAACCTTCACAGACATGATTTCATTTCATTCCATTTAGTGCCAGACAGACATGCTATTTGAAGCACAAAATTTATTGATCAAGAGATGAGGAAAAAGGGGAGGAAAGAGGGGGGATACGGATTCCGACAGTGTTTCAAAGAAAACTTTAATTTATCTGAAATTCATACACAAAAAACAATATTATGTAATTCTGAAATTTGATGACTCAGGCTTGTTCAGAAACGATTTGTCTAAGACTCTAAGAATCGCTATGTGTTGTCGGAGGGGGTTGGGGTTGGTTTTCTGCGTAAAACCTTTAGATTTTCTTGCCATCTTTCTTATGCAAGTACTCTTCTTAAGGTCTGACGTAAGGGGCATCAACTAATAATAAATGTTTTCGTCTACCAACGTACATTACACGGTTTCTTCATAACAGAACTTTTGTTTATAGTAACCCACGGTTGCGGGTCTTTTCTCAGTGGCTAAATCTGGCTTCGTATAACTTTTCTGTATACAAAGAACACAAATAGATCGCATCTCTCATCGAACTTATCAACAATACTATACTCTCCCATAATCCCTCCCGGCAACCCGCTGACCTTACCCAGGATCCCGTACTTATTCTCCATGGGTATCGACAGACCTCCAAACAGACAAATCGCTGGGTGATCCCCGATCTGATATTTCAAGTATATCTCCGAAACATTTTGTTTATATATATATATTATGCGAAGAATCGGAATCTATTCTACAAATTATTCTTCAAACTATTCAGGTTGTTCCGCGGAAAAGATCGAGACAGCCGAATGATACATGTTATAAATCAAATCCTGAATGATTATTGATGCTTTAACGCATGAAATTTTGCCAGAATAATACTATAGAGATACTTTAGGCTTAGAGATTAATACATAAGCTTTACTCATACGATACTGGGATGTAATTCCATGAAGGTGCTCAATAGATACTTCTACCAATCATAAGAAAATCATTTTGGGACAAATCACGATATTATTTAGGATTCAATAGCAAGAAAATATCATAAAGAAATAGTCGACAATGATTTTTTTTTCTATTTGCTAATTGGCTCCACAACAAAACGGCGCCTGTGTTGTTCGTTTCCGCTTTTTACATTCTTTATCATTCTTGGGTGCCTTGCCAAAAGTTGTTATCACCTTGGTGCCTTTCTCAAGATGAGATCATACGTACAAACAATGACCCATAGTGACTAACAAAGAGAACATACTTAGTACGTCTGACCCGCGTGTATTTTCTAGAATTTATCATCAAACAATTTCTGTTATACGAAATTTGACGTTAATTGATTGCGATTTTTTCGTACTTATCAACACATTATTTTCAAACTGATTCATAGATAGTCTTTCTTCAAAGAGTATATATATATATTTATCAATCAAATTGGATGGTTAAAAGGGGAAAGGGGAGAGGGGGTTAAGAATTTCAACTTTCGTAACTCCATTAGTCAGATAAAGAACTGACTTTATAAATATAATAATTCTGTCTGGTACATCAATTTAATTCTTTTTGATTACTTATGACATCATAGAAATCTATGGGCAACTCTTACGAATATATGTAGCTTAAGGAGAAATCAGACTATGTTTGTACTCACTTTTGAAGATCTTTCACTTCTACCACTTTCCCAAAAGTTCCCTCACCGAGGGTAGAAGCAATTTCATCTGAAAATAAATAAAGCAAACAATCAATACCAACGTATATGGTAGAAATCATGTGCATGCTATATGTATAAGCCAGCTGTATTAAAGCACTGAGCAACCCTGACACTTTTTTTCTGCATCATATAAAACGATCATTATTCCTTGGGTTTGGACAGGATGCTCAGTAACTCTTTTAACAACCAGATTTTTTTATATAGTTTTTGTGTCTCGAACATAGATAAGATTGCCCATCACTAAAGATTTATATATATATCTTATAAATACAAATAGAGATGGGTATCGTATACTGGTTGGAGACATTTGATGTTTATTTATGAAAAGTTCATACAGCACGCACATGTACAGATGACAAACAGCTGAAATTGGGGTTTTTTTTATATGTGACAATCACTTTGTTTTTATGAACGATGCGTTGTGCACAATGATGGCCTAATCTGAACTTGCTGTAATTTGCATCACGTTTCAAGTACTAATTTCAGGTCTTTTCATGTGTTGTCATCAAAGTGTACAACTTTATCATATATATTTTTTTCTCAATCATAGAAGGGTGAAAAAAGTAAATGAAATCTTAAAATCTGCAAACAAAATCGGTGTCGTAAGAAGATAAATTAGGGATCTGCATGTATGTAATATGCAAAAATAAGGTAGCAATATATATATCAATGAAGAATGCGACAATAATCAATATATAATGCTATGCTAAACATTACGAAATGGTGAGTACATCTAGCTTGTAGGACATCGCCCTGTTGATAAATCAGATGGCCCTCCTCGTCATCTTGTACACTCGGCCCTTCACTCTCTTTTCCTTCCTACACCACCATACCAAACACCATTTCATCGCCCCCAGGTGGCAGCACCATCGACAGCAGGTGGCAGCACCAGCATATCACCATAGCAATATTCATTCAGCGTCAAAGGATTTCATGATTCAAGTATTCAGCAACATCAGCAGCCATTTTCAGAGTCAAGATTCAGAATGTTGGATGTTGGTGGGCGGGAGGTGCACATATGCGATAGAATAATGGAGAGACAGGCCCAAGTAAAGATTCGTTCAAAATATGTTATGGCATTTTATTACAAATATTAAATATACTCTTTTTTTGCTAAATATGCAGACTGCAACCTGAAGTCAAAGGTCAAACTAATACAACCTACCCATCTCTAGTCTTACTCAAATTGTCCTGTCCAGTTTGCGTCTTGTATACAAAAACATAATTGTTCTTAGAACTGTTTTTGTTTATATATAGATTGACCTTTGAGTTCAGTATATAATTATTCAAAAGGATGTACTTTCTTCATTTTCTTTTGTTTTTACAGCTGATACACTATCTCCTCATACTATTATAGTTTCTCTAGAAATTACGTTAACTTCATATTTATATAGAGATACTTTTCACATGGAACCGAATTTCTTGAATTAATGGCATTTCAAATTAAACCACAAAACGTCTAATATTTCTTAGATTTAACATTTTTTCAGTTTTACTACTTTTGCCTTCGACGAAGACCAATCAGACTCACCCCAAGGGACAGAGAATCGAGAGCCCCATTATTACGGCTGGTATAGCCCGTGTAACCACCCGTGCCACCTAGGTAACCACTGTTACCATAGTTACCGCCGTAGCGGGTAAGGGCGGTGGCCGTGGTGGTGTAGTTAGTACCGTGTGAAGCAGGCATTCTCCATTCTCCTATTGGGTTTGATGTCTGCAGATAGTCTACTCGCATTCTCTCCTATCACCGTACATTCGAAGCAACCTTTCACATCCGACAATTGAGAATTTCTAGAAATTTTTACATCCACTTGAAATGTCTCTTTGGATCCAAAAGCCCCTATTAGGAATTCGCTTGGTAATGCACTAAAACTTTCTCTCTTTTTTGTGAGAAAAAACTTCTAAAACTACACTAGTATCTCACAGATTCCTCTCTTCAATCGGTCATTTTGGGTAAAAGTTAAAGTTTCATGCGAGAAAAAAATCACTCCATCAGTAAGTTCTGCCTAGTTTAACAATATTTTGATATCACAGCATCATTTTCGAACTTTTACAATCGAATAAATCCAATGGAAGAATGGAGAAATTTTAGAAACAAGATGGCCGCTATTCCGTCTTGAGGTAGCAAAATATTCGGCAGAGGTTTGAAGGCAGGAGTGATGTGCACGGGCAAACGAGTATCAGGTTATCACTGCAGACTTCCTACAGATTCTGACTAAAAATAATCCCACATAGAATTGCGAGGATCCACATCTGGGGCCCCGCATGGGGTAATAATAACATCCCTCCCAATCATCGCCGCATGCTCAAAACTCTGATTAACTACACGTCTAGGTCTGTCTACGCTCAATCATCTAGCAAATCTAGTCAGTTTTTTTGTACTATCCAAATAGTATTGTGATTGTCATACAGACGGAGAAACTTTAGACTCAAACTTTGAAGTACATACTCTATTCTGAAAGTTTTACATACTTCCGTTGTAAATTATGGTCGCGCTATAGCAACTTTAGCCCATTATGTTATTAGAACAATCAAATATGAACATGATTAAAATTACACTTCCTGTATTCCATTACGGCTCTCACATTTCACTCTTGACCTATTTCCATCAATGACTGCCATTTTATATATTTTCATTTCCCCCAGACAAACCCTCGCGTTATTCAAGTACTGTACACTACAAAATCCAAGAATGACTTGCAACCAAAAGTATGTACTGTTTTGGGTCAACTGAGGGGATTTCATATTTCATTGAACAGTCATCTATTCATCCATGGAAACTCTTCTTTGCTGAAGGTTTTTTTTCTAGATTTCTCAAGACGATAGTAGAGAAGTTAAAGAAAGACGCAGTAAGAAAGAAGGGGGTGGGGGAGGAGGCTGTCAACACTGAATTCCAAGAGTAAAACGAGTATTGTTTGTCGTTTTACGTCATGAAAATAGATAGAAAATAGACCACTCTCCCATCACGACTGATGTACAGCCATTGTCGTCTGTCAGCCCTTCCCACCCCGAGACGCAGCTGCCAAACGTTGGCTTACAGCATAGAGAAACCATGCATGTACCACGGAAAAAACACAATTACTTATCTTCGTTAACGTTCCAAACTGTCCTCTATCTTCCGCATACACACATACTAACGTATACAAAAGATGATTAATGGCATTATTGCGTTTTCTCCTACACGAAGTATCAAGGGGAAATGCGCATCGTTAATGATGTTTTCAAACACTTCTTCATATCCCAGTATGTTTTTTTTTCAAAGCACAAGAACCTTTGTGGAGACAATGCAAACAGAACGAAGTCTCCCAGTTCTAATTCCACTTTACATAATTATCGTGCCTCTCCTATTCAGATTTGCTTCTGGTTATGCACGAATCCATAGAAATGTCAATGATAGAAATCTCACAAAATCCCAAAATCAATCAAAAAGTTTAGTAATCACGGCTTCATACTGCATTCTATATCCTACATTTGAAAACATACTACAGACCAAAATCCATTTAGCGACGTATTTACTCCTCTTAATTCCATAAAAGAATAATTTCACTTGAAGCTCGCCAATTTCAGGGAAATACCGTCAATGACACTGGTCTCACTTTACTCTCTCTTTCTATGACCGTATGAGTCAAGCACATGGCACTCTAACAGTAATGAGATCTAAATAAAGTCAATACAGCAAATTTCATAGTAATTTTGCACTCCTAACTTCCCGTCCAAACTAATCAATGGCAGCCGCATCTGCAGTGCCAACACAAGTTTTGACACACACCAAAGAATTGATCCAAACTAGGGTAAACCCTTATATAGAGAACTCCGAACTTGGTTATATCAAGTAAAAGAGTAATTACGTTTGGTTTTATTTCACTGTAGTCTAAAGCTGGGGGGAAATAGATATATTTGACTGGGAGAAGTGTATCAGCTGTGCTTCAACCATTATGTAATATCTCATGGCCTTTAATTTCATTTGCTTTTGTTTTTATTTTTTGTTGACCTATAACTCTTGTCATTTGCATAACTATAATGTGTCAGACGGGCAACTTGGCTTACAGCTATCTCAATATGGATATCCCTCCCCCCTCTTTAAATATGTCTACACCAGGGGATGTGATGGGGGAAAATCACCGTTTTGGTCTATAGACCGGTCTTAGAATGTAAACAATCCCAACTTAAAAATCTACATTTCATACTCACCCAATAGTTATCTACAAATGGATACAATCATCAAACAAGTCATTGGATCCCCCCGCTTAAAGGATGGATGGAGACCAACAATTTTACTTATAATAAAGTTATTTTTCATAAAGTCCGAAAATAATTTTTCAATTCTAAAACTAAGATCGTATTCATACTTCTAAAGACGAAATTTATACATCTTTAAATTGTTAATGAACAGAACCCAAAGAGAATTTCATCTCATGCGTTTTGTTATGTTTTTTTTTTTTTTTTGGTTCGTTGTAATGAGAGTAAAGTTGTTGATCCCCGATATACCAGGCTGAAGCCGGGTCTTATCTAAAGCACGGAATCCCCAGAACGGAAATGGCCCTACCTGACTGGAATCCGAGGTAAAGGTACTCCGCCGACGATGTCGATAGCTTCGACGATGACGTTTACGGCGATGTCGACGATGGCGACTGTGATAACTCTCGTCACGTGAGTGGTATCTACTGCCGTTTTCTGACCCGTGGTAACCATGACGATCAACCGACCTTGACCTCTCTCTCGACCTCTCCTTGTAGCTGTCACGTGAATGGTCCCTGCGTCTTTTCCCGCCTCTGCTTCGGTCACTGCTACAAAGACAAACCATGAAATACAAAATGACAGCGATCTTTTTAATCAAGTTTCTCCTTTTTGAATGAATTTCTCACCTTCTGCAACCGAAGCAAGTCATGTTCTGTCCCATGTCATTTTCGAAAATAAGCATATGAGCTAGCTACTTCTCCAAAATGGCCAATATTTGGGTAAGGGCAGGAGTGAAAATCTTAGTATTTAATGACAACGATAAGTTTATTATCAACATACATCCTTGTGGGGGTGACAACAGGAAAAGGATTTGAGGCAAACTTACGCACAGTTTCCTTGTTAACATTAATCCATTCGATGGGAAAGGGAAATACAAAGTTTATCAAAAGTACAGTCCTGAAAAGTCCTTGTTCATTATTTTGGTTTTTTGTCAAATTCAAAAGGCCTAGCGTGTTATTTTCCTGTCTGACCATCAGCTTCACGTTGCTTTCACAAAGTAGATTATATTACTTAAGTGGTTTAAATAAATATTGATAGAATACGAAAATGCATATTGGGATGACATTTTCCCCTTTCTTCAATGTAATACACTGCACAACCAAGAACGACATAGGAATTATGGAAACGAGAAAATCTCGCTGTGCCATATGAATTCAATAGTTATATTTAAATATCACAAACATAGGGTGATAAAAGATTACATAGCTCGCCTATAAAGGTTTTTGTCAGAAATCAGGTTAAAGTTTTTGAAAAGTAGGTCAAAGTCCAAGGTCAATGTCACTAGGTCAAAGGTCATGGTCTCAAATGAAAGGTCTCGTCACAAGGTATCTACATGTGAAATAGGCTGTGAAATATCAAAGTCCTACCCCTTTTAGTTCAAGAGATATAGCCCAGGTTAAAGTTTTGTCTACGGACGACGACAACGACGACGCCGAGGCTATGGCATTAGCTCTCCGGACTTTTCCGTCCCGGCGAGCTAAAAATGGCATAATTCGTTCTTTGGTTCGATGTTTACGGTACAAGCTAAAGTTTAGAACGAATCTTGTGATTAAAATCGACATAACCAAGTGGTATTTCAAGTTACTTTATTGGACATAATGTTAGGGCATCGAGATTTCACCATTATCATATCCTGGACAATCAACGTTGTACGGATAAACACTTTTAAGATTATGCATAATGCAATATACATCCTCGGAAAGTCCGAAACCCATGTAAAAAATATCGACGTTTTTACACCATAAGCTCAAAACATACGTATAGCTCAGGGTATTGAGGTTAAACTTTCTTTTTGTGAATGATGATAATAACTGTCCTGACATTCTGATTCTTCACTGCAGGCTTAATATAAGTAATTTAAATACCACACATGAAATGCATATGTGAGATATTTTCGTCATAATTGCAAATTGATGATCCGTTATTTCAAATACAAAGGTGAAGTGGCCACATCGTCAATGAATATTTTTGATTGCTTGTACTATCTGTATCAATCAATCTATTCAAAGTATACCTGGTTCAAAATTGCAGCATACCGAAAAGCTGAGTGGGCACAATTAGTACAAGGGCCAAACACATCACAATGATGCATTATTTCACATTTAATTGTAAATCACATTCGTAAAGTTACTAAATCTAAAGTTAATTTGCACTTAAAAGAAATGTGTGGTCAAGCATGAAACACTTTTAAAGGTAATGGCGGAAAGTTATTGTAAGAATGATGCATCTAATAAATTATGTCTAAAAGAAGCTGCAAGCAAGAATTTGCTTAATAACAGTCCACTGGTACTAATTGGATAAATGAAAAGAAATTCAACAAACAGCTAGAGACAGTAGATATGGTCAGATTGCAAAGCTAAATCTTTTTGAATAATAATTTAAATGGGAATGAGGGTCAAAAAGTCTTAAAATCAAAGGAAAGCTCAGGTTACAGAGAATCTGTATCGGAAATATTGAAGACATACCCTACATGGTTCAAACGATCCCTTGACATTATGTACAGTATTTCATCAGTTGTGAATGTATTCTAATAAATAAACTTTAAACTAAGGTTTGAAAGTTGTAAAGTAAAATATTTCATACTCTAAGGTCAATGCCTCAAGGTAAAAAAAAATTGGAATCAATGGAAAGGTCTTGTCACAAGGAAAATACATGTGAAGTACGAAAGCCCTATCACTTACCGTTCAAAAGTTATGGCCAAGCTTATTTCAAAAGTAGGTCAAGGTTACAAGGTCAAAAATTTTGGTATTCATGCAAAGGTCTTGTCACAAGGAGTACACATGAGTAATATGAAAGCCCTATCACTTACTTTTCAAAAATTAAAGCCGAGGTTATTTTTTTTTGTCAAAAGTAGGTCAATCTCCAAGGTAAAGGTCACAAGTTGAAAAAAATTGCCAAAAAAGTATTTTCCTTCAGATAAATACTCCAAGGTTGAAGTATCAAATAAAAGGACTTGTCGCAAGCAATACCGGTACACATGACACAAGAAATATCTTGCATATATCCAAATGGTTACAGTAAGAAGTTTTGGCAAGATGAAATATCAAATTTTTTTTTTTGGAAAAAAGAGCACGGCATGAAGTTCACAAGTTATGGTAAGAGATTAGAGTACCTTCTGGTTATGACTGGTAATGTTTTACACTTCCATCCATACAGTTGCAGGGTTTTCTCTCCCAATTCAACCTCAATATTAAAGACAGACAGATGGATAGGCAGATAAACATATACCCATCCATTGTCAATCTATACTGATACTGCTTTGCAATCTGGCCATAAAAGGTCACTTTTAATAGATCCAGGAATAATATCAAATAATTATTGTTAGTTATGCTGAGTTACTGTTAGTACTAAAGGTGATGGTGAAATTTCAAAGCAAAGACTAATTACCTTCGAGATCGGTATCTGTGTCTGCGATCATTGCGATGGTAGTCATTATACCCAGAGCTATAAAAATGCAGGGGGACATGCATTAATATTCACATGCAATTGTACTCATGGAAATTTTCCTTTATTAAAATAGAATATACAGAATGAAGGTACATCTTGTATATCGAACAACATAAATATAGCATGCAACAGTATACAAATGACAATACAAATGCAGAAAATTGTACAAGTATTAATGAAGAAAAGACTACATGTATACAACACGTTTTTGTTTGCCGAGTGAAATATGACCCCTTCTGGCATTAAATCTTAAGTCCTGCCACTTTATCCAGAACAATTTAATCAAAACTTCTGAATGACATCTTAAAATATAAGTTTCACCACTAGGGGACTAATAATATGAAGAGTATCACACATTTTATGGAATTCATAGTAGACGAAAAAGACATTTTTAAAATATGAAGTTTGTATATGATAGATGAAATATTAAGCAGTGTACAATGTACAATGATTTTTTTAAACCTTGAAATTACTTGAAGTTTGTCCTGTGACTTCCTTAAAATTCATTGAGAATCCTACAAAACTATTTAAAGCTAAGCCTCCACTCGAAACTGCATGTTTTTACCTTTATGTGTATATAAAGTGACCTCTACCTTTGACCAAAAAAATAAAACCAAGAGGGCAGTCATTTGCAATCAAAGCAATCATTTGTGGAAGGTTGAGTGATTCTCAGTGCTCCATATAGTTTTGTTCACGAGGTTATTCCCATAATGTCTGCTGTGACCTTGATCCTTTGACCTCTAACCTTGGAAATCAAAACAGTTCCTCCCTCTCTAAATAGTGAACATTTGTGGAAGGTTTGGTACATGTTCTACTATGTACATCTTCTACTTCAGGGTTTACAATTTCTTTTTTGTACAACTGTGAACTTGACCTTCCATCTTGTTAATCAATAGGATGATCCTCTCTCTATAGCTTATGTTGTACATAAATATGTGTAGTGGATTTCCATAATTCTACAACTTCTGGTTTGCCTTCTACTGTGTTCACAAGGTTCCAATCTCACAAAGTAACGTATATGTATAAAGCCATTCAAGGAGATAGAACTGTTTCAAGGAGATAATAGCAAGCCCTGGTTTGTACACTTATCCTTTCTGGGAGATAAATATCCTTGATGCTTATGATATCCAAGACTCAATTAAGCATAACTGGTTAATAATTCTTCTGTCTTAATGTATTATGAAAATTTAACCACTCGGTTCAATTTGTTTCTAAACCTTACAACACAGAATCTCGATTGTATGCTGACAGCTCTTACTGAGTTTTGAAAGAATATTTGATATAGCCTCTGCATTTTGCTAAAGGTTTTAGAGTCTCTTTTAACCAAAATTATTATAAACACAACATTTTTTCTTTTATCATTATGACCAACTTCTTTCACTGTTAATGCTGTTTATGTATTTCATATAAGATTTTAAGATTTCTAATAACTCAGTCACGTCAATTCTATTAATGTATACTGTAAACATTCCTCTAAGGCAACAGACAGTTCTATAAGCATCTACACATGTTTCCTATCTCATTATAGATTTGAACATCAGCCAAATTCAAGCATTCTTGTACAAGTCTTATAATAAGAGAGACAACTCCAATTTCTTCAAACAGAATACTAGTATAACTACATCTCCTTGAAGTTTACAATACGCGTACATGTATTTAGATTTTTCCCTTCTTTTTTATTTTACATTAAAATCTTGATTTCTGTTTGAATTGTGAGCTTTTGAGATGTTATCTCCAGTTTTGCGAATTAATTCTGATATGCAATTATCTTGACCTAATCTTGACCTTGACCTAAACTAGATGATATCAACAGTATATAAAGTCATAAAATTTTTTATTTTAAGTACTTATAGAGTAACTGTCTTTTTGAATGTGATTATACTGTAATAACCTACAATGGATCCAGGAATTATGAGAAATATAATTCCTGGATCGATTCTCTAGGTTATCACAGTATAATCACATTTCAAATGACAGTTATCATAAAAAAATGTATATATATTTACATTCTAGTTTTTCATGCTTATATGACATTTAAATTTGTTATACCCTTGTCAGTATCTATATATAAAATCCCCATAGGAAAAATGCCTATACATTCGAATATTTGACCAAGCAGTCAATAGTTACATCAATATTGGCCCTATGGCAATATTTCAAAAATATTGACCGATAAATGGTACATCGTTTGTGACATCTTGCCATTGATGACGCTATTAGCTCTACCTATTTTTCGGAGCTCTTTCTCTTATAGAAGAAAATGAACGTAAACATACAGGGTTAATCGGTTCGTTGCTGCAGTATTGATGTAAGGTATAACAAAACAATTATTGACTGGGAATTCGGGCAATATATGATTTGTTGGACCTTCAGACAAAATATAGCTCTCTGCCTTCGGCCTCGGGCAATATTTTATCATTCAGGTCCAACAAATTATATGTTGCCCGAATTCCCAGTCAATAATTGTATAATGTTTAAAACTCCATTGCTAAGGCTCTGTTTCTACATAATGTCAAAGTTCAAATCATGCCATCGAACTTATACCCCTATTATCACAGTGTAAATTGTATACAGATGAATGGGCATATGCACAAAATGTAAATAATGCCCTATATTCTTGACTTTCCCCATATAAGCAAACATTTGAAATTGGGAAAAAAATGTATTCCGCAAGGACTCAATAAGGTTTAGTTTTACTACAAAGTAGTTTTGACAAAATACAGTACATCCATGCAAAGCTTTATCTACTCTAAACAAGCCAGTTCACAGGTTTCTTTTTTTAATTTTTGGGGAAGGTGCCTGTGCTTGTCCCATTTTGGAAAATTTGCGACATTTTGCTTTAATTGGGAAAATTCAGCCCCAAAACAAGGAAAAAATACCCACTGGTACAGCATTTTATGATTTACTTTCTTGTCATGAACACACATCTTTTGGTACCTTGACTTCTATAATATTTCAGTTGCTACAATACTGATTCAATATCTCAGGAATATTGTAAGAGAGGCTTACCTTTTAGAACTATGTCTTCTTTTTCTGTAACGATCACCACGATGTGAACTTGAGCTTCTAGACCTCTGACGTCGTGATCTTGGCATCTGAAAGGAACATATTTTGTACTGAAAATTTAGTACAGTTTACTTCTAATAGATTTAATCAAATTTATACATCTAATTCTTAAAAGATGGTCATCCAGAATTTATTTTTTCTCAATTCCGTCAAAAGGGGCTGGTGTCAATATGTACTTGAAAATTCTTACATCATAGGACAACTATGTATTTCAGACAGAGGGAAGGGATGGAGTAATGCTATGCATTGAGAAAGGGTGAAATATTTTAGCTCTTTTTTACTTGCAAACTGAGTGTATTATACTACACATAAAAACTCTTTCTTGCAATATTGGAAAAAAAAATTACGAGAATAGTCTTGATATGTACATGTATGCACTTGCAGCGAAAAAAATGTGTAGACAAATCTTGGCTGTGTACATTACTATATGTGTACATGCACCCAAATGAATTATCAACAACCGCAAAATCTATTTTTTTGCAAAAAAAAAAAAACCCAAACAAAAACGAAGTCAACATTTTTTCTACCTAGTGTGAGTCCAGCATACATTATATCAAATCATGAACGGCAATATTAAATTTTTCCTTTCAACACACTGGATATATCATTTCCAGCAAGTGTAACGGGACTGGATCTCTAGGTAAAAAAAAATAGGGTATGTGTAGAACGTTCTTATGACAAGGAATACACGTGAAATATAAAATCATCAAAACTCTTTTGAAAAATTAGGTCAAATATCTAGGTCATGGTCACTAGGTCAAAATTTATGGTATGTGTAGTAAGATTATGTCACAAGAAATACACGTGAAATATCAAAGCCCTATCACTTACAAATGTACCAATCAAAAGATAAAGTCAATCTTAGTTTTTATTTAAAGAAGGTGAAATACAAAATGTATCTAGGTCAAGGTCACTAGGTCAAAAATTATGGCATGTATAGTAAGGCTTTATCACAAGGAATACACATGTGAGATATCAAAGCCCTATCACTTACCAATCAAAATATATAGTCAATCTTGGTTTTTTTTTTAAAGTAGGTCAATTATCTAGGTCAAGGTCACAAGGTTAAAAAATTATGGCATGTATACATGTTGTAGATATGTTTTATCACAAGGAATAAACATGTGAAATATCAAAGCCATATCACTTACCAATCAAAAGATATAGCCCTAAATGGGAGCATGAATTGGAATTTCATCCAGGAAATCAATGGTGGAAACAGCACAATAATTTAGTGAAATCTATATCAAATGACATGACATTAAGATGGTTTCACTTTCGAATTATTCACCGAATAATTGGAACTAATAATCTTCTTTTTAAAATGAGAATATTTGATTCTAATGCTTGCACTTTTTGTAAAAACCATCCAGAAACAATAAGTTATCCAGAAACAAATTGTCATCTATTTTTTACATGTCAAATTACAGCAGATTTTATGGAAGGAGTTTGTGTCGTCAGAGGTGACCTATCAAAATGTTAGTCATTTGAGAGAAAATCAAGGGATAAAAAAAATAAAGCCTACGCTCACGCAGCAAGATACGCCCGTTGGGATTTTTTTCACAACACCAAAATATCTAAGTCCCATAACTCCATAAGGACAAATTGGATGAACCTAGCTTAAAATCGAAAGGCGGCTTCCTCTTCAAAGTCTGATCAAAATGTACAAATATCATGAAAATCTGTTGACACATATTCAAGTTATTGCGTTCCATGCACCTATATTTTGCCCATAGCTTAACATGTATGTGCATATAACCCCCCCCCCCCCCCATTACACATAATTTCTGGATTATGTGACAAAAATTCAAGAACCCCTTATATATGTGAAAGAACATCCTTTCTACTTGAAGTATACAAAATTTCAAAACATTTCAACCAGAAATAGATTTTTAAATAATTTTTAACTATTATAGTATATTTTCACTGTATTTTAAAATATCTAAGTCCCATAACCCTGTAACGACATATCGAATGAACCTGAAAATCGAAAGGCGGCTTCCTCTCCACAGTCCAATCAAAATGTATGAATATCATGAAAATCCGTTGACGCATATTCAAGTTATTGCGTTCCATGCGCCTATATTTTGCCCATAGCTTAACATGTATGTGCATATAACCCCCCCCCCTTCCTATTACACACAATATCTCGCTTATGCGACCAAAAAATTAAAAACCCGTTACATATGTCAAAGAGCATCCTTTCTACCTTAAGTATACAAAATTTCAAAACATTTCGACCAGAAATAGATTTTTAAATAATTTTTAACTATTTTAGTATATTTTCACTGTATTTTAAAATGTCTAAGTCCCATAACTCTGTAACGACATATTGAATGAACCTGAAAATCGAAAGGCGGCTTCCTCTCCACAGTCCAATCAAAATATATGAATATCATGAAAATCCGTTGACGCATATTCAAGTTATTGCGTTCCATGCGCCTATATTTTGCCCTTAGCTTAACATGTATGTGCATATAACCCACCCCTCCCCCCTTCCTATTACACACAATATCTCGCTTATGCGACCAAAAAATTAAAAACCCGTTACATATGTCAAAGAACATCCTTCCTACATGAAGTATACAAAATTTCAAAACATTTCGACCAGAAATAGATTTTTAAATAATTTTTAAATATTTTAGTATATTTTCACTGTATTTTAACAATCTAAGTCCCATAACTCTGTAACAACATATCGAATAAACCTGAAAATCGAAAGGCGGCTTCCTCTCCACAGTCCAATCATAATGTATGAATATCATGAAAATCCGTTGACGCATATTCAAGTTATCGCGTTCCATGCGCCTATATTTTGCCCTTAGCTTAAAATGTATGTGCATATAACCCACCCCCCCTTCCCATTACACACAATATCTCGGTTATGCGACAAAAAAATTAAAAACCCGTTACATATGTCAAAGAACATCCTTTCTACTTGAAGTATACCAAATTTCAAAACATTTCGACCAGAAATAGATTTTTAAATAATTTTTAAATATTTTAGTATATTTTCACTGTATTTTTAAAATCTAAGTCCCATAACTCTGTAACGACAAATCGGATGAACCTGAAAATCGAAAGGCGGCTTCCTCTCCACAGTCTGATCACTATGTATAAATTTCATAAAAATCCGTTGACGCGTATTCAAGTTATTGCGTTCCATAGGCGGACGGACAGACGGACAGACGGACAGACGGACAGACGGACGGACGGACGGACTTCGCCATACCATAATACGTCCCGTCAAATGACGGGCGTATAATGAATAAATCCTACACTCACGCAGCAAGATACGCCCGTTGGGATTTTTTTCACAACACCAAAATATCTAAGTCCCATAACTCCATAAGGACAAATCGGATGAACCTGAAAATCGAAAGGCGGCTTCCTCTTCAAAGTCTCTGATCACAATGTACAAATATCATGAAAATCTGTTGACACATATTCAAGTTATTGCGTTCCATGCACCTATATTTTGCATTAAGCTCAACATGTATGTGCATATAACCCCCCCCCCCATTACACATAATTTCTGGATAATGTGACAAAAAATTTCAGAATCCGTTATATATGTGAAAGAACATCCTTTCTACTTGAAGTATACAAAATTTCAAAACATTTTGACCAGAAATAGATTTTTAAAGAATTTTTAACTATTTTAGTATATTTTTACATTGTATCTAAAATATCTAAGTCCCATAACTCCGTAACGACAAATCCGATGAACCTGAAAATCGAAAGGCGGCTTCTTCTTCAAAGTCTGATCACAATGTAGAAATATCATGTAAATCCATTGACGCATGTTCAAGTTATTGCATTCCATGCGCCTATATTTTGCCCTTAGCTTAACATGTTTGTGCATATAACACCCCCCCCCCTCCCATTACAAATATCTCAATTATGCGACCAAAAAATTAAAAACCCGTTACATATGTCAAAGAGCATCCTTTCTACCTTAAGTATACAAAGTTTCAAAACATTTCGATCCATAATAGATTTTTAAATAATTTTTAACTATTTTAGTATATTTTCAATGTATTTTAAAATATCTAAGTCCCATAACTTTGTAACGACAAATCCGATGAACCTGAAAATCGAAAGGCGGCTTCCTCTCCACAATCCAAACATAATGTATGAATATCATGAAAATCTGTCGACGCATATTCAAGTTATTGCGTTCCATGCGCCTATATTTTGCCCTTAGCTTAACATGTATGTGCATATCACCCACCCCCTTCCCATTACAAATATCTCGGTTTTGCGACAAAAAAATTAAAAAAACACGTTTCATATGTCAAAGAACATCCTTTCTACTTGAAGTATACAAAATTTCAAAACATTTCGATCAAAAATAGATTTTTAAAAATTTTTAACTATTTTAGTATATTTTCACTGTATTTTAAAATATCTAAGTCCCATAACTCTGTAACGACAAATCGAATGAACCTGAAAATCGACAGGCGGCTTCCTCTCTACAGTCCAAACATGATGTATGAATATCATGAAAATCTGTTGACGCATATTCAAGTTATTGCGTTCCAAGCGCCTATATTTTGCCCTTAGCTTAACATGTATGTGCATATAACCCACCCCCCCCTTCCCATTACACACAATATCTCGATTATGCGACAAAAAAATTAAAAACCCGTTACATATGTCAAAGAACATCCTTTCTACTTTAAGTATACAAAATTTCAAAACATTTCGACCTGAAATAGATTTTTAAATAATTTTTAACTATTTTAGTATATTTTCACTGTATTTTAAAAATCTAAGTCCAATAACTCTGTAACAACAAATCGGATGAACCTGAAAATCAAAAGGCAGCTTCCTCTCCACAGTCCAATCATAATGTACGAATTTCCTGAAAATCTGTTGACGCATAATCAAGTTATTGCGATCCATAGGCGGACGGACAGACGGACGGACGGACGGACAGACGGATGGACTTCGCCATACCATAATACGACCCGTCAAATGACGGGCGTATAAAAACTTAGACTTCCACTGGAGCAACGGAACATCAATACATGCACACAACAGTCAACAAGTGCACGTCTATTACTGATCAGTGATCATTATAATGATTGAGAGCATAGAAAATAACCTCTTGTCCCGGATGCTTAATTACAGATTATGCAGAATAAAGCCTACGCTCACGCAGCAAGATACGCCCGTTGGGATTTTTTCACAACACCAAAATATCTAAGTCCCATAACTCCATAAGGACAAATTGGATGAACCTAGCTTAAAATCGAAAGGCGGCTTCCTCTTCAAAGTCTGATCAAAATGTACAAATATCATGAAAATCTGTTGACACATATTCAAGTTATTGCGTTCCATGCACCTATATTTTGCCCTTAGCTTAACATGTATGTGCATATAACCCCCCCCCCCCCCCCCCCATTACACATAATTTCTGGATTATGTGACAAAAAATTCAAGAACCCGTTATATATGTGAAAGAACATCCTTTCTACTTGAAGTATACAAAATTTCAAAACATTTCAACCAGAAATAGATTTTTAAATAATTTTTAACTATTTTAGTATATTTTCACTGTATTTTAAAATATCCAAGTCCCATAACTCTGTAACGACATATCGAATGAACCTGAAAATCGAAAGGCGGCTTCCTCTCCACAGTCCAATCAAAATGTATGAATATCATGAAAATCTGTTGACGCATATTCAAGTTATTGCGTTCCATGCGCCTATATTTTGCCCATAGCTTAACATGTATGTGCATATAACCCCCCCCCCCCCCCTTCCTATTACACACAATATCTCGCTTATGCGACCAAAAAATTAAAAACCCTTTAAATATGTCAAAGAGCATCCTTTCTACCTTAAGTATACAAAATTTCAAAACATTTCAACCAGAAATAGATTTTTAAATAATTTTTAACTATTTTAGTATATTTTCACTGTATTTTAAAATGTCTAAGTCCCATAACTCTGTAACGACATATCGAATGAACCTGAAAATCGAAAGGCGGCTTCCTCTCCACAGTCCAATCAAAATGTATGAATATCATGAAAATCTGTTGACGCATATTCAAGTTATTGCGTTCCATGCGCCTATATTTTGCCCTTAGCTTAACATGTATGTGCATATAACCACCCCTCCCCCCTTCCTATTACACACAATATCTCTGTTATGCGACAAAAAAATTAAAAACATGTTACATATGTCAAAGAACATCCTTCCTACATGAAGTATACAAAATTTCAAAACATTTCGACCAGAAATAGATTTTTAAATAATTTTTAAATATTTTAGTATATTTTCACTGTATTTTAAAAATCTAAGTCCCATAACTCTGTAACGACATATCGAATAAACCTGAAAATCGAAAGGCGGCTTCCTCTCCACAGTCCAATCATAATGTATTAATATCATGAAAATCTGTTGACGCATACTCAAGTTATCGCGTTCCATGCGCCTATATTTTGCCCTTAGCTTAACATGTATGTGCATATAACCAACCCCCCTTCCCATTACACACAATATCTCGGTTATGCGACAAAAAAATTAAAAACCCGTTACATATGTCAAAGAACATCCTTTCTACTTGAAGTATACCAAATTTCAAAACATTTCGACCAGAAATAGATTTTTAAATAATTTTTAAATATTTTAGTATATTTTCACTGTATTTTAAAAATCTAAGTCCCATAACTCTGTAACGACAAACGGATGAACCTGAAAATCGAAAGGCGGCTTCCTCTCCACAGTCTGATCACTATGTATAAATTTCATAAAAATCCGTTGACGCGTATTCAAGTTATTGCGTTCCATAGGCGGACGGACAGACGGACGGACGGACGGACTTCGCCATACCATAATACGTCCCGTCAAATGACGGGCGTATAATAAACTCTTATACGGTATTACCTTGATATGGTTACAAAAATTAACTTTTTATTTTATTATGGACACATGACCCGAGTCACATGACAGTTAAAGACCAATCAGAAACATAATCGTATGCCGAGACATAGGTCTAAAGATACGAACGTTCGTATCCGGAGCCACTGCCAAACAAAAAATTGCTAGGGGTTGAGGGGGATGGGCGGGAGGGTGAAGACTTTGGGTTTTTTTCCTTTGTCCCTTGCCTTTTGTGTTTGTAGTTCGACTGCTCTTTGACTCGCGATTACTTGTCTTCCCATTCCTGTATTGTGTGTATGGGGTGAAAATGGAAACACCGCAAGACCTACGGTACTGTTCACTAAATCCAGAGCACCCTGTTTTCTCGGTTTTCTCTAAAATATGATACTGTCATCTTCCAAAAAGATGTCAGTTTTATAGTACTCCTTTAGTCGTAACAGAAAATACCATTGTTTTGGCTGTACGTCAACTAAGTTAGAAATAGGACGAAAAATAAAAAGTCTATGAGGATTTTCTATAGTAAAATCGCTGAAAATGCGTGACGTCGGGAGCTTTGACGTCACTGTTTACTATTGTTGACACGGAGAACAATACGGCAGCGGCCTAGAATTAACATGGAAATTTCCCGTAGACATTTTATTTTTCATAATGCGGTTTGAAGGCAGCTGATAGGATAAGTTGAAGTTAATTTCCAGTTACGACTAAAGGAGGTCTATTGTCAGAAACTATAATTTATAGGAAAATTCTTCAGATGGCAGAATAAATCGCCAAAACAGGGTGCTCTGGATTTAGTGAACAGGACAGTACAGTACTGAACTTTGCACAACAAAAGTTTCTGTGTAAAACAAAAGAGTTTGTTAAAATTGTTTAAAGTAAAAATTTTTAAAAAGTACAATATTGGTATTGTGTTTACTGTAGTATTAGTAATGAATATTGATGTCAGTGTCAGATAATAATGAATATTTATGCCAGTGACAGATAAAACATGGCGGATCATTCACACAACGTTGGCCATCGTCAACACAGTGGCGAAATTCGGTCTCAAATCGCCAATTCCCTGTCTTAATCCCCAAAATACATTCTAAACTTGTTCCTGGGGTAAAGAGAAACTTACTGTATCTGTTTTATTCTTCTGAGATCTATCCCACAGAAAATCTAAGCTGAAAGAACTTGCGCACCTTGATACAAACGAACTGATTGCGTCCATGAATCAATGACCTATTTTATCAACCAATCAGATTTTGGATATACACATGGAAAAATTATCAGCGATTTTTAACGGGAACGAAATCAATTCAATTTTATTTTCTTTGACTTTTTTCTTTCTAGTCAGGTAGGCCAGATTCCAAAATTTATTAGAATACAGTATTTATTGATTGGATGCTATCACTTCTTTTTGTTTTACTGCTCAATTATCTAGAGGCGGGGGGGGGGGGGGGGTGTTTCTAGCATCTAGATTCTCAATGATGTAATTATCATTCCTAAACAGGATATCTAACAATATAAGCCCTAATTAGGACTTGATATCTTCTACTTATTATTAGGAGACAGCAGTGATGGCACCGGTGACTAAGTGAGTTACTGTTATTGTAGTACGTAATTCTACATGCCTTGGATTTATCAGAAAATACCTCAAGCGGAAGTTTGTTTCATGTTTTCTTGAAGCGTACGTGAAAAATCATACTGTTTTTAAAAGACCTACTGATATATATATAGAAAGAAAACAATGATTTTATTACATAGTATTGACAAGGATTTATATACTGTATATAAGGGGAAACCATTTGATTTTTAAGGGGGGGGGGGGAGCAGGACAACTTTTGCCAGCCTGAATTTATTTTTCAGCCATTTTAAGAGCCGGCGGCCCTCTGGGCCAGATTTTTTTTCTTCATATTTTGGAATAGCAAATGAAACCTATCATAATTACACTAAAATCAAAAATTGTTTTTCAGAAGAAAAAAAAAAAACCAGATGTCTCCCCCTCCCTCTTAGTTACTTTGACCTTAGGCCAAGATGATGTGAAACCTTTGAGTCATGGGCAATACCATACTAAAACATGAAAGTGATTCATTATATTGTTTCATATTTAGTGAAATTGACTTTGGTAACATGACCTTGGATTTAGGTGATCTGAAACCTACATTGTATGGATCATGAGCAACAAACAAGAGGCCCAAGGGGGCCACATCGCTCACCTGAGTTGCAGACAAAGGGTTAAAAGTCACAAAAATACTACTACAGATCAAAGCCCTTGACAGCCATATTTGTTGACCTATCGACAAGAAAAACACAAACTTGGCAGAGGACCTTGAGTACTTGCTTGCTGCAAGGTTTCGTGAAATTCTGTGCAATGGTTGCAGAAGAGATTTCGAAAATGTGTCAGCCAATCAGAGTCCTCGGCGGCCATATTTGTTGACCGATCAGCACAAAATACACAATCTTGGTAGAGGACCTTAAGTACTCTCTTCCTGTAAAGTTTCATGAAATTCTGAGCATCAGTTGCAGAGATGTTGAAAATGTGTTAGCATAACAGAGCCCTCGGCAGCCATATTTGTTGACCGATCGGCACAAGAAACACAAACTTGGTAGAGGACCTTGAGTACTTCCTTCCTGTCAAGTTTCATGAAATTCTGTGCAGCGGTTGCAGAGGAGATGTCGAAAATGTGTCAGCCAATCAGAGCCCTCGGCGGCCATATTTGTTGAACGATCGGAACGAAAAACACAAACTTGGTAGAGGACCTTGAGTACTTCCTTCCTGTAAAGTTTCATGAAATTCTGTGCAGCGGTTGCAGAGGAGATGTCGAAAATGTGTCAGCCAATCAGAGCCCTCGGCAGCCATATTTGTTGACCGATCGGCACGAAAAACACAAACTTGGTAGAGGACCTTGAGTACTTCCTTCCTGTCAAGTTTCATGAAATTCTGTGCAGCGGTTGCAGAGGAGATGTCGAAAATGTGTCGGCCAATCAGAGCCCTCGGTGGCCATATTTGTTGACCGATCGGCACGAAAAACACAAACTTGGTAGAGAACCTTAAGTACTTCCTTCCTGTAAAGTTTCATGTAATTCTGTGCTGCGGTTGCAGAGGAGATGTCGAGAAATGTGTCAGCCAATCAGAGCCCTCGGCGGCCATATTTGTTGACCGATCGGCACAAAAAACACAAACTTGGTAGAGGACCTTGAGTACTTCCTTCCTGTTAAGTTCCATGAAATTCTGTGCAGCGGTTGCAGAGGAGATGTCGAAAATGTTAAAAGTTTACGCCAGACGGACGGACGGACGACGACGACGACGACGACGGACGGACGGAAGACGGACGGAAGACGGACGGCACGCTATGACAATAGCTCACTTGAGCTTCGCTCAGGTGAGCTAAAAAACTGAATTAGTGAATTGGATACACAGTTCAAAATATAAAGCCTAAACATAATAAGCATAGACAATTTCAGCCTGGACATGATTAGCATATACAATTTCATTACCAAAGTATAAGAAGTGACCTTAATCATGTGACCTTGGGACAATGTGATAAGAAACATTTAGTCCTGAGAAACAATATACTAAGATATAAAAACAATTGTAAGAAGGGTTCAGGAGATATAGCCCAGACAAGATTAGTACGTACAATTTCATTAAAAAAATCTAAAAAAATCATTCCAAGGAATGCATGTGTCGCCTGCGAAACATAGCGACACTCAGGAATCACTTTTATAGGGTGTGACATCCAAGTGTGACAGACAGACGGACAGACAGACAGACATATGGACGGACGGACGGACGGACGGACAACGGACAAAGTGATCCCTAAGTGTCGACCGCAATGCTTCGCTGGCGACACAAAAAGAACTAAATGATTTTGACCTTGGGTCAAGATGATAAGAAACCCTCCAATCCTGAGCAACAGCATACTTAAGTATCAGAGTGATCCAATATACGATTCCACAGATATAGTCCAGACTCGATAGCATTTACAATTTCATTAAAAAATGTAAAACATGACCTTGACCTTAGTCATATGACCTTGGATTAAGGTGGTGTGAAACCCTTGGGTCATCAGCACCATCATACTAAAATATGAAGTGATCCAATCACGATTCAAAAGATTAAGCCTGGACATAATTTCATTTAAAATTTCATTTCATTTATACTCATTGACCTTGACCTTGGTCACATGATCTTGAGTCAACATGATGTGAAACCTTCAGAACATAAGGAACATCATACTAAAATATGAAAGCGATCGTGGAAACAGTTCAAGAGATAAAGCCCGGAAAGGAATGCATATATAATTTCATTAAAATTGTACTACATGACCTTGAACTCGGTCACATAACCTTGGGTCAAGGTCTTCTTCTACGTCTCGGGTGAAAATGAACACTTTCCTGTAGCATCATATCCCACCCATCCTGCTACGTCTTTCGGTACCCTTTTTCGACATAGTAACTTTCATACTTTTTTGGTATATTACATTGTTTAGATTTAGGATTTAGGATCACTGATGAGGGTTAAGTACCCGAAACGTGCATGTCTGGTCCACGTTGCCAATTTATTTGTTCTTAAATGATGCTATTCAATTTGAAGACGTTTACATTTATACCACTTGGTGAGTGTCACTGCTGGTGGACCAGGAGTCTCCGAGGGCACATGTAGCCAAGTTCGATCAATTTCGAATCGTAAAATGAACATATAAAATGAACATATCAAACATACATGCATCAATCATACATGTAAAAAGGAAATTACTCTCGGTACACAACACCACCCCCACCCCCTCCCCCCAACCAACCCCATATTTCGTCAATAAAATTAAAACAAACAACACTAACCGTCCATTTTTCGCACAAATTCTGCAGCATCCTCTTGCCGATCAACAACACATCAAATATCTCGAACTTCTCGCAAGGTCCCATGTTTAGGTCAAACCAAACTTCACCCAGTAAAAACACGTCCGACTTCTTCTAGGTCTTGGGTGAAAATGAACACTCACTTACCAAACGTTTGCTCATCTCAGCAATTGTCTTCACTATGACGTCACAAGACGTCCTTGGAACAATGATAAAACTTGAATAGGTAAAATCGGTATATTGATCGGTAAAATCGGTAATATCGATAAATCGGTAAAATTCGATAAAATTCGTCAAACTTGGTAAAAGCGCACAGAAATAAAGTTCTTATTTCTAAAATTGGTAAAAACCTATAGGTATCAGACCCCAATTATTTTTTCCTATATATTCCTTTGTAAATTATACTAATATGACGATTAAATACTCGAATCGCACCACCATTATTTGCTTGAAACTTTTATATCTGCTAGATAGTATCAAAATAAGCTCAGAAATGGATTCATGCAAAAATCTGTCGCTTAGTAGATTTTTAATTTCTTTTTAAACCCGAAAGGGGGTATCTGTGGCTCTAATGTTCTACAATCTATCAATTCTAGAGCCTCATAACACATCTGTCATTCCGCGATTAGGATGATGCAGTATCATTCAACATGCTAGAATATTTTTTTTCAACTCATCTGCGACTCATTGACGTAAGAAACGAATCATCTAGTGTAAAAAGAGTCGTAGAAATTAAATGGTAGAAGACGAGGGGTTGAAATAATCAGGAACTATTTGCGTGATCAACGAACTTTCAAAATTAATTGTGATCTGTAATCTATAGAAACTAAAAACTTTTTATTTCTAAAACAGCGCAACACACAATTATACTTCACCTTTCCTGTTTTGCTTACAGGGAACGATTACTCCAATATGGCGAATGAACTACTTCCGGTTTGGCACGAATCGTAAAATGAACATATAAAATGAACATTTAAAATGAACATATCAAACATACATGCATCAAACATACATGTAAAAGGGAAATTACTCTCGGCACACAACACCACCCCCACCCCCTCCCCCCAACCCACCCCATATTTCGTCAATAAAATTAAAACAAACAACACTAACCGTCCATTTTTCGCACAAATTCTGCAGCATCCTCTTGCCGATCAACAACACATCAAATATCTCGAACTTCTCGCAAGGTCCCATGTTTAGGTCAAACCAAACTTCACCCAGTAAAAACACGTCCGACTTCTTCTACGTCTTGGGTGAAAATGAACACTCACTTACCAAACGTTTGCTCATCTCAGCAATTGTCTTCACTATGACGTCACAAGACGTCCTTGGAACAATGATAAAACTTGAATAGGTAAAATCGGTATATTGATCGGTAAAATCGGTAATATCGATAAATCGGTAAAATTCGATAAAATTCGTCAAACTTGGTAAAAGCGCACAGAAATAAAGTTCTTATTTCTAAAATTGGTAAAAACCTATAGAAACTAAAAACTTTTTATTTCTAAAACAGCACAACACACAATTATACTTCACCTTTCCTGTTTGGCTTACAGGGAACGATTACTCCAATATGGCGAATGAACTACTTCCGGTTTGGCACGAATCGTAAAATGAACATATAAAATGAACATTTAAAATGAACATATCAAACATGCATGCATCAAACATACATGTAAAAGGGAAATTACTCTCGGTACACAACACCACCCCCACCCCCCTCCCCCCAACCCACCCCATATTTCGTCAATAAAATTAAAACAAACAACACTAACCGTCCATTTTTCGCACAAATTCTGCAGCATCCTCTTGCCGATCAACAACACATCAAATATCTCGAACTTCTCGCAAGGTCCCATGTTTAGGTCAAACCAAACTTCACCCAGTAAAAACACGTCCGACTTCTTCTACGTCTTGGGTGAAAATGAACACTCACTTACCAAACGTTTGCTCTTCTCAGCAATTGTCTTCACTATGACGTCACAAGACGTCCCTTGGAACAATGATAAAACTTGAATAGGGTAAATCGGTATATTGATCGGTAAAATCGGTAATATCGATAAATCGGTAAAATTCGATAAAATTCGTCAAACTTGGTAAAAGCGCACAGAAATAAAGTTCTTATTTCTAAAATTGGTAAAAACCTATAGAAACTAAAAACTTTTTATTTTTAAACAGCACAACACACAATTATACTTCACCTTTCCTGTTTGGCTTACAGGGAACGATTACTCAATATGGCGAATGAACTACTTCCGGTTTGGCACGAAATCGTAAAATGAACATATAAAATGAACATTTAAAATGAACAATCAAACATGCATGCATCAAACATACATGTAAAAGGGAAATTACTCTCGGTACACAAACCCCCCACCCCCTCCCCCCAACCCCATATTTCGTCATAAAATTAAAACAACAACACGTCCATTTTTCGCACAAATTCTGCAGCATCCTCTTGCCGATCAACAA